>JAQFVV010012430.1:3894908-4472408 GCA_028023455.1 Epiperipatus broadwayi | reverse complement strand
AAGAAGAAGAAGAAGAAGAAGAAGAAGAAGAAGAAGAAGAAGAAGAAGAAGAAGAAGAAGAAGAAGAAGAAGAAGAAGAAGAAGAAGAAGAAGAAGAAGAAGAAGAAGAAGAAGAATAAGAAGAAGAAGAAGAAGAAGAAGAAGAAGAAGAAGAAGAAGAAGAAGAAGAAGAATAAGAAGAAGAATAAGAAGAAGAAGAAGAAGAAGAAGAAGAAGAATAAGAAGAAGAAGAAGAAGAAGAAGAAGAAGAAGAAGAAGAAGAAGAAGAAGAAGAAGAAGAAGAAGAAGAAGAAGAAGAAGAAGAAGAAGAAGAAGAAGAAGAAGAAGAAGAAGAAGAAGAAGAAGAAGAAGAAGAAGAAGAAGAAGAAGAAGAAGAAGAAGAAGAAGAAGAAGAAGAAGAAGAAGAAGAAGAAGAAGAAGAAGAAGAAGAAGAAGAAGAAGAAGAAGAAGAAGAAGAAGAAGAAGAAGAAGAAGAAGAAGAAGAAGAAGAAGAAGAAGAAGAAGAAGAAGAAGAAGAAGAAGAAGAAGAAGAAGAAGAAGAAGAAGAAGAAGAAGAAGAAGAAGAAGAAGAAGAAGAAGAAGAAGAAGAAGAAGAAGAAGAAGAAGAAGAAGAAGAAGAAGAAGAAGAAGAAGAAGAAGAAGAAGAAGAAGAAGAAGAAGAAGAAGAAGAAGAAGAAGAAGAAGAAGAAGAAGAAGAAGAAGAAGAAGAAGAAGAAGAAGAAGAAGAAGAAGAAGAAGAAGAAGAAGAAGAAGAAGAAGAAGAAGAAGAAGAAGAAGAAGAAGAAGAAGAAGAAGAAGAAGAAGAAGAAGAAGAAGAAGAAGAAGAAGAAGAAGAAGAAGAAGAAGAAGAAGAAGAAGAAGAAGAAGAAGAAGAAGAAGAAGAAGAAGAAGAAGAAGAAGAAGAAGAAGAAGAAGAAGAAGAAGAAGAAGAAGAAGAAGAAGAAGAAGAAGAAGAAGAAGAAGAAGAAGAAGAAGAAGAAGAAGAAGAAGAAGAAGAAGAAGAAGAAGAAGAAGAAGAAGAAGAAGAAGAAGAAGAAGAAGAAGAAGAAGAAGAAGAAGAAGAAGAAGAAGAAGAAGAAGAAGAAGAAGAAGAAGAAGAAGAAGAAGAAGAAGAAGAAGAAGAAGAAGAAGAAGAAGAAGAAGAAGAAGAAGAAGAAGAAGAAGAAGAAGAAGAAGAAGAAGAAGAAGAAGAAGAAGAAGAAGAAGAAGAAGAAGAAGAAGAAGAAGAAGAAGAAGAAGAAGAAGAAGAAGAAGAAGAAGAAGAAGAAGAAGAAGAAGAAGAAGAAGAAGAAGAAGAAGAAGAAGAAGAAGAAGAAGAAGAAGAAGAAGAAGAAGAAGAAGAAGAAGAAGAAGAAGAAGAAGAAGAAGAAGAAGAAGAAGAAGAAGAAGAAGAAGAAGAAGAAGAAGAAGAAGAAGAAGAAGAAGAAGAAGAAGAAGAAGAAGAAGAAGAAGAAGAAGAAGAAGAAGAAGAAGAAGAAGAAGAAGAAGAAGAAGAAGAAGAAGAAGAAGAAGAAGAAGAAGAAGAAGAAGAAGAAGAAGAAGAAGAAGAAGAAGAAGAAGAAGAAGAAGAAGAAGAAGAAGAAGAAGAAGAAGAAGAAGAAGAAGAAGAAGAAGAAGAAGAAGAAGAAGAAGAAGAAGAAGAAGAAGAAGAAGAAGAAGAAGAAGAAGAAGAAGAAGAAGAAGAAGAAGAAGAAGAAGAAGAAGAAGAAGAAGAAGAAGAAGAAGAAGAAGAAGAAGAAGAAGAAGAAGAAGAAGAAGAAGAAGAAGAAGAAGAAGAAGAAGAAGAAGAAGAAGAAGAAGAAGAAGAAGAAGAAGAAGAAGAAGAAGAAGAAGAAGAAGAAGAAGAAGAAGAAGAAGAAGAAGAAGAAGAAGAAGAAGAAGAAGAAGAAGAAGAAGAAGAAGAAGAAGAAGAAGAAGAAGAAGAAGAAGAAGAAGAAGAAGAAGAAGAATTTATTTTTAGAATAATTTTAAAATACTATATTATATCAAACAAAGATGTTCTTAACAGAATATATTACAAGGTTCATATTTTTAAAAATATATAATTAAAAAAAGTAAAATTGCTAATCAAATTAAGGTAATGAAGTCAGTGAAAAGGGAAGTATGTTATAGTTGTACTATAAAGCTTTTGATTATTGTAAAATTATTATTCTATTTTATAATTAATATTTGTATAATAAAATATTTTATTTAACTTTTATATAATTTAGTCTTACCCATTTTATTGCTTAGTAATGCTTTTGCATTATTTTTAGTATTTACCTTTCCTTCTATTATATTACACAATCTAATTTAAGAATATGTTTTATCTTGTAGGACAGAGAGTATAAATTTTATAAGAAGTTTTTACATATTATATCCATTATTCCACTTAAGATTATATTTCTAGATAGTAATGATGGCTCAACTAAGATTGAAAATCATCAAATCATTTTACAAAATGTGTAAAGATAAATAATTTTCCTGATAATTGCAAGTGAAAATGATAACTTAATTTTTTAATATTGATTTAGTTTTGTTTAACCAACAAACATGATATAAATTTCTTACAATGAATTCTGTTAGTTCTTTATTATTATTATTATTTTAAACCATTATCAGTCCACTGCTGGATGAAGGTCTAATCCATGTTTAATCCAACTTCTCCAATCTGTACCTTTTTTCTCCACATCACCCTCACACACTTCCTTATTTCATTCATCATTCTTACATGTAGTCTTTTTCTATGTCTTTTACAATTTCTTGGAGTTAAGTTAAAGATTTCAACTGTCCATCTATAATCATCTCTTCTAGCAATGTGTCCAGCTCAACTCCACTCCAGTTTGTTAATTTTTTCAACAATGTTAGTGACATCTGTTTCTTTTCTAATAGTTTTTAAGATAAATACATATTTGATGCTTGTCAGCACTGATGTAATATCTGGATTTCACCTTCAATCAATTCATTTCTAATTGCAACAAGCTTGAAATTAAATGCAATCACAACTTTAACTAACTGCAGTTTAATGAAACTAAACTAATTGGTGTTGGTTTGCATGCCCTTTTTATACTTACTGCTTTCCTATATGACAGTTTATATTTATCTGAAATCAAAAATAGTACTATTTTTGTTTAAAAAATAGATTGACTTGTTTACTATATAGTACATCTTTATTTAATGATTCATTTATTTAATAAACTGAATATAAAATACAAAAAAAGTATTTATATTAACATTCTCTCTCCCTAACAGTGAACATTTAAGTTTCATACAATTAAAGTTTTAAATAAATATTCTTAAATTTTAAAATTACCTATATAAAAATTAATTATTATAAAGAAAATAAATTATTTACTTTGCACACAAATAAAAACTGATTTCACAATATCCAATTTTGAATTCATGCATTAATTTCAATAATATTTAATTTTCATAAAATGATAAATCAAATATTTATGAATTTTATAAATGATAGTTTTATTTTACATGAAAAATCCAATGTGTTCTCTATTCTTTTTCCCTGATTATGATAAATACTAATTATAATTGTTATTGCTTTATATTTTAATTATTATTGCTGGACTATAGCAGAAATTTGTTTATATCTTTATAATTCAGAATTTGGTATCTTTAAATGTTATGCTATTTTTTAATGCATTGCCACACATAAATGATTTTCCATATATGCACTCACATATTTTAAAAAGATTATGTATCTATTAATATATGTACCTATTGATATTGTAATTTACATTTTACAATATTAGATTTTATGACTTCAGTAATTTTATAAAACCAGCTGTAATATTTTATGTGATTACATTATACTTTAAACACCACATGATCACCATTTCCTAAGATGTAGGTGCAGTGCTCTCAGATCCAAGGCTCCTCACTGACGAAGTCCACAAGCCAGAAACTAGTCTGAGAATGTTGGATGAGTGGACACTGGATAGGGATTTTATGTACATGCCTTCTGGCATCCATTGAATACTCTGGCTTGCACTGAGTGGCAATACATATAGAGAGTTTTGCCTGTTTTTTTACATTATACTTTTACAATAATTTTTGTTCCTTTATTATATGCATTTTCACTTCAATAATTTTATTATTCTACATGTTTTCTAAGGACTAGCTCACATAGTACTAAAGTTATGTCATGCCTATGACTAATTTAACATTACCTAAAATGTAATAATGTTGAATAATGTTAATTTACATCATCTTTAAAAATTTTACAATCTTTTAAGAATATTATTGATAAAAGTTAACCCAATTTGTTGGATATATGGTTTATGACATAATTGACTTTGTTATTAAACTGGTACTCATTACAAATCCATCAAACATATCAACATAATTTTTATTTAAACATCATTGCAATATGTAATTTGAAACTTTGAATGCAATTTTATTAATAATTTATGTCATGTCTGATTAGTTATTTATAAATGTAAATGTTGTTTGAAAAGAAGTTCATTTTAAATGAGATTGATTAAGAGCTTGTTTTATCTAAGAGCATTATACTAGTGCAAACAAAGTTTTAGTTAAATTACTGTTAAAATTTAATGCAAAATTGAATGTTGTGATTATGATTAAATGAAAATTTTATTGTTATATTTCATAGTATGTCTATTAGTTTCCAGACTGCAACTGAGGTCAGTTATTGCAGAAATAGATTGTGATTTAAAATATCATAATTTTTGTACATTTCAGAAGTTAAATTATTAATATTCAATATTTCTAGATATTTATATTGTATTTAATTAGTTATTTATAAAATTAATTTTATTTTGCAATAGTTTCATTTATATTTAATAGCTCTGCTTGATATATTAACTTTAACCCAATGCAAAATACAATTTAATTACAAACCAATAAAATTATATTCAAATTTTAATATCACATTGATTGTCATGATTATGTTTAAATAAAAAGTACATTCTATGTTTGATCGATATCAATATGATAGAAATACATATATAGCAGGGATTGGTTGATTTTTCCATCAAAGATTGTCACCTAAAAGAATGGTAATTTTGTTGATAGCAAAGTTAAGTTAGTGTTAGTCATATTATGAAGATATTTTATAAATAAAAAATGTTAACACATATTTCAGATTCACTTACTTTTACAGTTGTTGCATATTATTATAGACAATATTCAATATTTATATACACCTGTTTCTGTTAATATCGATATACCAATATTTTAATAAGATTACACCTGAATAGTGCAAATCATTAAAATAGATGTGATGTACATAGATACCAAAAATAAATTCTGCAATATCTTATTGAATGGTGCCCATTACTTATAAAACAATAGATATGATCCCATTGAACGTTGATGCAATATTGTTATTAATAGCAAGGAAGTGTACATATGAACAAATGCAATAAATAAATATATAGATATATAATATTGAACGGGAGAAAGATAGTGATAAAAACGATGTTAAGTATTAATAAGGTACTTGCATTGACATCATAAATGTATCTAATTAATTATACATTGATATTTTCAGCATTTTCAAATTATTATGTAGTCATTATATTTAATGATAATCTTACCAAGTACTATTTAATTTCAATGAGTTGTTGTTAATTCCTTTAATGGTAAAGTTTATATTTTTAGATTTATTATTATCTATCTGTAATTCAAACTTATTTTGATTAGTTAAAGTGTCTCTAGAAAAGACAACTATATTGGAAATACATTCGTACTAATCTACATTTGAAAGACTTCTAAAAACCTTGCACTATCTTCCTCTTACTGTTTTTGGTTGCTAGTTAAGTATAAAATATAGATATTTAGAACAATAACACATACATATAATTATCTTTAATTAAGTATATACCAAGGAGTTAAGATATACATTTTAAAAATAGAAATTAAGATTCTTAATAATAATAGCAATTTTATTATTAATAATAAACTAGTATTAAAAATATCTTGTTAAACTGGTTAAATGCATGTTACAATAATTGAAACAAATTTTTAATATTCACATTCACCCAAGATATTCATTGTTTTTCAATAAAGTATTAGGTTTAAATATATTCTTGAATATTTATTTTAAAAAAAATGTATGTATTACACATCTTTGATAAAGTAATTGTTGTAACATTTCTTTAAAAAAATATTATCAGGTATGTTTTTTAAATATTATAACATTTGCCTGTGATAAAGATGCTTTGCAACGAAAATGCATTGAAGTTACAGTATCTATTAACTGCTTCCGCATTTCTGGGGTTATTTCCTGTTTTTGATTAAATAAATAAATTATAAATCATAAAATTATTTTAATAAATTTAGGCTTTTCTTTCGCTGAATAAAATATTAAGTTCTTGACAGAAATGAACTTGATATTTGTGCACACGGGATTGTCATAAATACTTTATCTAGCTATATATTTTAAGCTGTCAGTAGTGAACCTTGAAGCTTCTTTCTTGTATTCCGTACTTAATATAATATTACATAAATCGTTGGCAAACTTACCCATAATCCTGGTATAGCTTATCGATTAGGATAGCAGGTTTATTGTTTCACAAATCTAGTATAATTCTAAACACGTTATTTACTTTTAGTAGGTGATTTAATAGGTCAGACTTATAGTTCTGAATAACATAATAAATAATCAACAGACAATAGAATATCATTTTAGGATCAATAGAGATTTTTTTCAGGAAGGCATTATTTTATCTTCAAATATCTACATAGCATGAGTATGATGGTAAGCACTCTTTTGGGGATCATCAACCAATCATCTTATAAATCATAACAGCTTAAATAAAAGAATTCAAAGCTTTGATAAATGAATAGACTTTTACAATACTAAAATATTACCTTTCTGTCATTGTGACCAATGTCCAGTATTAGAATCAAATTCTAATAGCTGCAAATTTTTTGATCTCTGCTGTAAAATTCCAATTTCATCTAAACTAAACTCTCAGTTCGATTTCAACTCTCAATAATTGCACTTCAATAACTTTTTAAAAATTGATTTCATGTGTTTTTTTTTTTTTTTTGTAAATAAGTTATTGTTAATGAAAAAATGTATTTGTCAAAACTGACAAGCCAGTCTTTCTAGCTATCCAGGAATATTTAAATTAAACACAACTCCATTGTGCGTAAGTAACCGGTAGTCTTATATTGTTTATCTTTTTTCCATTATCCCTTATATATATTTAAATTTGAAGTTTTTTGAAATGCTATACATTTTTGGTTTAAAAATTTGATGATTTTTTACTATCGCTAGCGAAACCGCGGGGACGATTAACTCAATGTATATTTTAAATTTCTCTACCCACCAATCATCTGACCAAATAATTAAAAATGTATACTTATATAACTCAATATTTATTTTATATAATAATACAAATATTATTCACTATTAATGCACAATCTCTTTCTATATATATACGGCTGTGTTTATATTTGATGTTTTAAATTTGAATATATATGACCATGAATTGTTTTAACGGAGGCCAACATTTCCATATTGTCTTAGACTAAAGACTACTGAAGCAATTTATGCGTGCACATTTACATTTAAATATATGTATATATAAGACAGATTCTACACATCACTGAAATAGTTCTAAATTTTATTCTATTTTTAACCCCTCTTACATCGTGACATTCCAAAATTAATACCTTAAGTATAAATAATTTAAATGTTTTTAATTAATCTAATATTAAATCATTTTAGATGAGTTACATATTGTAAATTTATTCTATTATCATCATTATTGTACTTATATATTACTTATTATGAGTATATATTTTTTTTGTTTTGCTGAAAAAAAAAGTTACAATGATCAAAATATAAAGATCCTTAGTAAGTAAATAATGAAAATGCCTTCAGTGCAAAATAATTTTTAAGCATTTTCCTGAAAGTTTTTGATGATGGTACATTAGATGTGACAATATGTTGGACTATTTCCATCTTCTATCACTAAATGTATATAAAATTTTAAACTTTATTTAAATTTCTCAAATACAAGTAACCTGTTAATAATAACACAACACAACATTTTGAATAGTAGTATTTTTCATTCTTCTTCGGGTGTTGCTGGTCTGACCCTGACAATACTACTATAGAAGTCGAACTTACACCTATAGATTCTTGTCTATTGAATTTTAAGACAATGCTCTAATCAACTGAGATATTCTGTCAAAAGTAAATATTTACTTGTGTTGTCTATTTCTGTGTTATTATTAACAAGTTGTTTGTATTTGAGAAATTTAAATAAATGTTTACAATTTTTATACATTCAACATTTAATGATAGATGATGAAAATAGGCTAATATATTATCACATCTAACCATAAACTTATAACAAGAAATTTTGATTTACCAAGTAGTAAATATTGTTCATGATACAAGACTTTTTTCTGTTTCCTCTCTATGATATTTTCATTATATTGTGAAGAGTTTTTTATGTTAGAATAAAAATAGGTACTGGAAGCTTTTTAAGTTATTGGTCATATTTTTGCATCAACTTTTACAATGGCATTGTGGACTTGTGCAATCACATTTATAACTTTTAATTATACATACAAGCACACAACAATTCTGAATCTAATGTTTAATTTTGTTTTTTTTTTAAACATATTTGGTTGATATCAAAAAAGCAATAACAGGATGTATGGAAAATATTAGGTGTTATAAATGAAGTATCAGTTTAGCAAAGGTATTATCTGTTAGTAATCCTCCTTTGCCTGTCATGAAAATGATCATATATAAAAAGGCAGATCTAAAAGTGGACAGTCTTGTACAATCTAGCTAAGTCATTTATTTTGCCCAATAAATTATTTATTAAACTGATAGAAATAATTTTAAAATTAGAAATTGTAATGATGGTACAATAGAAGACAGTAATAGTTCGTGGTATTTTCTTTCTAAATGTAGGCATATTAAATGTGAAACTTGGTTTTGAACTAAGCAGAGCACTTATAAACTAAAAAAAACTGATAACATTTAAGATAGTCATAGCTAATTTTATTGAAACATTTATTTCAATAAACAAAGTTTAAGTGAAAAGATAAATAAAAAAAAAAACATATCTTCAAGAGAAGAAAAAACACAAGCATTAACATTTTTTGTGATGTTTAACTTTATATATTTTATTCTTGAATTTTATTACATTCAAATATCAGCCTTTCAAGCTAATTGTGCAAGCACTTTTTGCGAGTGTTAATAATAAATAAATACTTTCCTTTCCAATACAAGATATAGTATTTATGCAGGAATAAAATGCTTATATGTGAGCAAATCTGAAGTACAGGCAAGGAAATCATGAGGATAGACCACTCACTTTAAATTACCATTTACGGTGTCTGAATGAATGAAATTGGTGAAATTGTTTATAAATGTTAAATAAAAGACTTATGATATACTAAACTTGATTTGTGCTATACTGCCTGCATATTATATGATTAGATTCAAAGAATTCAGAGAATGAATACAATCATTTTTAATTGTAAAGTATTTTAGACTAATACTTTTAAAAATCAAAATGTTTGTTCCTAGAAATTTTCATGTGATAGCACTACTGTATGGAGAGTACTCTTATTGATCTTATTAAATTTTAAAGTGTTTGTACAAACAGAATATTTAGGCCAAAGTTATTTGAAATAATGATATTGTCTATACAAAGTTTTTAAAGATTTTTAGCCTATAGGAATTAGTTTTGTTATCTGATATATGTCTGGAATATTTTAGTGCTTAAATTCTGGAAATAGCCATTTTTGCTTTCTGATGAAAACCAGTCTGCTGGTTGAAATATTAAAGGCCTTTTGTACATCCATATAATTCTGTGTTTATATATATATATATATATATATGACACAGAATTATATATATATATATATATATATATATATATATTCATTCACCCATGTGCTATTGGATTGATATATTAAATTTTGATGCACTCATATGGCAATAAGTGTACTGTTATGCAAACTAACAACTATTGACAATGCTTAAATCAGGATTTAATCTTGTTATGTACCTGATATTTTAATTGACAAATTATTTGTACAAATTTAGTTAATATATCATAGAAAAGGGAAAGTTTGTCATTTGAAATGTCAGTCTTGTAATAAGATCCTGATTTAAGCATAGTCGTTAAGTATTATGCTATATACGAATAATCTCTAAGCATAAGTAATTCACTTATGTTTTTAAAACACTTATTGGCAGATGATTGCATGTACATTTAATATATCAATCTAAGAGCACATATGTGAAGATACATTTCCTTCAATAATATTTACATATATATAAATTGCTAAATTATATATATATATATATATATATATATATATATAATTTAGCAATTTATATATATGTAAATATTATATCAATATATCAATATATATATATATATATATATATTGATATATTGATAAGTTATTCACCAAAATCATTTAAAATTATGGTAAAAAATAAATAATAATAATAAAGAAACTGCAGAAGTACTTTTGATTATTATTTTTTCATTATTATAATTTAATACAATTCCATTTGTATAAACTGAAGAATAATTTCAATACCTAATAGATGTAAAGTATAAGAGAATACTTGAAATGCTTCTATTATAAATAATTCATCTGCACTCAGGGAAGTTATTTATAATAATTCTCTGTATAATAATATTTCTTAGAGAGGTATAAAAGATGACAGATTTTTTAAATGGCAGTTCAAAAGTTATCATATATATATATATATATATATATATATGATAACTTTGTATATATATATATATATATCATCATCAACCATTATCAATCCACTGCAGGATGAAGGTCTCTCCAAGTTCAATCCATCTTTTCTGATCTTTAGCTTCTCTTCTCCACATCACCCCTGCACACTTTCTTATTTCATCCATCCATCTCACATGTGGTCTCTTTCTGGGTCTTTTACAATCTCTTGGAATCCAGTTTAAAATTTCAATTGTCCATCTATTATCATCTCTTCTAGCAATATGTCCAGCCCAACTCCACTTCAGTCTTTTAATTTTTTCAATGAGGTCAGTAACACCTGTTTGTTCTCTTACCCATACATTGCGTTTTCGATCTCTTCTTGTTACTCCCAACATGCATCTCTCCATACTTCTTTGAGTGGTCTGAAGTCTCTGTATTGCTCTTCTATTAAGTGTCCAAGTCTCAGATCCATAAGTAAGAACTGGCAAAACACATTTATTAAAAACCTTCCTTTTCAAACACATAGGCATATTTCCTTTTAGTATCAAGTTATTTCTACCAAAAGCACTCCAACCAAGTTTAATTCTATGATTAATTTCATCCATTATGTTTCCATCTGTATTAATAATCTGACCAAGGTATTTGTAACTGTTAACTTCTTCTAACTCATCATAATCAATCTTTATTTTCATATTTTGAGAAAATCTATTAAACATTACTTTAGTCTTTTTAACATTTATCTTTAGTCCTACTTTCCTACTTTCATCTGATAACTCCTGCAACATTTCCTGTAACTCTAAAGCATTATTTGCAAAAACAACTACATCATCTGCAAAATCTAAATGACTTAAATAATCTCCATTTACTTTTACTCCTTTAGCTTCCCATTTTAATCCACAAAATACTTCTTGCAGCACTGCTGTAAAAAGTTTTGGAGATATGGAGTCACCCTGTCTTACACCCTTCTCAATGTTGACTTTCCTAGTATCATTATGTAATCTAATTGTTGCTGTTGCATTTTTATAAATATTCTTTAAAATATGACAATATCCTGGATCTATACCTTGATGATCCAATGCTTTAATCACTGAAGAAATGTTTATAGAATCAAATGCCTTTTCATAATCTACAAATCCTAAGCATAATGGCAACTCATATTCATTTGTCCTTTCTATAACTTCTCTCAATACCTGGATATGATCTACTGTACTAAAACCACTTTTAAATCCAGCTTGTTCTCTTGGTTGGTGGAAGTCCAGTGTTCTCTGTAGACGAGTTGTAATTATCTTAGTAAAAATTTTGTATAAAACTGATAAAAGACTGATAGGTCTGTAATTTCTAATATCTTCTTTATCACCTTTTTTAAATATTAATATTAATACTGCATTCTTCCAATCATCTGGTACATCTTTATCATTTAGACATTTGGTATATAACTTTGCTAAAAAATTTTCTATTTCTTCACCTGCTTCTTTTAATATATCAATTATAATTCCATCATTACCTGGAGCCTTCCCTTTCTTCATAAATTTAATTGCATGTCTCACTTCCTCATTCAAAATTCTGGGCAATTCAGAAGATATAATAGGTATAGGAGGTACTTGTTCTTTATTACTATATAATTCTTGATAGAAGTCTTCTACACATTTCATGATGTCATCTCTCTTTTTAGTAATAATGCCATCTTTTTTTTTTATTGCAGATATAAATTTCCTACCAATACCAAAATGTTGTTTTACACTCTTTAGACTTTTATTCTCTTCTACAGCTTTCCTTGCTAGTTCACAATTATACTTTCTTATATCATTTTCAACTCTTTTCCACACCATTTTACAAAATTCGAGATATTCAATCCTTTTTAATGCATCATTTTTGTATATCTTCATATTCCTTCTTTTCTTCATAAATTCTCTAGTCTCAGTAGAAATTTTATTGGTCAATTGCTGCTTTTTTCTACCAGCTATCTTTGTTGCAGTTTTTAAAAGTGTATCAGTTATTTTCCTATTAATTTCATTCAAATCTGAATCATGTTCAAAATCTACTAATACTTGAAACCGATTTGTAAGTTCTAATTTAAATTCATTAGAATGTTTCTGAAGATTAGGAATATCAACTGTAAATATTGTTTTTCTTAATAATTTTTGTCTCTCTAGTTTTGCATTAACATGTATCTTACATCTTACTAATCGATGATCACTTCCTGTGTTAAATTTATTAAGAACATTACAATCTTGAAATATGTATTTTCTGTTAGTCAAAATATAATCCAATTCTGCTGTACCTTCATTTGGATGCTTCCATGTCCATTTCCTTTTAACATTTTTCTCAAAAAAAGAATTCATAATATAAAGTTTTTCCTTTTCTGCAAACTCCACAAGTCTATGTCCTCTCTCATTTCTATTACCATAACCAAAATTACCTACAGCATTTTCATCTTTCATTTGTTTACCAATTCTAGCATTAAAGTCTCCCATAACAATTTTAAAATGTTGTTTACTCTGATCAAAAGCCTTTTGTACATCCATATAAAAATCTTCTACTACTTCATCACTATGAGAACTTGTTGGGGCATAAACCTGAATTATCTGCATTTGGTATCTGCTATTAAGTTGTAAAACTAATCTTGCCACCCTGTCTGATACACCATCAATCTCCACAATGTTATTCTTCCATTTTTTATTTATAATGAATCCTACTCCACTTGTATTTCCAATATTTGTGCCTTTATAGTAGAGTACATGTCCACTTTTTAAATCAATTGTTTCTTCACCTTTTCTTCTAACTTCACAAAGTCCAATAATGTCCCATTTAATATAAGATA
This sequence comes from Epiperipatus broadwayi, assembly GCA_028023455.1. Lineage (NCBI taxonomy): Eukaryota > Metazoa > Onychophora > Udeonychophora > Euonychophora > Peripatidae > Epiperipatus > Epiperipatus broadwayi. The sequence continues at coordinate 4,458,892 of JAQFVV010012430.1, read as the reverse complement.
GTTCTTCTTCTAACTCTTGCAATCTTTCTTCACTTGAAAGTGATCTGCAGTTGTAAGTACCTAAATAAAAAGTCATCATCAAATGGCAGCCTGAGTCCGCAATCAGGGGATTCTTAGCACCCTCCACCTTCGGCCATCAACCACTGCCTTGGTTGGTGACTTTACAGCCTCCTGGGAATAAGGGCCATGATTTATTTTTGTCTGTCATGATTGTATATATTGAAAAAATATTCTTAAACTTGGAGGTAAAAAGCCAATAAACTCACCACACTGGCTAATGCGTGTTGGTGAGCAGCCCATCCATGTTCGTATACTATATGAATAATCACATAGTAATAACAGCTGCAACGACAAGAATGTATGGAGTGGACATTAGGATTTTGCCCTGCTCGGTTCCTTTAAGGCCTCCAAGAGGAATCAAAAGGTCTCCTTTCAGTTAATAGCAAACTCCTTTCTGCAGCCATATATATATATTATAATGTTTTCTGTTTTGTTAGGCCTCTACACGCTAATATAAATTGCGTGCGAGTTGATCAAGCTATGTCAAAAAGAAGAAAGTTGTATTTCGATTTCTATTAAAAACATAGCTATATTTCCTGATCAACTCAGCCTTGTAATTGTTGAGAATTATGCTATCGATGACATCAGCTTTTAATTTATTTGAAAGGTGCCAGAATTCTGCAAGAACCCACTGAACCATCACATAGCATCTCGAAAATTAAAAAGAAAAGATTTTTTTAGAAAGGCGCCAGAGTTCTGCAAGAACCCACTGAACCGTCACATAGTATCTCGAAAATTAAAAAGAAAAGATTTTTTTAGAAAGGCGCCAGAGTTCTGCAAGAACCCACTGAACCGTCACATAGTATCTCGAAAATTAAAAAGAAAAGATTTTTTTAAACTAATCGGTATTACATCATACCGTAACGAGAATTATTTTTTTAAGATTATTATTCCTGGGCTTATTGAAACATATTGGCAAAGGTAAATTACGTTTTAAATCTCATTAGACTAACAATAAAAAATAATAATTATTATTAATAATGCACAAATGAAAATTGGTATTAGAAATATTTTTATTCTAATAGACTAAAAAAATATCTGAAATAAATTACTTATCAAATAAATTAGAGAGAACACAACTCAGACGTGAATCAATTAATAAAAAACAATTTTACAATTACTGTTCATATCTAAATTTTTTCTAAAAAGTTCCTTAAAAAAATGAATGTCTCTTGTACAAGTAAATTAATGTCTCTATCGGGATTGTTTAAACATATTTTTAGAAATTGTTTGAAAGCGTTTAATTTGGTCACAATCAGGAGTAATGAAGTATAACTTACCGGTAAGTTTTAGTGAATTCACAATGGTTGTAGATAACTATTCATAGTTTTTCAGGGTTAAAATGAGCTCACGGCCTTTGGTTATTAGTTGATCTTGCGGTCCATTCTCCTAGTTGGTCACGAAAGCTTTTCTGGTATACATCTTCAGGCACGATGTCTTCAGAAGCTCCGGTTCACTCCGACATGCTGAATTACTTCAGCATAGAGCGATCTTGGATATATTATTGTTATCCAAGACCAACTAGAGAAACCAACGAACAAGATGTTCTTCCAACCGAATCCCTCCTTTTTATACCCGAGGTCCAGTTTTCAGACTTCTGCGCATGCTATTATCATGGCGTTTTTTGGTTCATAATCTTGTAGATTCTTTATAAAATTTATGTTATAAAGTTCTCTTTTCTTATCAAGTTTTTTGGCCATCTTTAATTAGCCAAAATATTTTTACTTTCTTTTATCTTTTTTATTTTACTTTTGGAATTCTTTTGTTCTCTCCAATTCTACTTTTATTTCTACTTACATAAAAAAAAATGAAAGAATAATTTAACTTTCATTGTACGTTATTTTTTTTAAAAAAAATTAGTCCAAAAAAAATCTAAATTTACTTTTATTTTTTTAGCTTTTACCAAATGCCAATATATTTGCAACGTATATAATTAAACATTACAATATATATATTATACATTTCATAAATAAATTAAATCTGTTTGGCTAAAATCTTTAAAGTTTATCACTTTGAAGCTGGTAGTATAATTAGTAATGACTTCACTGTCACTGCTTTCTCTATGAAAGGCTGTTTTTCATATTTTAGAAAAGTGGCAAAGTTGTGACTAATGATTACGATGCCTAAACTGCAGTACATTTATGTCATTTTTTGTGCTTGAACTTTATGGGAAATATCAAGCAATAAATAAATAGATTATTTTTATGCAAAACTGTTAAAAATGTCAAGCTCTATAGCATGATAGTTAAATGTAGTTTCACTGTTGCATAATGATATATTAAAGTTTTTTAATTTTATATTTAATATATGTTCTCAAGTTACAGTGAATACTCAGTTCTTCAATAGTTTCTTCATGAACACTTTTTGTTTCAGATGTTTATTGTAATAGTTATAGCATATATATATATATATATATATATATATATATATATATATATATATATATATATATATATATATATATATATATTACTTAATTAAAAAAAATAACCTGATGTAAAGATGTAATAGCAATTATAATAATCTACTGCAGGGTAAAGGACTTTTCTCCAGTTTCTCACAGGGTAACAATAAAGAAAGTATTGTTCAACAAAAATGTCAGTTCCTTTTAATGAGAATTTAGGCATGTTCCCATTTCTGTTTTAATTTTTTTGCTTAAGGTTCAACTAAACATTCTGGGCATCCTTAAAGAAAAGATATTTTATCATTTAAACTTAGCTTTTAATAATCCTTTGCATGCTTTTGATGTGTAAAATATCAAAATCAAAACATTATTTCTTCTTTAGAAATTTAAGCTTTGGATTTCTAAAGAAGTAATAATGCTTTGATTATATTTTACATATCCAAAGCATGCTAAGCATTAATAAAAAGCTAAGTTTAAATTATAAAGATTACCTTTTCTATCTGAATGCTAGAATATTTAGTTGAACATTACAATTATCTAGAAAATAAAAAAAATACTTGGTTGCTTAAGATTGACTAAGTAACTATATACAGTCTAGACTAACATATTAATATAAATAAATAGTTTATAAAACTTTATTTAAAGTAAATTCCTAGCATAAAAATTTGTAATGCACGGTATTAATTTGCATAAGATGGGCTTTTTGTCTTGCTGATTACAATTATTTTTATGTTTCAATATGTGTGTATATTTTTTATAGTTATGTTAATATGTAATCATTTTCAACCATTACTCATCTACTAGCAAATGAAAACCTCTCCAACTTTATTCCATTTGCTCTGTTCTAAGATATACCAACAATTTTATTTTATTTTACCCGTCATTCGCATTTTTGTTCTCTTTCTAGTTCTTTTTCAATCTCTTGTATCTACTCTAAAACTCATTGATTAGTTTAGTTTTGTCTGTCATAATTATAAAATATCTATTAAAAAAAATCTCAAACGTCTTCATTCCATCTTTAAAAAAATTCAATTTATGTTTTAGTTAAAAAATACCAGACAGAGAATAAAGATCATGCTTTCTGATTTTAAATTCAGAGGTAAAAAGTCAATAAAGTCGGCATTCTAGCTGATTCGTGTTGACGAGCAGCTCAATTAATTTAATTGCAACAACATATACCTAAAGAGTAGATATTAGGCTTGGTTCATTTAAGACTTCAAAGCAATTAAAGGATCTCCTCTTAGTTAGCAGCAAATTATTTTCTGTAACGATTAATGTACATTAAATATGTATACAAAATTTGTAGTAATAATTGAGCTAAACTATTTTATTGAGAATAATTGGCATTTTTATAGTAATTATTTTTTTTTAATTTTGCACGGAAAGTTTATTCCATATTTTTAATTCCATACATTTTTTTAAATAATTATTTTAATTTATATTGTGTAAGATTGCTATTTAATTTTGCAGCTTTATAATCCATGACTTTGCAAATCAAAAGTTAACGGTATTGGGGAAGTCATCAGCTATTTCTTTAAAGGAAAGCTTTTTAACTGTCACCTAGCGGCTTTCAAGCCGTCATTAGAATTCTTAGCGCACAAAAAAAATATGGCTGCTATTCTTGAAAGGTTTTTCATGTTCCTTTCACCGTTATTTCAAGCAGAATGTCGAAGCTGCTAATGATCATATTAAAGGTTTGCTTAAGACTTACTTACATTCAGGGACATTGTTGGCTCGCTCTTTTTCACAAACAACCTAACATTTCAAAAGTATCGTAAAGTCGTTATTTCACTCAAGCCTGATGCACCGCGAGCTGATTGTGATAAATTAGTCCAAGAATGATTGCTTGATTAAGTGATTGTGAATTGATGAAAAACTTATTGAAATGTTTTATTCAACTGCTCTCTTTAACCTTATAAAAACTAATTGCCGAATTCTCATTAACGATCAACTGTTCAATTCTTAAAAAAAAAACTATTATAATAAATTTTTAATCCTATCTACACATACATTATATATATACGTATGCATGCTTCAGATTTTTAGCTAATATCTTTTTCAGTTAAGTTAAATATATCTTTATTGGTAAATGGTGTGTATTTATAATGACATTTTTTTTAAAAAAGTAAAATAATTAAAAATTATTGATGCTTTTTTTATGTGGTATTGATTTATTATCCTACCACTCGCATGATCGGGATAAAATTTTTAAAAAATATTTTAGATAGTTTTGAGAAATCTAAACAAGTTTAGACATATTAGAGATTTTCTACAAACAGCCATCATTAATAAGTGAGTGACGATTTTTAACCAGAGTTCGAGGATAAATTAATTATCAGTCATGAAAAAAAAAGAGATGTTTATATCAATTGTAATAACTAGATTTAAATATTTTCTATTGAATTATAATTGGCATCCTCAGTACATTATTTAACAATTTTAATTTAGAAGGACTTTTTGTGGCGGTTTTTTTTTTTTTTTGTATTTTACATTCCTATTATATGATATAGCTATTTATTTAGCAATTTTATAATCTTGACTTAGCAAAATAAAACGATGAGGAGATTATTCAGAGGAGGCAGCATTACTTTATGTATCATCAAGTGAAATATTATTCATTTCTATATACTAACTAATATAAATAAACAAACAGTATTAACGTTCCAATATTTTCTATTAATTATTTATTATATTGTTTAATTAATCAAGTATCCATTATTATTATTATCATCATCATCATCATCATCATCATCATTATTATTATTATTATTATAAAATACTCCTCTTTCAATTTCCCCTTTTTCAAATCATTTTCCAAAAGCAAAATAAAACATGGTTAAAACAAAACAAAAAAAATCATTGCTGATAGCAATATTCTGCATATCATACCATTTACAACTTTCTTAAACACTTCAACAATATTATTTTTTTATATCTAAACTTTATTATTATAGTTTCGACTGTCCAGCTGTCATCATCAGAATTCTTCACAATCCTATTTTTAAAAACCAACTCACATATATAAACCTACAAGAAAATAAGTATTTTTATATAATAATTCATTGTCATGAATTCTCTTTTTACTGCTCATTTTGGCTCATTAGTATAATTTAACCCAGATGATAGAATTTTCCTCACTAATAATGACCTTACAAGTATTGTGGTTTCATTAAATGCAATATTAAAATGACAAAACATATATAATACTATATACTCTACTATTTATATATATATATATATTGTGCCGGTCAAAATCGTGTATTTATTCAACAAGACCAATAATCCGAACAAAAGTACCTTGAATCCAACCATGCACAAGATACATATGTCAGGACAAGGATGAATCCTAACCTATTTGCCTAAACTATTGCCTCTCTGACTAATGGATAACGTTTGTGATGACACTAGCAGTGCTTGGTTTTATTCCGTCCCAGCTGGAGGTCATGGTTCACATAGAGACTCAAAATTATAAAAGGGTTTATATGAAAAATCAATGATTTAATGAATTCTGATGATTGCAGAATGGTACAGATATGATTTGATCGATTACTAATGGTTTGAACCGTAATAATGATAATTCTTTATGGCAACATTATAAAGAAGTGAATTTAAATCAAGGAAATATTTAAATAAATAGATTAATTAACCTTAGAGATTGGGAGTGATGACAAACTAAGCTTATTTAAAATAACATTATAGGAATTTATTAAGGAATTTAGTACAAAATAAGTTAAGTCTTTGTTTATACAACTTGGTGATTTTATTTAATTCGTTTTGATGCGGCTTTGACAAACAATGTAAAAGTTTGTTAATTGGTCGGCCAAAACCAATCAGCAATAAAATATTATTAGCCCTTTTAAAAGATTATAAATAAATCTATTTTATATATATTACAAGATATGAAAGATGTGCATTTAAAATACTATTACATTTAAAATCATTTGTATATAATGAGTGTGGGAAGCAAAATAGTTCTTAAATAAATAATTGACAATTATACAGTCAGATTTAATTAATTAACGAAATTGGTTTGTGAAGGACATGCCACCATGGCAGAGAGCCTTTCAGGTTTGCTAAATAAAGATATAAAATGATAAAGAAGGCAGTATGCTATTATAGATTACAACAAAATAAATGAGGTCTGTTATGAACCTCTGGGTGGCTTTACTAAAGAAAATTTCCTAGTAAATACAACTAGATGATGAGAAATGCTAGCCCTCCAGCCAAACATGTCTCTAAATAATCATAATAATATTTTGATGTGCATATACATCTTAATGGCAATGCTCAAAAAGATCCCTTGGTATGAACTACGACTACTTTGAGGGAGGGTAAAAGGTTGGACTGGTCAGATTTTGAAGGTCCTAAGAGGTGATTAGCAAAGCAAAATAATAAGTGATTGGTTGTAGCTATAAATACATAATGCCTCAGACATATATAAATAGATAGTGTATCACTAACAAAATTATTAAATGAATTCCTGATTAAAATAATCAGTTCCCTGATGTCGATAGAAAGTCCCCACAAACCTTAGTCCACTAATGAATGAATCATAAATATAATATATATATATATATATATTAAAAAAAAGAATTAACTAAAATATAAATTGTTTTCCACACTTCACAAATATTTCATTTATTAATAAGTTCTTAAATAGTTTATCAAAGATTACAAAATAAGACTGTTTTTAATTAACATAGACAGGCATTAAATATCAAACTAATAAATTGTAAATCATAATTTTAATATTTTCTGACAAATAAAATATATGTATGAAATATATATACTGATAAAATTCTATGATAAATTTTACTTAATTGATTCACTAAAATTATTTATTCTTTCAGAAATAATTACAGGGCTATTTTAAATTGGAGGTAATAGTAAGATACTTTTAAAATAATTTCAATCATTCAAATAAATTTATATATGATGTACAAAACTAAATGAGCTTTCTATTAATTAATTTACGGGAAGTAAGTCTCTTGTAATGATTTTTAAGTTAAAAAAAAAATAACAGGGGAAGGATTTAAAGTTAATAGCTCATTGAATTTTGTATTTGGCAATTTCAGTAAGTCAAATAATCTAAACAAACCGACAAAAATTAATTTAATTTGCCGCATCAAAATAATGTAAGATTTTATAAGAATTGATATTTTAAATTGAATAAAATTAAAAGATGCATTTTAAACCAAGCCGTATAAACATTACACAGATATAAAATATAAATTAATATAGATTTTGAAAACAAGTAAAATAAAATCAATGGCTTGCGGTGAATTGGATGTTACCTCAGAATCAATCAGTTAATACAGGCAGTTAATACAGTCAGATCATTTCAGGCTTCCTCGACACAGACAGTCTCTGGCTAGATGTTTAAAGCACTGGGAAGGCATGGATGGGCTGGTGGAACAGACCTCTGAGAAGCAAATGACCGATCTTTTCACCCCGTCATTTCTTTAGGCACGATATATATATATAGATTAATCACTTCTCTTCAGTAAACTCAATAAATAATTAATCAAATTTTTCACTATTTATGTGTTCTGGTCTTATCTACAGGATTCAATCTATACTGACCACCAATTGTAATTGCTCTAAGCAGTTCTGTGAGGTTGGTGCCTGCTTTGGAGGGAAAATCTATAACTCTGCATGAACATGCCCCAAGGGTTGATTTGCTAATTAAAAAAACAACAACAAGCATATTAAGTTTATCAGTCATTGTACTAACAAAATCTATTTAATTAAGGTTTAGATTAACAAAAATGTAGATTTTATTCAGAAAATTTTTAGGAATTTGGTACAATGACTTTCAAACATATTTGACATAAACTTAAGCAGAAATTTACAAAACATTTCTTACAAATATTACATTGTTGAAATAATTGACTCTCTAATGTACATTGATTAAAAGATAAATATAAAATGTTACCAACTGATTAATTGAAGAAAAATGAACTTTAATAAAGAATTTGAAATATTTGTAACATTTTATAGATATCTAGGATTCAATTCAATTTAATAAAATAAACACAATATACATTTTTACAAATATAAAATAAATAAACTAATATAAAAAGGTTAGTTTTAATTATAAAATAAGATTAATGAAATATAAAAGATTATAATATTGATTAAAATATACTACCACCTATTATGAGATGGGTGTCATTTAATAAAGATTGGGTTCAAACCCAGACTAGTGCTGATGACATTGGCACTAGGTGAAGCAGGAATATGTACTATATTTCCAGCTTCAATATATATATATATATTAGTGAAATTAATTTTGTCTTCAATACATATATGTAAAAAATTCATTAACTTATTTACATAAGCTTTTTTTAAAGGTCCTGCATTCAATAATTTTTAATATGTAATTTAATGTTGGATAATTAATCACTTTGAAAATTTTACATTTTATTTCAAAATAAAAATGATCTTTGTATATATAGAAAACTTTGATGAGTGTGTAAATGCTCTAGTTGATAAGGATTTTTAAAGCATCTTTTAATTGATTCTATTAAATTTCCCTCCATGAATTTAAATTATAAGATGTTAAAATTCGTTTTTAAGTCACCAGTTTCATTTAGTTTAGTTACAATATGCTGAACTATAAGTAGTTATCAAAGGATAAGCATTTCATCAACATAAAATTAACTTTATTATCTGTTTGAAAAAATTCTCTTAAAATATCTTTCTCATAATAAGCCGATATATAACACCACACAATATTTGATCTGTTTAATCCATGCACTAATTATCTCCCATTTTACACTTCTGATTTTTTAAAAGTTGCTCTTAAATTTTGATGAGTGTTAGTCATAAAATAATATGCAAGTGAATATCAAATTATATTAGTGAGTTGAAATGTACATTAAAAATTCATGAGCATACACTACTAAATAAAAAGTATATTTTATGTGGATTAATTCAAGTCTGCATTTGCATAATTTTCAGCCATATTTAATAGAAGTTTTTACTTTGATAAGGTTTTTATTTTGAATGTGGAAAATGTTTTGAAAGAAAGAAAATCAAAGAGGCATATTTTATAAATATGATGAGCATTTTATTAAATCTGTATAATTAAATAAATATGCACAAATTATGATAAATTGGTCATTCACATTGGAATGTTATTGTTGAGATATTAATGAGATTTTAATTTTTTGAAATTCTAACTGTAAATATTATTTGAGATGGTAATTATGTCTTAGGTTAAAATTTATTAATTTAATATTGGTACACTGAAAATTATAGATAATTTTAGTATTATATATATAATTCATAGTAATATTGTACCATTATTTTGGCTGGGTCACACCGATCCATTAACTCAATAGCGAGTCTTATTATGAAAACTATTGTATTGTAATCATGGATGTATAACAAGATTAAAGTTTCAACCAATAGAATAACAGTTGTTGCTTTCTATTGAGTGAACTTTTAATCTGATTATATATTAATGCTTACAGCAACTCTGTAGTAGCTTTTATAATAACTCATTACCCTGTTAATAGCTATTATAATTTCAGCTAAAATGCCATATGATAGTACTACCAAGCATACTTATACATAGATGAACCTTGAAACATGTAATTTATATCTATATTCTGTGAAAATATTTTATTTTAACGCATATAAATTTAAATAGAGAGAAAGACAGCTTGTGACATAATAGCTGCAATAAAAATTTAGGTAATTTTTTCAAGAAATAAAACTTTAGACTCAAAATCATTTGGATAGACTCAAATTACTATCTAATGACTAGATAGATATGCAGTTATTTTTAGTTAGGTAAAAAACCAAACGCAAAAAAAAAAAAAAATATCAAACGGCAATTGTTAAGCCTGATTAAGAATATTTTTATTGCTTCCAAAATTGGAAATGAATATTGAAAAATTTTTGATCTAAAAAGAGCTTTTTACTATATATTTTTAAATCATAATTCATATATAGAAAAATATCCAACATTGCTTAATGAATTTGTATGACAAAATTACAAAGCTCTACAAATTAATTAAGTTTTGTTGGACGTTTTACTATCTTATATAAGAATGTTTTACTATAATAATTAGTGAATTAGTAATAACATGTATTAACAAAGAAAATATTTAAGCCTTAATAGAGATTTATATTAGCGCAATCCTAAATATTTATATTAGCGTAGCATTTGTCAATAACAGAATCAGTGCTAGATTTCCCTTTATAATCGATTTGCATAATTTGTTTATTCAAATTTTGATATTAATAAAAAATGTTTATGAATTAATTATGTTTTTATAACAATGATCATTTCTTTTTTGCCTCTGGATTAACGATAAAAATAATACTTTCTATCACAAATCAGTTTTATTTATTTTGAATGCAATATTGCTTTTCACCTTCTAGTACTATCTTCTAGATTTGAAGGATTACTCAAAAATATTTGTTTTATCCTAGTAAGTTACGCATGGTCTGACATAACTTGGAAGGATTTTCTTTTTTTTGTATGTTAGATAACCATCTCTCTCTCTCTCTTTCACACACACACACACATATATATATATATAATCATTTGTTAGATGGAATGAAGGTTGCATGAAGGAAAGGTTCTGATTTGAATTCATTACTTAATGGTTCAAAGCAGTCTATTGATAGTAGGTCTATTTCTGATATTGTTTATAAAATTCCATATAGTTGTGGTAAATTTTATGTAGGCCAGAATAAATTTAGCTTTAATGAAAGGGTTAAGGCTCATATAAGTAGAGTTAAACATAGGTATCTTAACTCAGCTTTATATATTCATGAATTAAATACAGGTCATAGAATATTGTTTGACAATGCTTCGGTTATTTTTTATGAAAAGAATGAGTTAAAAAGAAGAATAAAGGAGACTTTGATGATAAAACTCCTTGATTCTGAGGCTATCAATCTTATGAAGACTTCTTTTGATATTAAGGGAAGGTGGAGTTTGAAATGAATTATGGGAAGGTTTGTTTGTTTATATATATATATATATATATGTTTTCCTTTAGTTTGATTTTCACTTGAGAAGGTCTGTTTGTAGTAGAAGAAACCATGGTTGTGTAAGGATTTTGGTAAAATTTTGGATTTAATCGAGTATTGTATTGTTTTATGGTTTTGCATATATATATATATATATATATAAGTAAACTGTATGCTATACTCACAGGTTCACAATTAAATAAAAAGTGAAAATGTAACTAATATAATCTAATTTTAGAATAATTTTTAAAAATAATTTATGACAATGCCATATAAATTTAAAGCATACACAAAATCACATTACATTCTTATACAAATTACTGTAACCCTATGGAGTGTCCCTTGGTGTATCCCAAAACCTACTAATGTAACCATTCCAATGTTAGTCACTATAGGTCAGATAGTGAGCAAGGCTCAATACACAATAATGCCCTATCATCTCACATATTACTATGATATTCTATTTAGCATACTATTCAACACTAAAGACTAAATCTTACTATCACATTATCTTATCATAAATAAGATATTAGTTTATATCTTAAGTTCGAACTATACTGTCATTCTAAATAAAATATTATATATTTTTTTGAATTATTGTAACAAGAATCATAAATAAATAGATCAAGTTATAATTAAATAATAATACTCTTTTATTAAGAATTCTTATCCAACAATCTAGAAAAACACTAATGATGCTATGAGAAAGAAAAGGGATTTTGTTTCTGCTCATATATTACATCATTGTTTTATTACATGCCAAATTAAAATAAATCTTAAACACTGATGTTACTTTAATGTCAAACAATATAAATTTTATTAAAGTGACTTTTAAATATTATTGTATTTTTTCTTAATTAAATATCATATTTATGTAATTCAGATTTTCTAATAAGGCACATGGTGATATTAAAACAAAATCAAAAATTAAGAATAAAAACAAAGTTTTATTAATATTCTAAAATATAATAATAAGAAATGCTTTTAAATTTTAATATAATATTGAAATAAATAATTATTACAATACTATAATAATAAATTGACAGTCATAAAGAAAACATCCTATTATCTATGAATACAGAAAGCTCTCAAATGTATTTTATAAATCTAACTTTCTTTCCAATATGACTTAATTATGAAAACTATCCAATGTTCTGGTCAAATAAAATTGTCAACTCTAAAGCGATATTAAATTTGGTGAAAAGTTATAATTCCATAATCCAATGTAAAATGATTACATATGTTTAAACATAGAATATTTGACCATGGATTTTGCACATCATCAGAATACTTAAACCACTCTTATAATAGCAAAAGCAAGCAAAGTCATGGCTAACAATACACATGTCTTAAATGTTTTCATCTAAACCACCAAAAACTATAACAGGCAAAATGATGAAATAATCTACACACTTATCCATAAGTATTGATATCATATCACTAATCTTAATAAACGTAATAAGAATAAATCATCATTAAAAATTTGCCAAAACACCAGCTTAATTTTTATGGCACCTATGACATACTTTATTTCAAAAACATAACTAAAACAATACCTGCAAATAGTTTTGATAATCCTACTAAATTATCATATAACAATACAACATGCATTATGTGAAAAAGTGATAAATATACTATAGTGATAAAAACAATAACTTGCCATATGAATAATAAATTAGCAATTCAAAAAAATAATACATTGTCTCCAATAATTCATTCATTCATCTATATCATGCTCTAAATAATTCCATACTCAATGTACATATTATCTTTAATTATATCATGATTCAAATATATTCTGAGAACTCAAATGCTCATAAAATATAAATTATAAATAAATTGTAAGCAAACAATATTATATGCATAAATAAAACATATAAATAAACATATCTAAAATATATTGCTTTGCTCTTTTATCATTTGTAAAAATTTTATGTTTTGAAATCATTGATTCTAATACACAGTCCATTAAATTATAATTCAAATAGTGAGTCCATTATAATTTAGAACATTTATTTTAAATATTCTTAATGTTTAAAATTCACAATTGGAAAATAAATTTGTCAAAATCTGAGGCATTAATTTAAGCATTGACACCTTTAAAACCATTCAAGGTAAAGATAACAATGGATTATTAAAACAATACAAAGTTTATAGAAAGCACAATATTTCTTTCATACTTTATGGCAAGAAAAATATTCTGATGAAGTGAAGTATATTTCAGCAAAATATTTTATTTCATGATAAAATGCAAAAATAGAAAGTTAATCTTGCCATATTGTATTTAAAAATAAAATACAATTCGATGGAGTGCAATAATTTTCATTTTTAAATTATACAGACATTTAAATAAACATTTTGTTTATAAAACTAGCTCAACATTATCATTTGCAGGGTATAGAAATCCAAAATATTATTGAAATCATTCTCTTTCAAATACAAAGTAAACATATTTTAAATTTCTGTAATTTTTCAAGTTTAAGGCTATTTTATTATTTTTTTCATAATACTCTTCAGGCCAGCAAAATATTTCAAACTTTTTATATAAACAAAAATTCAGCATTATGATAAATATTTGCAAATAATTATAACAATAAAGAATTATATGGTTTATTATTAGCGATATAATAAAAGTTGGCAAAATTAGTTATAAAATTCAGCATAGATCTGATCTCCAAAAATATCAACAAACATTTTTATTTCAATGAAAACATTATCAATGATAAATTGAAAGTTAATTGTAGTTTTTAGCAATATAATTTGTTACTTTTGCAAGAATTTCCAAGGTTCATAAATAATGATACAATTTAACTTTTTTTTTTAATTTGAAAACAAAATGGTTTAAACTTTCCTCATTATGTATACTTCCAGAAGATACTGAAGTGAGATGGTCAAACCAATTCAGGAAGCCCAAGAAGATATTACTTTAACGTGCCATTGCTTTACAATTAATAAACTAAACAGTTATTAACTTAGTTACTTAATTAAGAGATAAAAGTAGAAGAAGTAAATTTCAACACATGGTCAGTTGCTTTATATAATAAATTATATAATCTAAAGAAATCAAAGATCAATAGATTTAGGATATTAATTAATTGATATTAATTTGACCTCTAATTAGCTGTCAAGGAAAAATTCTAATAATTATTTTTTAGACTGTCTGTATTTTTCGAGACATAATAATTTTAATGTTACATTTTAAAATACACTTTATTATTTAATAACAAGTTAAGATATGACAATGGTAATTCATTTATTTAAACACATTTTGTATAAAAGTTCCCAAAAATAAAATATAATATTTTAGAATAATAAATATATCTAAACAGAATATTGCAGTTAAATTGTTTTAAATATTAATTTCCTCAAAGAAGGAACTTTAGTTATAATCAATTTCTTTTAAATTTGTCAAAACAAATATTAAACACATACACACAACTTATAAGATTCAGTATGTTAATGAGAACTGTTTCACTGAATTTTAATAAACTATTTGCATTAATAAAGTGTAATAAAGTATTATTAGATCACTTAAATTTTTGCTTTAAAGCAACTTACTTATTAAATATTTTTAAAGCTACATCTAGTGTATAATTGCATATGAAACTAGAAATAAATTAGACATTAATAAAAATGTAAAATCTATGATTTTAAAATATTTAAAAACAGTAATTAACTTTACTGATACTTTAAAAATAATTAAGCCATTTTATTTAGACTTATCTAAAGAAATATTTTATAATAAGTTTTATAACTAATAATTTAACTTCTTAAATTATTTACCATGTTTAATATGAAAATTGACATATGAAAATAAATAAACTAAATATATATATATATATATATATATATATATATATATATATATATATATATATATATATATATATATATATATATATATATATATATATATATATATCAACATAACACACAAACATAGTTCTATATACAAAACTTAAGGTTACAATATTAAATCCTTATATAAGGTTTAAATGTGTACAGTAAATTTAATTCCACATATTTCTGGCTGTATTTAAAATGCTTCGTAATCCACCTTTACCTCTTTAAATATATATAGCATATAACGTAAAATTGCTTGGTAATTGAATACAAAATAGCATGAGATATCTTCTTAAAATCCAAATTTTCACTGTCATATACAAAAAATATTATATAAATGAAAATATAAAATTTTAAAAGGGAAAAAAAGTCATGATAAAAAATTTATGTATAAAGTTATTTTATTTTATTTTAATATAATTTAAATTAGATTTTACCAATTTCTATTGAATAGTAGCTTTTTTATTCTATATTTAGTATTTATCCATATTTTTTTTCCATATATCATGGAATCTAATAAAAAACCACATTTTTGACTATTTAAAATAACTATTTTCTTTGTGAAGATTTTTAATTTGAAAGGTTTTTCTTCCAAGTAGCCATTTTTTCCACATTTGTATATTTTATTCTTATAGATCTAATTTATTTCATAATTTCATTTTTATATGCTTCATTTTGCTGATTTTTAGTTTTCACAGCTCTGTGATTGGCAGATAAAATATTATTGACTTAGGGGTAAATTAATTTATGGGTCTGATAGTTGGAAATTTATGTGAATTGGTCAGGCTCTTTATCTATACACCAGAGATTACTTTTCCAAATAGTAAATATAACTCAAATAAGATTTTCAAATTAGTAAATCATTTTATAATTTATACTAGTAGTGATTACATTTTAAATACTATGTATTTGTTAATAGTATAATTTTCCTATATGCAAATAAATATTTATAGATATTATTTATCTGATAAAAATATAGTTTTTGTTTTACAATGCCATATTTTATGACTTGAAACAATAATTTATAATAGGTCTACACGCATATAATCTTTTACTTTTTCTTATTCAATATGTCATTTATATTATTTTGATTTTTATGTATTTTCTGTCTTGGATCAATATTAGACTTTTACTCTTATACCTTTTTTTCCTAATTACTAGCTGATATATATATATATATATATATATATATATATATATATATATATATATATATATATATATATATATATATATATATATATATATATATATATATATTCCAGTTAATATCACTAGCTGAAAATTAAACAGAAAAAATTCAATCACCACCCTAAACATTATATTTCAGCAGTGCCTTCTATGAATAAATATAGAACCTGAACCTCTAACAGCCAAACTTAAAAAGACTTTATATCATTATAAAGGGTATTGTGAAATGCAGAATGTCTGGGATGGGTGTTATATATATATATATATATATATATATATATATATATATATATATATATATATATATATATATATATATATATATATATATATATATATATTAAAAATGAGAAACAAATATGAATTGTTTGTACTAAAGTACTGAATCTATTTTATTATATGACTCAATATTTTGACTCCTTGCTAATTGTTGTTGAAATCTTTTATTACTTTTACTAATTATCACTTGTATCTCTTTATAATTTACTCATTTTCCAGGTGTTTCTCATTTAGGGTTCTTAATTTCTAATACTTTTTTTTTGACATTTATAAATTTTCATGATTGAGAATTTTATTTCTTAAGAATTGATCTTTTTTTTTCCTTTATTACTTTTAGTAATTCTTATTTGTGTCTATTTATAATAAACTATTTATGATTTTCTAGCTGTTTCTTTTTTAAAGTTTTTAACTTCTAATACTTTTGTTCTGACATTTATAAATATTCATGATTCAAATTTTCATTTCTCAATAAGTCAACACACATCATTACTGAATTTACCTTATGTCTATTCAGTCATTTTATGGCTTTCCATATATGTGTTGTGCATTTGGTGCTTTAAAGTATTATCCATAATTGTTTCATACTCTTGGTACTTTATATCAACTTAATGCAATTTTATGTGGCACTGTAATTCTACAGGTACAAATGATTTTATGTATTTCTATATTAGAAATCTCATCATTAATTATATTATCAGATGTGTTAGTGAGAGTACTTAAATAACTATTAATATTCTCCACTTTGGTATCCACAAGCTTATACTTTCTCTGTTAAATAGTATTATATTTGGATTATAAGTCATGAAATAATTCTAATCATGGCTATATAGGATGGATTAGTCATCTGATGTAAGTGAAAGGTAAGTAATGAATAACTATTGGAAAGCATTTCCTTAAAAATGACATTGGTGTAGCCATAAATTTTGCAGCTGGCAAATGAAATTAGATAAAATGATGGATCTTGTTATTCTTCATTAACAAATAAATATTTTATTTGAGACTAGAATACTTTTTGTTTTACAGTTAATGGTGACTAGTCCAAAAACGTGATCAACTTATCAAACAAATTTTTTTATTCCATAAATTATGGAAACTCATTTGTTGTATATATAGTTTTTTATTTGTTTTTATATTTTTATCACTGCAAATCTCATCTCAATTTCACAATATTACAACCATCCATCAGTTTTGCATGAATTTTATAAATAATCTTCATTCTTTAAGTGAGCTATACACACACATCATATATAGTGAACCATGTATATATATATATATATATATATATATATATATATATTAGAAGGAATTTAAATGCAGACTTTCTAGCTCCCAATAGCTATACACTCTATCTTACACAACCAATACACATGATCACACATATGTAAAAAAAGAAAAATAATCTCCAATATACATATTTCATGCCGAAACAGCACTCATCAGTTGATGCAGATCATTATCTCTCACACACATACATGTATAATCAGTATTCAGTTTATATTAAGGTAGCAAATCTTCAAACTTTAATGGACAGGCTGCTCCACCTTCTTATTCTTCAGCCATTCATATCATTGAAAATCTGATGATGAAACACTCAAATCTCCTATTGATATCAACATTATTTTCATAGACTTTAATTCACTCTGATCCCTCATGCATATGATCTTAATATGTCCATTTAAATATGCAGATGAAGGTTTTGAGTGTCCCATCATTAGATTTTTATTGATATGAATGGCTGAAGAGTTAGAGGATGTAGAAGGTTGAAGGCTGTCCATTAATGTTTCAAGATTTGCTATCTTAATATAAACTGAGAACTGATTATATATATATATATATATATATATATATATCTCTCTCTCTCTCTATATATATATATATATATATATATATATATATATATATATATAAAGAGAGAGAGAGAGGAAAGAGAGCTTGCAAAACAAACTCTTAACAAGCTTTGTAGAATATCCTATTCTCAGACTGGTTTGTGCTATTGGTATCCTCAGTGAGATATATGTGTAGGGGGTTGATGATCTGGACTAACTGATGAATGGTGGCTCAGAACAAAATAAATATATTGGAGATAATTTTTCTTTTTCACATATCTGTGGTTAAGTTGGACTGGATAGCTATAGGAAGCTTGAATGTCTGAGTTCAAATCTTTTCTAATTATATTCAAGTTCAATGTATTAAATGTCAAATATGAAAGCTAATAATTGATAGCATTTTAATTCTAAAATCTTGTTAAATAGAGAATTAAATTATACAATGTTAATAATAATTAGCAGTTTAATTCTAAAACTTCAGTACATAAAGCATTTTGTTCAAGTGGTGTGCAAGCTTCTTCACATTTCATATCAAATAAATATTTCTATGCAAAAAAAGATTTGTTAACTGATTGTGAAAATTAGTTTTGGAAAAAGAGAAAGGAAGAGATATAGTTTTATTAAATTTATCAAGTCCATGGTAGAAGTTTTAACTAATTTTTCAAATTTCTAAAAACACAATATTTTGGAATAAATTTGTAATACTAAAAAAAACAAAAACATTTTTTTATTATTTTCTCTGTTTTACCTTTCTAGGCTTTCAATTGTGATTAGTAATCATGATGTCTTTTCTGTGCATTTTAAAAAGCAAGTAATGATAATGATTGTAAGGGGTGGGGACTTATGCTGTTTATTAATAAACATCTTATAGAGGGCTGGATTGGGATAAATGAGTTTGGATAAGCTATAAAAAGACATCAGGAAAAAATTTACATCAGTAAATTAGTCTAATTTTTGTGAAAACTACTGGCATGTGTATATATATATTCTGTAAGTTGAAAAATAAGAAAGAGTGCATTATAAATCCAATACATAATGGTTTTATATCTATGTAAATTAAATTTTGAACAAATGGATTACTGAGAAAACTTTTGCAGTCCATTCTTGACTGTTTGACACTCCATGGAAGAAAAAAATGAAGTTACTCAGATTGCATAACCTAGCATGAAGAAAAAAGCTTAATTGTTCCATTTCAGCTCTATTATACATGAATACTTAAGTATGCCCATCATAAAGACAATTTACTGAGAATGACTAGCAAAACATAGATTGATCAATAGAGAAATACCATGATCTGTTTTGCTAATTGACCAAATTGACATTTGTTTCTAAAACAATACATGGTTAATTTGTGTAATTATAAATTATATAGGAGTAACTAGCGGATCAAGAATTAACTTTAAACTCATGAGTGATGATTATATTTCAAAACTCTATGAACAAATAATAAACAAAAAAGAGGAACTTCACAAGAATTATTATCATAGACAAAAGTGTTCGGTTTTTTTTTGGAATAACTATATTTTGCTAACAAAGGAGAAAGACAGGAGTCAAAGAATCAAAGGATAACTATTAAAATAATAGTATCATTTATTTTGACATTATGTTTAGAAATGAATAAAAATATTTATTTATTTTTTCTCTTTCTTTCAATCATTAATCTTTAACTAGATTTAATTTATCTTTTTACATTAATCTACCTACTGTACACATTATATATGTGTTTACTTATTTATATTTCATACATGTGCATTATCTATTTTCTAATATGATTGTTATTATTTTCCACACATATAGTTTCAGCCTTGTGGCATCTGGATAATAAAATATATATAATTTTAGTATGTGTATTTACTTAACCCAGAAGAAAAGAAGTGTTATTCATTAATGCTGATGCCTCATCAATACCTGTAATATTAATTGTTTGAGAAGATGTTAGACAACTTGCATGTTATTTCCAGAATAAAACTTATTGTTACATCTATTTTGTCTTGTTCACTTTTCATTTATGCATTTCATTCAGTAAACTAAATAGTGCAACATTCCTAATGAGTTTTATGACCACAAAGCTATTTATCCAGTGCTAACAGGATTTTTTCAAAGAGGTTTAAACATAAGTTGCTAGTGGCACCATTCTGAGTCTTTAATAATATTACCAGCCAGAATTAATAAATATTCTAGTCATCTTAATTAGTATTGTGTATATCTATATAATGGGCAGAAAATATTATTGTGTGGAGTTATCATTATCAGCTGTAGGCTTTAAACTAAAATATTATGTTCCTCAGTATGCTCATCATAAGTGTGGCCTGATTATGGTGTATGTAATACAATATATATATATATATATATATATATAAATCAAAATAGATATATATATATATATATATATATATATATATATATATAATCTATTTTGATTTATAATCCATTTTGATTTTTATTGTAAATCTCATCCCAATGTTACCATACTGGAACCATCCACCAGCATAATGACTCAGCCCATCTTCTCCCATTATGTATGCATTTCATGAATAACTGTTAGTCTTCAAGTACACACATATAATTTATTGAAAAATATTTTAAAATAAATATGAAACAAATGCCGATATATACACGTGTACGCACATATTACACAGAGGCAAATCTCTCCATGCAGTAGTACCACTCAGTGCAAACCAGAGTAATTAAGGAATCGTATGGTTTAATATACACATATTAATGTACTATTAATCTTCCTTTGCTATATATGAAATTCTCTTTTGTATATGTATTCGCATATGCTTTACTCAGTTTTTATTTTATCTAGCTGCTTGCAGCTAAATAAAATAAAGAAATAAAACTCGTTTCGTAAAGCATAAGTACATACATACACAAACGAATTTCATATTCATGTATTTAAATTTATAAAAATTGTTTTCAGGTTGTATGGTTTACTGCATTATTTCCGTATGTCGTGTTAATTATTTTACTTATACGTGGTACAACGTTACCTGGGTCAGGGATAGGAATTGAATATTACCTCACTCCAAATTTTAAAAGGTTACATAAGGCAGAAGTAAGTATACTTTGTTTTTTTTATTGAAACATACTATTTATGCTTAACATTACTTAAATGTTTAATATATATATATATATATATATATATAAACATTTAAGTATATTTATTATAAACTGCATATATATATATATATATATATATATATGCAGTTTATAATAAATAAGTTATTAAGCAGTTCGAATAAAGAATGCATAAGTTTAATTTTTTTTTCAGCAGTTTCTTGTTTTCTCACATAGATAATGATAGCTAGCCTAATTGGCAGTCCAATATTGATCAGTAAATGGACATTTAAATATTCTTAAGCAGTGGATAAAACGAGGCTAGAAATCATTTAAATTCTCAAAATCTTTCAATGAACAAACCTAGTAAATACTGTCTTATCCTTCACTCTTCCATATGAGAGCTTCTGGGAAAAACTGCTTGTCCTATAATGGTATTTTTTTTAAATATTATTTTGATAAAATAAAAGTAGTCAGTTGTAGTTATAGTTGTAATAATTCAGGGTTTTGTAGTAATTTGAACCTGGTTTTTTTTAACATTACTAATGACTGTTTAAAATTCATATTAACCAGATAAAAAAGGAAAAGAAAATAGTTATATTTAATTGTATTATAATAAAATAACTGAGTCAAAAATATGAATAATAATGAATATTATATTTGGAGAGAAAGTGCAAAATAAATACTGTTAACAAAAAAAAAAAAGTCATTCAAGCATAGACTTTTTCTAATTATATTTCTTATATTACTTCAGTCCAATGTCATCTAGAATAGAAATGAGAAATCAATGATTACCAGATGTATACTTAGAAAATATTTGTTTACTGGCTAGTTGTGGATGATGTATTTGTCAATGAGACCTGGGATTGAAAATTGGAAATAATGCAGGTAAAAATCCAGAATCCATTTTTAATTCACTTTTAGTTATCCATTTTTAAAACATGAAATTCAAAACAACTTAATAATTTGAACCCAAGTTAATCTGCTTGAACAATTACATTGATCTGAAAGCAGTTCATTGACTGTATATTTTAATATATTCAGTTTAAACTTAACTGCAGTCAACAACAAACACCAGACTCTCAGCTTAAACAATGTAAGACAAAAATGACATGATTATTCAAAATTCTGCCAGATGGCACTACAATGAAGAACTATCCTTATCTTATATTGCTTAAGAAGGCAGTTTGATGATTTGTTGTTATTATTAAGATTCATTGCCAGAGAAATAAAGTGTTAACAGTTAATGAAGTACTGAAAGTACTAAAATGTATTGTTACATGAAATAAAAGTATGTTGTGTTTATGACAGATTATATTAAGTTCACAATCAGCCAATACTTCATTCCACTATTATATTATAGAACCAAATATTGTAAAAATAAGTAGTTTATTGCTACCAAGATGGTAATGCAAACTAAATATACAGTTGTTTTCTATATATTGATCTTCATCAGTATATTGATCTTTATCAGTTAAAAGCATTACCTTTTGAAGCACACCCAACCTCCATTTTTATTTATATTATTTAAATTAATGAACTAAAAATATACGTAGGATGGCATATTGACTAAATCACCTTTTTCTTTTCTATAAGCTCAATGCTTCAATAATTTGCATTTCAAAGTCACATTCTTAATAGCTAGAAATAATAGATAAGAACTATCCCTAGTTAGTATATTAAGTTTTTTTAATATATGATAGTTTGAGGTATTATATAAACACTTCTATATCTTAATACATTAGCTTCATTTATTGTATAATACTTTTTTTCTCTGCATGGATTCTTATGCTATCTTCTATGTCATCCTGATGTTGTAACATATTCACTGAAGATGAAGAAGTTTGCTAAAATAGAAGTGGTATAGATAATGATATGTAAAGGTCTTCACTAATCAAGCATTTTTAGAAAGAAACAAAACTAAATCCTTTTAGGATAAGGTATATTGAGCAACCATGAATGTCTCATTTGACTATTAATACATGTGCATAATAACTTATATGTCTCAATTACTTTTCTCCAGAAATTGTTTAATTTTTTTCTACTGCTTAAGATAAGGAAAAATATTTCCAATATTACTATGAGTGAACAAGTATTTTTATTTTATTTAACATTTACTTTTAATGTTTTAATTCTTAACTGTCACTTGGGAATATATTTTATATAACTATAATAGAATATATATATATATATATATATATATATATATATATATATATATATTATATATATATATATATATATATATATATATATATTGTACCGGACGTCAGACAGCGATACAGAAACATGAGACACAAATTAGGACTGTTGAGGATGAATCCCCGAATGAGATATAGAAATTAAAATAATATATAATTATATAAAACCCTTTTATATTTAAAAACTAACCAAAATAAAGATTCGAACTTTAGATAGGATTAAAAGATACTTTAATTTAATACTATATAAAAACAATTTATTCTAAACATACATTATTTATATAGTTCATGCTAGAATAGTTTCATTATGTCTACATCTGTAATTATTATGAGATGTCACACTAATACATATATAGTGCGGTTTATTTATATGCCAATGCTACAAAGAAAAAGTTACATAATGGGGTTAAGAAGAGAAACGCTATTTTATCATACGATTAAATAATGACCTAGACAAAAAAATTCACAAGAGACACTTTAATGTTTGAATAAATTAATATCATATATTTAACAAACTATGATTGATGCCACTTCGATCACATAAGAAAACAACATATATATATATATATATATATATATATATATATAACTGTGATGCCAGGTAAATTGGTCTCTGACATCCATTATATTTATTAATTATTGAACAACAAAGTTATAAAACAGAGATTTTGAATACGCAAATATTTTCATATCAATATGACAAACATTATACTCCATTTCTTGAATTATAAAATAAAATAAGAATTTATTTATGCATGTGGGAGTCACTCATCTAAGGGAAATAACTTAATGCAAGTTTTCCGTGACATTCTACATATAAATACAATAATAAATAAAAATGATTTAGTTATATCACAGCATTATGGCTTACCGATTAGTTTTAGGCATAATTCAAATACTATAAGAAATCATGTTGTGAGCATGAGGCAGCAAAATATAAGATTCGGTCCATTTTGGCCAAGTAGATGCTTCATCATTTAAGTGGGAAAAAAGAAATGGTATGCCTGTTTTTCTGGTGGGGCATACCTGGAGAAAAAGAAGGTAGGTAGGGAAAAGCAATTGTCCACATAGGGTACCAATGCAGAGCTTCCACTACTTTTTCCGAAGATATCTTAGGGCATTTACAATGCCAGCTAAAACATATATAAGTGAAGATGGAATATATAGAGCTCGCAAAACAAACTCTTAACAAGCTTTGAGAATATCCTCAACCCTAGACTGGTTTCTGCTTCTGGCATCATCAGTGAGTGCCAGGATATTCATTTGATTAAAAATATTAGGACAAAGCCAGCACTTTATCTATCTGAAATTTTCAGACATTCACACGTCTAAAAATACAGATATCTAACTCAAATAGCCATATGAGACTGAATTAAGTTCAGATACACCATATATTAATAGCTTTAGCAATATAAAATTGCCAAAGCCTTAATAGCAAAAAATAAAATGATAAAAAAACCAAATCAGATGTCATATGACTTAATTTTAATAAAGCTCGTATTTACAAATGTTATATATGGAGCTCACAAAACAGGCTCTTAACAAGCTTTAAAAATATCCTCAACCCCAGACCAGTTTCTGATGATGCCAGAAGCAGAAACCAGTCTGGGGGTTGAGAATATTCTCAAAGCTTGTTAAGAGTTTGTTTTGCGAGCTCTATATATAACATTGGTAAATACGAGCTGTATTAAAATTAAGTCATGTGATATCTGACTTGATTTTTTTATCATTTTAAGTGAAGATGGAGGATTTGTAGTTCCCAACGATCCTCAAATAATGATAAAGCAAATAACGTTAATGGCTGACCTATGCTGGCAATGCAATGAAACTATAATACATCTTTTAATGATGTCAAAATAACTAATAGCCTAAATATAACGTTTTAATCAGATGTAATGGCATGACTTGTATACTAAACCAAATTAAATAACTGAAATATAAAACTATTATGAATGTCTTAATGACATATGATTACATTTTCCTTCATTAAATGGGTCCCACATGCATTTGGAATCAATAAGCATTATTTAATACTATATTGCTCAAGCTGCTATATATAAATGATTATTACATTTAAAAAAATGACGGTCATTATTATTTAAAATATCTTAAGTGGAATTTAAACAATAGCGTTCTTGAATAACATTAAATTTATAATCAATAAATATATACTTATGTCAGTATTATAATAACAATCTGCCTAGTACAGCAATATTATTTAACTAGTTCTCAACCCAGCAAGCAATAGCTTTAAAACAAATAATTTAAAGTAATAAAAATATCCCTGAAGCACTGGGGATTTAAAAGAGTAATCTAAAATATAGGCTCATGGAGTTGAGTTGACTTGGCATATAAATTACATAGAAAAGTAAACAAAATAACATATAATTATAATAGTAAAATTTATTGCACTAAATAAAATGTAGGATTTAAACTTAAATAGATATAAGCATTTACATATATAAATATTTGATAGGATTAGAGAGAGTCTTACATGCAAAGATTAAATATAAATATAAAAAAAACATTAATTAATATTTATAGGCAAGCACAGACAACTTAACATGGATATTGAATTATTACTTTGGCATAATCTGGGTCAATGGCTGGATAGTTCACTCTCTGAGCTTCAGTTAGAATAATCAGCTTGGTGGTCAGAAATCTTGGTCATTATTACTTCTTCATTGGCGACAGCATTCTTCCATGGCTGGGGCTTCTTGGCAGTATTCCGGAAGTAGTCCCGAGAATGGGAAAAGATGATTCGGGCCCCCTATTCAAATGACATTTTATTAAACTATATTTTTTCCTTATTATCTAAACTCATGAGCAAAGAGAAATGGTACAAGAAAAAGCAAAAAGCCGAAAAACAAAAAGCAAAAGCCAAAGAAAAGTCCCCTTATCTCCAATCATTCCCAACTATGACAGGAATGCCTTAGTTCATTTGCCCAGAGGCATATAAGCAATTAATAAATTACAGCCCATTTTTAATTAAAACAAGACATAAGCAGATGATAAGGTTCAAATCACATTCCAGCTCTAAAAAATTTAAATTAATGTAAATGAAACAAAAATATTTCATTAACGAAATATTTTTAGTTAAAATAAAAATGACTTTAATAAGAAAACAATATTTCATTTAATGAAAGTCGAGCTTTTAACACATTTAATTAGTGAAGCAAAATATCACAGTGGATTAATTTGAACCTACCATCTTGGTTATATCTTCTTTCTCTTAAATTTTCACAAAATAAAAATTAAAAGCAAATAAATGATAAAGTTTATGTGATTATTTATATTCTTTTTTTTTTTTTTTGCAAAAAACACAAGCTTAAAATATTCAAAAGTATCAAAATCAAAATTATAAAATATTTATTATATAGTAAAGTTTTAGCATATTTTAAATATATATACACATTGCCACATAGTAGGTGATGGCAAGGTTAGTACATTAAATATAATTGCTGGGTATGAACTCTTGTAGATGTTAGTTTTTTAGGTAGGAAAACATGAAGCTCACTCTGACTACAGAGTGATTTATATATAATTAAAACTAGAGGGCACTTTATATAAAAAGTTTCAATGTTCAAGTTGTTATATGAACGAAGCAAAAAGTAAAATGAAAATGTTTGGTAGGTTGCAGTTTATATGTAATATAAGAATAGCCAAAATAGTATTTAATTAGGTTACGAGTTAAGGGTAGCAACAAGATGGGTGAGAAAGATAATGCAGTATGCAAAAGATTTGGATAAAGAATTTATATCAGTATATTTGTACAAAAGATGGGATGATTGTGTTAGGAGGATTGTTGAATATTATAGTGGTAAGGAATGGGATAAAAGAATAAATACATTAATAAAGAATAGGGAGTTGGAGAGATTAAGAACTAGTATGGAAAGTAAAAAAAGTTTAAATATATATATATATATATTATTAAACAAACATATATATATATATATATATATATATATATATTTTTTTTTTTTTTTTTTTTTTGAGGGGGGGGAGAGAGAGAGAGAGAATTAAACAGAACATTTGGTGTGAGTTAATTTATAATAATAGCAAGGAAAGTAGCTTATTGTTTAAGGCTCAAATAAGATCTTTAGCAACAAGAATATATATATATATATATATATATATATATATATATATATATATATATATATATATATATATATATATATATATATATATATATGTGTGAAATAATATGTAAAAACAAATAATGCTTCAGAGCTGCAGGAAATGTTGCAGGAGTTAGCAGATGAAAGTAGAAAAGTAGGACTAAAGATAAATGTTAAAAAGACTAAAGTAATGTTTAATCGATTTGCTCAAAATATGAAAATAAAGATTGATTATGAAGAATTAGAAGAAATTAACAATTACAAATACCTTGGTCAGATTATTAATACAGATGGAAACATAATGGAGGAAATTAATCATAGAATTAAACTTGGTTGGAGTGCTTTTGGTGGAAATAACTTGATACTAAAAGGAAATATGCCTATGTGTTTGAAAAGGATGGTTTTTAACAAATGTGTTTTACCAGTTCTTATTTATGGATCTGAGACTTGGACACTTCATAGAAGAGCAATACAGAGACTTCAGACCACTCAAAGGAGTATGGAGAGATGTATGTTGGGAGTAATGAGAAGAGATCGAAAACGCAATGTATGGGTAAGACAACAAACAGGTGTTACTGACCTTACTGAAAAAATTAAAAGATTGAAATGGAGTTGGGCTGGACATATTGCTAGAAGAGATAATAATAGATGGACAATTAAAATTTTAAACTGGATTCCAAGAGATTGTAAAAGACCCAGAAAGAGGCCACATGTGAGATGGATGGATGAAATAAGAAAATGTGCAGGGGTGTTGTGGAGAAGAGAAGCTAAAGATCGGAGAAGATGGATTAAACTTGGAGAGACCTTCATCCTGCAGTGGATTGATAATGGTTGATGATGATTATGATGATAAAACCAAACCTGCCTAACACTATACTAGCAAAAATAAAAATGCAAAACCATAAAATAATACAATACTAGATTAAATCCAAAATTTTACCAAAATCCTTTCACAACCATTGTTCATCTACTACAAATAGATCTTCTCAAGTGAAAATCAAACAATAAGAAATAACAAATATATATACACAATCAAACCTTCCCATAATTCATTTCAAACTCCACCTTCCCCTAATATCAAAAGAAGTGTTCATAAGATTGATAGTTTCAGAATCAAGATTTATCACCAAAGTCTCCTTTATTCTTCTTTTTAACTCATTCTTATTTCTTATATATATATATATATATATATATATATATAAGAAATAAGAATGAGTTATATATATATATATATATATATATATGGGTGATTTAGTCTGTAAATTGTGTAAGGAAGGATGGAAAAATTTAGGGTGGGGAATGGAAAGGGAAAGTAAAGTGGTTATCAGGTTTCTCTGGGCATAGTTTCTGAGAGATTCCTGACTCTGTTTAAGGAGGTCACAGTGCATCACATCACATGAGTTATAATTTCAAACCATTAAATAAATATTTAGCAATGTAAATTCTTATTTATTATATATACTATAATGAATATATGAAGCAAATATATTTATAACCAAGGATTATTTGAAAAGAAGTTTAAACTAAATTAGTATATGCAATAAATAAAACCCTTTTAATTATATCACTGAATGGCAAAGGAGAAAACAACACTTATCACACTAGTCATATTCTAAATGGTAAGAGTTTTACAAATTCCTTTTTTGTTTTAGTTTTTGAAAACATTGTTAGTAAACCCTTTGCTAATTTATAATTAATACCCCCCCCCCGATTAGCTATTACACCTGGGTCTCTTTTTACGTGTACTTATTTAACATGATTTTGAAGTTACGCGATTCATGTTTCACCGGAAGTCGACCTCCAAAAATGCGCTATTACTTTAAATAATAAATTTCGCGCACTTACATTATATTGAAAGTAATAGCACATTATTGGAATTCAACTTTCATTTTAGTAATTTCAATATTTTCAGTGCTTTATAATAGTAAGATTTTATGCAATAATGAAATTAAAATCATGATTTCCACATTTTATGTATACACACATTAAATTTTATAAGATTATAATGTAAATTTGTTCAAACAA
This sequence comes from Epiperipatus broadwayi, assembly GCA_028023455.1. Taxonomy (NCBI): domain Eukaryota; kingdom Metazoa; phylum Onychophora; class Udeonychophora; order Euonychophora; family Peripatidae; genus Epiperipatus; species Epiperipatus broadwayi. Next base: position 4,428,891 of record JAQFVV010012430.1, on the reverse strand, counting down.
TGTGTGTGTTAATTTTGCATTTTAAATCACATTCTGTTTTTGCTTTTTAAAAAAGAACGTAATCAATTATTATTTTCCTATTAATGATACTAATCATTAATGTACTCTTAAATTTCAACGAGAGCTAAATGGTTGTACGTCTGGATATTGTGAGCTTCATAAACAATTAATAAAATCATCATCTCAAATATTAATTACTAATTATGTTGTCACCAGAAAATCATTAACACAATATGAGAGTGAAGTTGGTCCTAGTTGTATTTCCTCTTGAGAAGAATGTGATTTTTTTACCCGTTTGCAAACGAACCTGTTTATCAATAATAATTAAAACATGTATAAAAAATGTAAATTACTGTATTGTAAATTATGCATAAAAATATATTATTTTGAATAAAATTAAATATTATAGTTAAAAAAAGTTTGTCTTGTATCAATTTTTTTCAAATTTGAAATTTTTTATTAGTCATATTTTAGTTCCTTATTTTTTTTTGCTCTAATTTTAAAGTAATTTTACGTTGGTGCTTTGCTTTTATGCGAATTTTGAAAAATCACAGACTGCATCCCCCCTTTTTCAATGTAAGTTATGTCTGTTTTTGCACAATTTCGTTTGTGTGTGTTTTCTGAGGAACCTATCTATCGCGTAAAACGAGACCCAGGTGTGTATAGTTATAAGAAGTAAAAATTGTATACTTGTCATCTGATATTTGTACTGAAAGTTTTGCCCATATTTAAATCCCAGATTATGATATGGCAGAGGCAGTAGATAGATGTATGTATTTAGAAAATATCTAATATTATCTTTTCAAATGAAGTATCCAAAAAAAAAAAATTCCAAATAACTTTCAATATACATTTCTCCTGAACCAGTATTGTTAGTTAGCCTGGTAATTCTACCTTCTTAAATGTTTTCATTTATTTTAAGGTTTTTATTTGAACTGGATAATTTAAACATAAGTTTATATACAATAATAATTAATAAAACAAGTTATAAATTTCATAACTTGCTTTTAAGGTTGAATTTAAATGATCACTAGATGGAGCTTACCAATAGCTCTAAACAAGTTTTATTTTTATAAGTGCTGAAAAAGAAAGAATTCAAAATCTCTATCATTTAAGTCTTTACCTCCAGACCAATTGGTTTTGAGCTCATGGCTCACCTCAGTGGAGGGCTGGGACTCTAGAAACTAGATCTAAAATACTAACTCAAAAGTCAGAACTTATAAAACACATTTCTATCAATTTGAAAGTCTGAACTTTTCAGACACGTAAATGTTTTCAAATCCAGTTTTGCAAAGCAGATAGCTATATGAGTCTGAATTCAGCTCAGTTTCACCATATAGTAATAGCCTCTGCAATATAGCATCACAAAGACCATCAAAGGTACACTTATAATAATTAATAAAATAAGTTATAAATTTTGTAACTTGCTTTTAAGCTTGCATTTAAATGATCACTAGATGGAACTTACCAATAGCTCTAAACAAGCTTTATTTTTTAAGTGTTGAAAGAAAAAGAATTCAAAATCTCTTTTGTTTAAGTCCCTACCTCCAGACCAATTGGTTTCAGCTTATGGTGCATCTCAGTGGAGGGCTGGGACTCTAGAAATTAGATCTAAAATACTAATTCAAAAGTCAGCACTTATAAAACACATTTTTAGAAATTTGAAAATCTGAACTTTTCAGACACATAAATGTCTTCAAACAATAGAGATTTTGAATTCTTTCTCTCTCGGCACTTATAAAAATAAAGCTTCTTTAGAGCTATTGCTAAGCTCATCTAGTGATATATATATATATATATATATATATATATATATATATATATATATATATATATATATATATATATATATATATATATGCATTAATGATTTGAAGAGGGTTTAAGTTTTAAACACTAAAAATATGGCGTGATGTAACAAAAAATCGCCAATTAAAATAGGAGCTTAAAAATATATTATCTATTAATAACAATAGGACTTACCGAATTTATATTAACGTATGTCTTTTAGTTTAATAATAATATGGATGGAAGATAAAAGAGGCAAGATAAAATAATATTATACAGTATGTAGTTTCTAAAAATGATATTTTTTATTTGTAAGTTCAGAGACTATATCAGGATTAATAATACAACAATCTCTATTTTATTAAGTAATTATTAAGAAAATTGATACTGTTAATTGTTATTATGGTAGTATAAGAATTGAATGCTTGTATGTAAGTTCTTTACCTAAAGGCAGAGGGAATAATTGTACATTAGAATAACATGATGAAATCATATCATTTGACATTTATCAGAAGTAGTTTGCCATTATTTTAACGATTTTTTCTAGGGTTTCAATTGCCAGATATGTAGTATAAACTTTAGTGATCTTATTATATATAAGTGAAATTAAGACAAATGCTATTAACTATATATATATATGTAAATATAGTTATATTTGATTCATTTTTATTCCTCAGCAATAGCTAAATTTTGCTAGCAATAAACTCCTTGATGCGATGTCATTTACATTTCAAAAAATCATTTTTTATTATAATTTCATTGACTGACATTTTATTAATTGTACAAGATAGGAACAAAGAAATAACTTTAAAAAAAAATAGAGGTGAAATTGATTTGGGTGGAACTTTGAGAAAAAAAACCTGTCATTTAGGTTGTTGCAAGTTTTCTCTTTTTTCTTTTTTTATATAAATACAATAGTAATAAAAAATATAAGAAACCATGAATACTAAACTTATATATATATATATATATATATATATATATATATAATTTTTAAGTGTATTAAAAATATTTTTACCGACAAAACATGGAAATATTATTTTTGATTTTATTTATTGTATGGGTGGGTACCTATGATTGTTATTTTTATAATATTAGATCCCGACTACCACTGGATTCAAATGTTGGATTTATAGTTATTGCAAAAAAACGTCGTAATAGAAAATATATATGGATTACTTGTATTATGGTTTGATTTTTGTTTATTTGCCCAACCCAAAGTTTAGAAGTTGTTACTTTGTAGTAGTAATAGTACTCTGATGTTATCAATTTGTATATTAGTTTCATGGAGTAATATATTTAAAAAAAATCTTGTGATGTAATGGTTAATGGATTTATGCCCATAACATGGGATTCAACTTCACTTAGCTAACAGTGGGAATACTTTTAGAATGCAAATGGTTTTTTTCTTCACGTAAACAACTCGTAGTTATCCAGTTATCAGCCATCCAAATAAACATCTATCTACTGTTAAATGAATGGATTTACTACTACTATTATTATTATTATTATTATTATTATTATTATTATTATTATTATTATTATTATTATTATTATTATTTAAATAGAAAATGGTATACATTAATCTGATTTATCAGTTGAATATTGATATTCTGACTATAAAAATAAATAGCAATATCATAACTTGAGAAAACTTCTACTTTCAATACAGGAAATGTATTCAAAATTTATTTTTACTAATTTTAATATTTTTTGCTTCCAGGTTTATAGAATTATTGGAAAATCTAATCTGTGTTTCTCTGTAGGTCTTTACAAAACCACAATTATATTAGTAAAAAATGACAAATATTATATTATATGATAGGGTTTAGCTGATTAGTTTTTCTTCAAATATTTATTTTTTGAAATAATGGATATTGAGAAAATGTATTATTTAGGCAAAATAAATGAAGCTTTTTGATGATTTTGTCAGAGCAACTATAAATGTATTTACTTCCAGAAACTGTCATGTTTTAACTAATCATATTCCTTTTTAATACTCTCACCATTAGTGCAAGGAAATTCACTGCTATAATTGTTTATTTTATTTATATTTTTTTGCAAATATACATATATCGAAATAGGAAGGAAAGCATAGCGTAGCATCTTAATGTATCAATTATGTCATACAGGTAACCATATAAAACACAGTTGATAAGTTTCTAAAAAAGGTTGTGTTATGGAAATTGTATTATATGAAAAAACAGGATTAGGTTCCAAAAGTTTAAAACAATCTATACTATTTGCTTTTTATAATTAAGAAAAATATGCTTATAAAACAATAATTAATCCAAAGTATTACATATTAGTATTACATAATATTTTATTTATCATTATTACTAATCACCATTAAACATATATTTTTATTTACACTCAAGTTAGAAACACTAACAGAGGTGGTGTTTGCTCTTAAAATTTCTCATCATATCCCTTGTTAAAAGGGAATATGTTTTAACTGTCAAAATTTATTGTACAAATGCTGTGTTATAAAGAAAATTTTTCCAACCCTCAACCATATTATCATGAAACAGTGTTGTAACATTGTCATATTATAGAATTTTCCCCCTAATTCTCAATCTATGTTAGAGAGAAACCATGTTATAGAAATGATATGTTATATGGTTTTTATTATATATATATATATATAAGGAATTTTTAACACATACTTTAAAGCTTCTTTCAACTATTAACTTTATTTCATATAACCAATACACATGACCACATGCATATACTATAGATATATAAATTATACTTGTATTTAATCAAACATTACATATTCAGCCTGTATCATGCTTATCCCTCTGCTGTGTGTTTAAATAGACAAGTTTCTATACATGAGGGGTCAAAAATGTTTTAAAATCAATGTGAGCATGATAATAATATTGTCATCAATAAGAATTTGGGTATACTATCATCAGATTTTCAATGATATAGATGATTGAAGAATTGGAAGGTAGAGTAGATTAAAGCCTATCCATTAAAATTTGAAGATTTTCTATTTTAATATAAACCAAGCATTGATTATATATGTATATGGAAGATGATGATCTAGACCAACTGATGAGTGCTGGTTCAGCATAAAATACATATATTGAAGCTCATTTATCTTTTTCACATGTATGTGATCACATGTATCGATTGAATGAGATAGAGTTTATAACTGATGGGAGCTTGAATGTCTGTGTTCAAATCCTCTTTAATTATATATAAACTCTGGGTATATAAATTATATTTGTATTTATTCAAACATTATATATATATATATAATAGTATTCTAGCATATATATATATGTTGTAATGAGCACATACAATGTTACATTTTTTTTTTTATTATTAAACATGAAAAAATAAAAGTTTGCCAATAAAAACTTCTTTTCTAAGACATAAATATTGAAAATTAAAAATCATCTAAACTCTAATATATATATATAAAATCGCGCAGATGAAAAAAATTATTAAAATAAAACTTTATTAAAAATAGAAAAAGTATTTTAAAAGCAAAAACTTAAAAAGATTTAGAGATAAAAATATATCTTTAAGTTTGGAAAACAAATTAATTAATGTTATTGAAAAATGGAAATGATTATTTTAATTAGTAAAAGTGAACTAGCCCTTGGGCATTTAAATGTATAAGCAACGGTCAGATAGGAAAACAATAGAAATTAATAGCAAATAAAAAGAAATCCCTTAGGAATCGGACCTCAATGAAAGGGTCTTCATCATCACGACGCAATGTTGAGTTAATCTGCAAAATTAATAAAAAAATTAATTAGAGAAAGAGATATATGACAGCAGTGGTGATATGTATTAGTGCAGAGGTGTGGGAGAAGGTATTGAAAAGATGCACTCTTCAATCCCTTCAGTTTTGTTAAAACAAAAAAAGAAATGACATCGTTTTCTACATTAAAGACCAGCTAAAATAAAAGACCTCCGGATAAGTAAAAAAACAACAGCTAACTGGATACCAATATCTTCAGGATGGCATGGGAATTCCTGTTCAAAATTACAAACAACTACAAATTATGGACCTTTTAAAACCGTAAGAACTTTAGATAATTCATAAACATTAAATTAAAAGCTTTCCGTATTTAAAATAATTGCAATAGAATCCTATCTGACCAACTTTATTTATGAATAAGTAATTTTAATTTGATGTATTTCTTTTGTAAAATCATTTCTATTTATTTTTTTTTTGTTCTTTGAAGTTTTATTATGATTTTTGTTTTTCGTTAAATTAAATTATATAAATGTTAAACTTAAGTCGGGCGTGAATGGCTATATAGATTTGTAAAGTTATATTAGGGGAGAGTAATTTTAGGTTATTTGTTTCTTAGTTAAATTAGGTCAATGGATTGTATATATTGGTGTAATTAGTAGATGTAGTACAAGATTCGCTATGGGCAGAATCGCTTTATATGCCGCACACTTCCTTTTTGTCTATGGAATGTGATCGCAAGTCGGCAAAATAACCGCAGTCCTTTCCTATGGAGTTTTAAATATTGCCCTTCTCATCAGATAGATGTAGTATCCCGATCTGACGAGAGGCAATTTCTTCTCTTAACCTTTTGTGCTACTGTATTCGGGTTACATTGAATGCATCGATATATCAGATGGATTGACATTGATTTAACTGCGAACTTTTGGCCTAAGGTTAAATAAGGATAGAATATTTTCTTTTCAAATGCAAATCTATGTAGTCTATTCATACTCGACACTCTAAATAAAAATGCATTAAATTTAAGTTGGGTATGGACGTTGCATGGATTCGTTAGCGGTTAATTATGTTTTGGTTTTCATATTCAGTTAGAATATATAAGTCATCGATGTCAATGTGACATCTTATGATGAATGCCATTGGGTTTCTTGTATTCCTTCTGCAATTGATGTTATCAATGACTTTGTATTTTGATTGGTTATGTTTATTTTGAAATGTTTTTAATCATGGAATCTATGAAGCCAATCTATACTCAACATTATAAAACAAACTTTTATAAATACATCTGTGTGAATTTATAAAATTAAAATCTAAAATAAAATTTAAAAATGTAGTTAAATGCTAAAGTAAACATACTAAGATAATAATGCTAAATTATATATATATGCATAAATAAATGTTTGTGTGTATAATTACTGGCAGTGGCTTATTTTATTATTTTTTATATATTCTTAGATAAGAATTTATTATAAAATATAAATCTCTGCTATTTCACTGAGCTAGTGACAATGGGCTAATGACCGGAATCAAAATATATAAAATATATTTTTTTTTGACTTACGTATCTGCCTACTTTATAAATTTTCTAGGTTCAAATGCCTAGTGGCGCCCTGTAGTGTAGATATATTAAGTCCTACTTTTTCCGGATCGTTATAATATATATATTATTTTTTATAAATTAATTATGATGTAAATAAAGAAATAATGGAGGTACTGTTTTAAAAAATATATACAAATAAGTTAGTAGTGGTATTAATAAGTAAACAATAATTCTGTGGATAATTTGTTCTGCAATTCCATAATACCTTCTTTGTCTTCTAAGTAAACTCAATACAAAAAAGCTATTGTGAACTCTTAGAACAAATTAATTTAAATTGAGCATTGTCATTGATAATCAGTATTTATTTACTCATATCATTATTAATTAATTTTTTAGTTATTACATGGAATTAACCCCACTTATTCCCTTGTCTATTTTACACATACTATCAACCTTAATAAATACCTATTCTTTATTTCACAAACAACCAATCCAAAACATTGGAAAAATACAGGTTGTCTCTATAACACATATTTCTACTAAATCTGTTTTCTCAGATAATCATAATTCTTTACACAAACTTAATAATTCATTAGTATTGTTGTTTTATCTATATAAATTATAATCAATTCAATTTTAAGATTCTCTAATCAACTGAACTTTTCTGTCAAAGACATTCATTTTCACATTCTTTTCGTTTTTACACATAAGATTCTCAAACATCAAACAAAATTTATTTAAAGTAATATTAGTAAAAAATAAATATAATATTTCAGCTGTAATGAATAAATAGCCAAATGTGTTGAGGATGATAAAAGATGTATGTTGAAATCTAAAGATCAGACAGCTTTAAAAGAAGTTAAAATTTTGAATTTGTTATATATGTGTATGTTTAGGTAGTTGATAAATTATGTACAAAATCTGCATGTACACACATATAAGGGGTACCCAAAACCTGGAATCATTTCCTAGTGGATGAGATATTGTAGTACATGCTTCTGTTGCTAAATGCCTTTTGCAGAAACCCCCCCCCCTGCATCAGTCTGTTGATGAGCATTATCAAGTAAAGTCATGATACCATGCAGTAAATTTTTTGTTAAGTGCATCTCACTTATTTATAAATTTTTATGGTGGCTGAAAAGTTGGAACAACATGAAATTATGTTTTGGTTAGAGAAAATGGTAGGGATAATAATTCTAATGTTTAAAACAATTTACAAGCAAGCTGCTCTAAAGAAACACCACTTAATGAGTGGTATAATGGAAGAGTTACAAATTCACTGTCTCCAAAAAGTGTGGGAAGTAAAGTCCAGTATCAAGATAATGTTTATTTTTATTGTTGTAAATGATATTGTTCACCCAGGTTTCATTTGTAATTGATAGCCATTTTACCTACAAGTTCTGAAATATTTGTGTGATGCAGTAAAACAAAAATGTTCTAATTTGTGTCAAAGTGGGGAGTGCAAGACTTACTATGCCAATGTAGTAACATAAGGCTGTGAATGTGAAATAATTATTAATCAAAAATGTCATGACCCAGCTTATTAACCAATCATGTGATTCCCCAACTTAAAAAATACTTCAAAAGAAAAGGTTTTGCAGACTTGAAGTTGGTGGGAAAAAAACAATGAAGTCATTAAAAGCCATAACTTTGTAAGTTTTATGACTGCTTCAAAAAGTAGAAAACATGTTTAGATAAGTGCATTGCATCAAATTGATGGTAATTTAAAAGAGATTCAATTTGTATCATCTAAAAATAAATATACAATTTTTATTGCAATATTTCGATTTGTTTTTGGGTATTTCTTCATATATTAAATATTAATAGAATCTCACAATAATGTCAGATAGTGCCCAAACTTTTGCCATAAGCAAAAGCTATTCTTAAATGAAAAAAAAAACAAATTTTTATTCAAAAACGCACAAGACAACAAAGAAATATATGATATTATATAGAACAGATTAGAAATTATTAACTGCAATTTTTTTATTAATTATATTTTGTAATTCTTTTTTTTATTAATCATTTTGTTAAAACAATTAATTAAATATTTATAATACATAAAAATATTTAAAAATAATATTATGCTAAAATAATTAGAATAATTGTCAACTTAAAATGTACACACTAATTTGAATGCACCACACAAAGACTTGCATTAGTAATTATTGTTGACAAAAAGTGATTTTCTTCATCAACCAGAAATAAAAAAAGTATTCAGCAATTTTTAACTTGGATTGGTTCTTAGCTTGAAAATGACTATGGTAATTAAATTAGCTGTGTATAGATCTGTTATGGTATCTAATTTATTGTATAGAAATAAGATGAGGAGACCTTATCAATGTAATATAAAAATATTAGAAAACTTTCATTTAAGGATATTTCACAAGATTTTAAAATTCACTAGCCATATTTCTAAGACCAAACAATATATTCTTATTTTTTTAGATGTGCTACTATTGGAAAATCAAATGTTTGTTGAATTAGATATGGGAAACAACATTTCATTCAAATATTCTACATAGAAGATACTTACCCTACTTATAATATAAAGATCATTTCAAAGATATATTATAAAAAATACAATAATTACATTATTTTCATTGGAAGGATATCGCTACGGTTATAATACATTGAGGAGATAAAATAAAGAGTATTGAAATCTTTCAGAAAGACACATAGTAAACTTATCTCTAATTCAGTGTTTATTTTATATATAATTAAACTTTTTTGACATGGAACTAGAATGAGCATATTTTTTGTGAGTAGTCACTGCTGCTAAGCATGTATGTATGTATAATACAAATAAAATGTCCATTAATTAAAAAGTATTATAATAACAATAAAAATAATAAACATAATGGTAATTAACTATTATATACAGTCTTTCAATCTGCAGAAGTACTTTCAGTTAATTTCTTAACATTTCTCAACTGATGTGAAATTCAAAAAACAAAACGAAAGCAATCATATCAATTCAAATCCTATGAATCCTAATTTTTAACATTAGTATCTGGTCTATTAATTATATACGTTTTATTCTTATTTTTGTTTTTATTATGATTTTTCTCTTCATGTAGAATCTTAACACTTTCAATATAAAACTTACATTTATATTTACATGTCCTTTCATCATTCAGGAAAACTGTAGCAGTTATTACATCAGTATTATTTTTACTTTTCATATACTTATATAACAATTCACACTCCTTTAATTTTTTTTCAATACTGAAACTTCAATTCACCTATATATGATAATATACTTTCTGCTTGACAGGTATGGCATTTTTGGTATTATTTACTAACTTATTAATATTATTTGTAACATAAAATGAAACATTAAACATATATTTATATAAATATCTTTAAAAAAATTTACTTGAGCATTTGAAATATATGGAATAGATATCTATTTTTATTATTAATCTTCAACTTCTTTAAAGCATTATAACACTTTTTAAATTGACATAAAGTATTATTAATCTGTTCAATCTTACAATCAACTTCAAGCAAATCCTTGGCAAATATCTCAATATTTTTTAATTTATCATAACATAATTTTTCATTATGAAACAAAAAAAGATCTAAAACTTGCCACACTTTTGATTTACAATTTATATATCCCCATTTTTGCAATGTCTTGATTAAATAAATTATAACAACATAATATTATATCTGGTAATAATTAATTCAAATACTTAATACATTAGTCCTGTTCCTTTTCAATAGTCTATTTTAAGCCATTCAAATTATTTACCTCCTCTACAAGCAAATTTATAATATTGGTATTTCGACAAACAAATACATCATCCATATACCTTTTGTAAATTTTAATATCTTTAAAAGTACACATATCTAAAATACTATGCTCATATATAGACAAAACAAAATTTCAAACTTGTGCAACAATAGGCAGACCCATAAGTCAACCTTTAGAATTTTATAATATCCACTTTCAAAAGATGTAATAATGTTATCATCAAAACATTTAAAAAAATCAATAACAAATTTTATGACATAATTACAAACACCTTTATTTTTAATGCATGTTCAATTATTTTTATGGAATTCACTCTATCAATAGACCATACATTGATATCATATCTAATGAAGTAATAACATCACTCTCATTAATCATTATATTTTTAATTATACCTATAAAGTCAAAAGATAAAGTATGCAATTAATTCAAAATTATAATCATCCCAACTTCTGCTGACATTTAGCTCAATGACTTAAAACCTACTTCTGAATTATGCATAAGATGACAAGTTTGGGATCTTTTTTGCTTCATAATGAAAAATTATGTCTTTACCAGTGTGATAAATTAAAAAGTATTGAGATATTTGCCAAGGAATTGCTTGAAGTTGGTTACAAGATTGAACAGATTAACAATACTTTATGTCAATTTAAAAAGAGTTATAATAATTTAAAGGAGTTAAACATTGATAATTACATAACCCATGGCTATTAAAATCAAATACTACTCTGACTTGCTCAAGATACACTACTAACATATAATACTTAATGAAATTAATATTTTATAATAATTACAAAAACTTATTAAACTAAAATATATTCACAATAAATAATTAGGGTTCCAACTAGAAGGCTCATCTCATTCATTTTGCTAATAAATTTAATTTATGACTAGCTCATTATTATAAATAAAATATGGTTCAATTAAAATAATGAATACAATTATGAAAACTCTTTATATGAGACATTCAGAAAGTTACAATGAGTTAAACATTGAGGACACATCCCTAAAGATAGATTCTCAAGGACATAAGAATATTACCACACCAAACTCACATAACAAGACTACTACCACAACTTTATTAGAAAATAAATTAATTACAATTTCTTTACTAAAAATACTAATTGAAAATTTAACATCAACTGATAATTCTTACTCATCATTTTCAAATACATATTTAACAATCCTTTTAAAAATAATCTCATTGCTTTCTAAATAATAATAAAATATATTAATTAATTAAGACTCTATAGTTAAATATGATGAGAGATTTTACATAATATCTATCTACTCTTAGCAAAATAATGAAAACAATAATCAACTAAGATATCTTAATGAGTCTTAATGTTAAATACTTTTAAATATTAATGTTTAACAATAAAACATAAATAAAATAATAAGATTCTGAGAAAACATTGTACAATCTCTTATTTACTCATGTGCAATTCATAAAATATATTATATTTTGTGATACAGTGGCAATGCTAAATATCTTAAATGAATATTATTTTAAAATAACTACCAATAATTATATTTCTATAATAATAATAAATATGATGATACTACACTTTATTATTACATTTTCATTTACCGTTGTCAAACTTCCTCCACTCACAACTTTGACACTCTATCAAGTGTAATAGTAATAATATTTAAGTAATCTTTATGAATCGTGTGCAAGCAAATATTAAAACCCTTAATTTCTTATGGGTCATGCATGTGGAATGAAGAATCAAAGAATGACACTCAGACAAATCAAAACTCCAACAATAAATAATTAAAAATATTAACAATTTTATTATATTTAAACAACATTATAAAGATTATACTACAAAATTATAAGAATTAAAAAATTTACAAACAGTAATATACATAATTAGCATTATTACAAATTAAAATATTTATGCAAGAAATCTTACAAGTAAATAAGAATACAAATAAAAATAAGATAGCCTTCATTCTGACTATCTAAAATACAATAAAATCTTACAGAAATAATGATGATAAATTATTCTTATTTAAGAAAACAATAATATTCTATTATTTTTGTGGTGGGAAATAATTACAATAAATATCCTAATTTAGAAAAAAAGTTAATGCTACATTTATCATATCTTAAAAATAATATATTTATTATTATGTAATTAAGGAATATGAGTTTAGATCTAAAATACCCCAAACTAAACTCAACACAAAGTAAAAAAATATACTTTAAATTTTTAAAATATTTCACTTGAAATTCAGCAGAGTATCATCTTAACATTTTAATATAATCTGATATTCTAATATCAAAAAAAATTAAATAAAGAAAAATATTAATACTTCCCTTTGCAAATTAACTACTCATAAAAAATATTTAAAGTATAACTTTATGGGTTTTCTTTATTTTAAATAGGTTTATCTTTTTTATAGCAAATTAAAAAAAAACTATCAATTATATTTCTTGATATTTTATTTTTCGTGTATTTTTTTTATCTTTTAAATTCATCATAGCATTCAACTCATTCTTTTATTACTCTCTTTCATTCCAATTCAAATATGCATTTATTTGAGTTCAATGATCTCTAGTACTTATAATATTTGTGGATATATTAATCATTCCTTTCCTATTTTTTTTATATTATCCCAAGCATTAAATATCTCAATATCATTTGTGATAAAAGTTATTTTTATCTCTCATCTTGCCTTCTCATAAACTACCAACTTCTAACAGTAGGGGGGGGGTAGATTTAGCCATTACTTTACCATCTTTTAAAACTATTCTCTATGATGTGACTCTTGTGATGATAAATAGCATTTATAGTATAGGGTTTGAAATAATAATAATAATTCAAACAAGTAAGAAATTATCATCATAGATATAATGCTAAAAAATAATAGGTCCATATTTATCAGGTAGCTTAAATTCATATCATGGCTTTATTTCAGCTTTTATTGGCTATGAGGAATGCAACTGTCCATGGAAAAATACTATACATTCATTTGTTAAGTGTATATTTAATAAATTTAAAGCATGACAATATACCTCACATATAACAACCTTTCAAACATATCCCTAAACACCTATGATTTCATATAACAATTACTCTCCTCACCACTTTCCTATATTCTCCAAAAACTGAATAACTTTATTAACATTATAAAAACATGCAAGCCTCATTGCAAAAATAATTTCCAAACAATGTTACTAAAAATAACAAAGATCTAAAAATTGTTTCAAGATGGTTTTAAAAATTTTTTTCAAGCACAAATGATTTCAATAACACATACATTGATATTATACACTTATTCATTTGTTGTTACATCATATAATTTAGACATCAATATTTCTGTATTTCTCTTCATCTTAACAGATAACATTCATAAAGATAATACATTAATAACTTAATTATGTTATAAAATGTATGCATATTTAGGCATTTATGATAAACAAGTATTTTAGAATATCCTTAGATACTTTAAGGCATTTTGCATTCATCATTCATTTTTTATATAAGACAGATGCAATGATAATTATATCAATGGTTCATTTAACTGTTCAATATTCAAGCAATATGATTATAATAATAGAAAGTATTCATTTTAAAATATGTCATTCAAAAAATATCAAAACAATACAATATAAATAATAAATAAGATTACCTATAATCTCAACAATTACTGAAATTATAAAATGGCAATCCACTTTTTTGTCTCTACATCCAAATAAACAATAATTATTAATTACCTGTCAGAAAATTAATTTCTGAAAAATCCATTTTTCTTTATTTAATGTAATAAAAAACGAATCTATCTTAAGATTAAATTTTTAAAATATACATTATAAAAAGACAGGTTAGTTTAAAGCACTATTTGGAAAATATTAACATTAAACTAAATAATGAGAAAATTTTAAAAGTTACAGAAAGTTTCTGTTCGACTTGTAAAATTCTTTCTCCATTCCCTAGTTATGGGTAGAAAGGTCTGAACAAAAGTTATTCTCCTGGTGCCATTTCATAAGTCCTTCATAATCTGGAAAAAATATTTGGCATTTTTTAAAGATGATTATTTATTTCAGTCTTTTCTCATCTATTCAGGGATGCACTGTCTTAAATAAATAATAATTAAGGATTCATTATTATATAAAATAAAATATTCTCTATGTATGTATATTTCATATTAATCTTATTGGTTATATATGTCAAACATATGATACTTATAGCTCACATATAATATTGTACATTTCCATCACTCAAAAAAAAACAATGGTAGAATATTATGTAACATAATATTTCTTCATCTATTACACTTTTTAGCAATCATCCATATTTCATATTCACTAAAAGTAGTATCTTTAAAAATAATATTCAAAACTTTTATTCTTAACAATGTATATATGTCATTTACTTATTTTTAAGATAATTTGACAGCTTTACCATCCAAGCATTAATTAAGTGAAATAATATAAATCCTCTGAACAGATGCATTATACTTAATTTATTTTAAATAAATTCATTTCAAAGCATACAATTTATTGATCTTATTGCAAATAAAACTTTTCAAAAGTATAAAACATCCTACAGACATTTTCTTTTCATTTCTTTTCAAACACATCTTTCTGAAATGTAAAATCCATTTAGATTAAAATTTAAAAATAAATTAAATATAGGATGTGTTATTCACATTCCTATAACAATCAGATATTCTGGCATATGATAAAAATATCCATAACATAGTTTTTAAACTTAAATGCAGAATGTTAACTTTTTTTTCCTTTTCTCAAATTTAATAATATTATAAGTATAACTTTTCATAAATATTTTTTTCTTTGCTAGATCAAATTTCCTTGACAAATTATTTTCATTATAATAAGACAAAGTTATTAAAGTTTATTCTGTTATATAAAATTTAAAGTCTTTATATATGTTTCCTTTGGTCCTGTTGTAGAAATCTTGTTAGTATTTAGTGAACATTATTCCAATGTTTAAGTAACTTATCATGTTCTATGAAAATTATTATAGTTTAAATTAAGCTTCAAGTAGAATTTGCTGATAGGGAATTTTTTAGTATTTATTCAATCATTATTTTAAAACAATTATTAAATGATACTTCTAACTTTTTTTAAAAGAAAATAATACTAATAAATTTACTACTGTTATAATTAGAAAAAAATATATAAATTTCAAAATCACTTATTAACACTTCCCTATATTTTATTTTACTCACTACACTTCACTATCTAAACTGGATTGAACCTCTGCTTTTATACTGTATTAATGTAGTGATTTATTTGTTAATTCTGATTTCAAAAACTTGGTAATTTACAGAACTAAATCAATTTTATCTTAAAATTACAAGTTATTATTTATTAAATATTTTACAGATTTATTCAATCCTTTAAATATTAAATATTTTTACCTAAATATTAAATAACTTTATAAAACAATTTCAATATTTAAATGACTTTAAAATATTACTTTTTAAAACAAAATATTATATTTAAGCAACATAATAATAACTTTAATTATTACTTTTAAAACATTATCTTTAGACTTAATATTGCAACTTTTAAAATGTATCAAATTTTATTAACCAGTTAAAAATCAAAGTTTTCTTTCTTTGTCTACAAACATAAAAGCTTACATAAACACCTTAATCTATGTGACACTTTCAGAACACTCTAGATTAGTGTTAAATTATTTATTATCCAAATAATATTCTAAACAAAATAATTATTTTAAACACATTATATAAAATATTTATGACTAAAAATAAGCTATTATATTGTTACAGTATTTATTGAATCTAATAAATATAAATTAATCGTATCTTTAAACTAACATATATTATTTTATTATTTAATTTTAATTTTAAAATGACTCAAAAATGTTTGAAGCATTTTTACAGTCTTCTATTACTGAGTTTAAACTCTTACTATATTATATAATCACAATTAAATATTAGAAAATCATTTATATGTAATTTTTTTTTAAATAGCTACATTTCAAACCCTACCTATACTGTCTGTACCAAATAAGGGTACTATATATATATAACATTAATGGTGATAATAAATGCTTTCAGTTATTTTTATAATAGTTATTTGTAAGATTTATTATTGCCATTAATGATTTATTGTTTTGTTGTTATTACAATAATTAATCTATAATGCATGTTTTATTTGATTTATATATACTTTCATTAAATGGATTTTGTGACATTAAGAAAGCAAGTAATGTAAAAAAAATATAAACTAAATGCAAACTTCATATTTTTAAAGGTTGCAAAATTTAAAATGAGTTTCCAATTGTTGTAATGTAAAGTTGTGTGTGTGGTTTATTTTTGCAAAATGTAAAAAGCTTTTATATGAAAATAACTGAAAGAATTCTGTTTCAAAATAATTATTTGTAAGATTTATTATTACTGTTAATGCTTTATTGTTTTGTTATTATTATAATAATTAATCTATAAAGAATATTTGATTTATTTATATATATATTGAGATAGATTATTCTCTATCTCAATTTATAATTTATATTTATAAATAAAAATAAGTGGCAATTGTAAAATAAAATTAACTTTTCACAAATTAAATTTATATTTTTCTATTATCAAATTTAGATTTCTATTATAGACACTCTCACACATTGATAAAGGATTGTTTAAAAGAAAACTGAGTCAATTTTAAGTTTAGTTTTAAAAAAGATAAAAAACTAATTTTTTTTAACTAAATAAATTTTTTTTTTTTTTAAATTAATGTTAGAGAACAAATCTAATTCAAGATTAATTTAGAAAAGTTTAATTAAATAATTAGTTTAACTCATTATTTAGTGAAATTTTTTAAAAACTGTTTTTTTTTAAGCTTTGTTTTATGTTTTGGAAATGTTTTAAGATATCAATTACACATATCTTTAGGGATGACAATAGTTAAGTGTTATCTGTACACATGGATGAAAAGGAATAATTATTGACTTGTTTTAATTAGATCAAAAAAGTTTTGGCAAAATTGATAATGATATATATAAGCAAACGCAGAAAATAGATTTGTCTTTGCTGCCAAGATGAAGTACAAAGAACATCTGCTAGTAATTGAACAAATAAGCATGTGATGCTAAGAAGCCATTACAAGAATTTCATTCCAAAAGCATAAAATCCAGAACAATCAGGATGTCAAACTTGTTTGCTGATTTAGATCCCACATATATTAAATTGCAGTTAAAAGAGAAGCCCTTCTCAACAGTAAAAGAGAACATATTTTGGAGACAACTCTACCTGTAAACATAAAATTCAATTATTTCTACGATTTAAAAACTGTAAATGAAAAGCTTTTACTAGTAAACCACCAAAGACCTTTCCAAAATGTACATATGTAAATGTAATTTCACCTTTGCAGATAAATAATCTCTACTTGACTGTAGCTAGTTTATTTCCTTTATGAACAATTTAATAAACTTTCTAATGATTGTTATCAAGCCAATAAGATTTAGAGGTTGCACAATTTATAACTAAATGTGTGAGATTTTATTTATTTATTTTATTCATGTTGAATGTCAAATTAGTTTTAAGGTTTATCCTCTATAATATTTAATTTAGTTTAGTGTATTTGGTATGTCATGGCATGCTTTGTAAAATATGTTTAAAGGTTTAAACTTTTCATTATCTTTGATAAAGATTTTTAAAAATTTAGTCAGGTATAATAGTCTGCATCTTTAAGTATTCAAAATGAAAGAAAAGTCAATTTCATTTAAGTTTTTTTCACTTAAAGAGTTTTAAATAGTCATGGTAATTTTAATAATCATAATTTAGTAGAAGTTAAATCAATCTTTCTCCTAAGGGAAAAGTTTTAAGAAGAAATATAAGAAAGATTTAGTATTTGAATATTTCAAATTTAGTTTAACAAGAGTTCTCTTTATGAAGCTATTTCAAAAATCATTTAAACAAATATAATGTAAGTCAAGGTATGTGTGTCTAACCCAATGTTCACATATCATATAAATAGTTCAGTAAGTTGTTTTTAGTATGCCTAAAACAATGAGACAGTTTGCTATTTTATTTTGTTTGTTTCACATATGCATCTGAAATCAAAGATTGAAATATATATGTACATTTATTTTATTTACTCACCTCTCCTATCTCAATATATATTATTTCCATTTGAAGTTCTTGTGGAAGACTGTAATTTTGTTCCAAATTTAGAGACATTTCTCCCTGTGTCTTTTATTTTATTTTGTACTTCATGTTGTAAGAGGTTAATTACATTGTTTTACTTTTAACATGGTATTGGATCAAATGCCTATTGTATACATCTGTTTTGTAAGGGCCTGCATTTTGTGAATATTTATAGTTAGTTTTGTTATTTATTGCTCTTTAATGCAAAAGTAAAATATATAGATGTGAACACATCTTAACTTAACTAACACATATCTAACAAAATCAGATAAACAATTGAGTTATTTAATGATAGTGTTCAAAAATGATACTGAATTATTAAAAAAAAGTTATGTTAATATTTAAAGGTTTCCTGATGTCAATTACAGTAAATGCCAACAAAAAGGGGACAATTTCAGTTTGTACTTGAACTGTATTTTATTGAACTGTTAATAAACTTTGTTTTGTTTATTCTTAGATCAGTTTTAGCATTTGTTTACTGTTGGCTGCACTGACCATTGATATTTCTAAAGAATGATGGTGTTATGTAGGTATTTATAATTAAGATCATCACCAGCAAACTCTCTTCATAAAATATTGATGCAGTGTGATGTAATGCATTGTGACTTCTCCTTATACAGAGTCAAAAAACTTTTAGCAGCTATGCTCAGAGAAACCTGTTAGCCACTTAACCTTTCTTATCCATTCCCCACTCTACATTTTCCCATATTGTGTTCCATTCCATTTCCATAACATAATGTTTGTCAACTCCATGGCCTCTATTTCAAAATTCCCTTTATCTTTTCTCAAATCCAGCATAAAAATCAATAACCCACTTTCTATATAATCACTTTGTTTATATTTATTCTTCCACAACATTATTACACAACATTATTATTTGTACCCTTTGTGCTTTCAGGCATTTACATTCAATTAACAGATGATATTTTATATGTCTTCCTTAGACAACTTGCAGACTAAATCACCCACATTTTTCCATTTAGGTGTATAAGTCACTGTTGTTAAAAATCCCATTTGAGCCTTAAATAGTAACCTACTTTCCTTGCTATTATCATAAATTAACTCACACCCAATATTCTGTTTAGTTCCCCTCCATACTAGTTCTCCATCTCTCCAGCTTCCTATTTTTTATTAATGCATCTATTCTTCTATCCCATTCCTTACAATTATAACACTCAACAATTTTCATAATGCAATCATCCACCTTTTGTACAAGTATACTGACATAAATTCTTTATCCAAATTTTCTGCATACCACACTACCTTTCTCACTTATCATGTTACCTGCCCTTTATTCATAACCCAATTAAATACTATTTTGACTATTCTTTTATTATTCATAAACTGCAATCTAACAAACATTTTTATTTTGCTTTTTGCATCTCTCTTATAAAAACTTGACCATCCCATTTCTACTTGAATTGCATTTTTTGCCATCCACAACTCCATCTAATGCCTGCCTTTCTACTTCTCTTTGTACTTTTTCCAAGTAATCTAATATCACTTTACTAAAACATAAAGCATCATTACCATAAGTTAACCCTGCTACTGCCACTCCCTTCCATACAATTCTAGCTATGTCACATTTATTATATGAAAACACTGTTAATTTCTTTATCAATCCCTTTCTTTTCCTTGCTTCATTTATCAATTTTTTCTTTCCATTTATCCAAGCAATTTCTCTGACTACTTAAGATGATCCCCGAATAGTTATATCTATTCACCACACTTAACTTCTATATCCCCCAATAAAAATTCTTTGTCTTCTCTTTCCCCATTAGTAATCATCATTACTTTTGATTTTTCTTCACTAAACATAATCCCCAACTCTTTACCCACCATTGTGTATGTCCTTAGCATAACTTCCATAACTTCCCTTTTTTTCTGGGTACAAAAAGACATCATCTGCAAATAAAAGACCTGATAGTGTATATACTTCCTTGCTACCTATTAATGATATGTCTACCCCTCTTCCTAGTCTTTCTATTGCTCTTTCTATTTCTCTCAAATACAGCAAAAACAAAATAGGTGACATAAGGCATCCTTGCCTTAGTCCCATCCTATTTTTAACTTTAACTAATTCTATATTTCCTAATTGTATATGTATAGTAAGTATTTTCATATAATTTTTTAATAATGCCCACTAAAGCTCCATCCATTTCCAAATTTACTCAACTTACCTATTTCTATTCACTCTACGATACACCTTCTCTATATCTATAAAAGCCATATATAATTGCTTACCTGTATGTTTATCTATTCATATCCATAAGTTGTGCAACTGCAAATAAAATATCTCCCATATGCCTATTCATTCAAAAACCCTCCTTGTATTTCTCCCACTATATTATTCTCTTCCATCCATTTTGCAATCCGTTCAGTCACCATGTATGTAAAAACTTTATATAAAACTGATGTTACCACTATTGATCGGTAATTGTTTAACTTTCTATGATCTTTACCCTTTCCTTTAAATAGCACCCTTACTCTTGTGTTACTCCAACAAACTGGAAAAACTCTTTTCTGCACAATCTTATTAAAATTGATAACAATTTTACTTTTGCCTTACACCCTAAATTCATTACTATGCCCATCCATCTAAACCTCTTGCCTTTCCATTTTTCATTTTTTTTTCCCTGCTTCATTCAGTATATTTTCTGTAAACCCAATATTCCCAATACTATATAATTTCACATTTGCTATTATTTTGTTCTACACCCATTACATACTTATTTAACATAATCTCTAAATTTTCTCTAAAGCTACTCTTTACTCATCATCATCTTGAAATGGAAACCTTCCAATTCTTTTCTGTTTCACCAACAACCTAATGACCTACTCGTCTGATCTAGTTTCGAATCTATTTTAAAAAGTCAAAATATTATAAATTCAAGAGCAGTTAAATTGGCTATCATGGCTACCTGAATGGCATTAATTCATTCACATATAAAAGTTATGCCATAGTTAGACAGGATTGATAAAATTATAGTGTAGAAATGCTTATAATTTATAAAAAGTTTTATTAATTTATGTCAATTCTGAATTTTATGTTTGTATTATATTTGTATGTGGATGGATAATCTAATCTATATAGGGGTGACATGATGATAAAATATATTTTAAGGTTTATTATATTAAAAAAAAGTATATCAAATGTTTTTATTTTTAAAAATGGTTTTCTGATATTTAATATAAATAACAAAATAAAGATTTGTTTAAAATCTGTCAAAATTATTTTCTAAATAAAAATAATTAAAGTATTTTAGGAGAAAAGAGGTTGTTTTTTTTTGTAAATAAGAAAGTAAACAGTGACCACACCTGCATTGGGCAAAAGTAGAAAGCAATTTTTATTAATTGAAGTTGTTTACAGAAGAAAAGACTTTACCATAAATCAGGAAACTGTTACTATCTGCTAAGCCATATAAATTAATAACACCTAAAAATTTGATTGAAAAATTGGAATTCAACTATATAATTTATATATATTTAATTAAATTTTTAAAGCTGATGAAATTTTAACACCTCAGAGACATTATCAATAGATCGAATGGTTTATTTAATAAAAAAGCCATTTGGTCCTGAGGCAAATGGAATTCCTGAAGGTGTCATGGCTTAGGAGGTGGAAAATATAAATAGGTCATAAATTTAAGCTCGAAAAAAAAAGGAGACCCCATTTTGCATTAGAAGTTATGTCAGCCATTAAGTGTGCGATGCTCTGCTAAGAAAGGTGAATTTTGCTGTTTTACTCCATCATGGAAACATCTGAGTTTGGTCCAGCTAAGGCTGTTGCAAGAACCAACATGCAGCCAGAAGAATCCTAACTGAACAAATTCAAAAGGAAGATGCAATAAGCCGCCAAAAAAACTCACCTTCACCCCAACCATTCAAGCCATGTAAATATCGGTAAAAATTTAAATTAAAACTGCAGAATTCTATATTAATCCTTATTAATTATTCTTTTAGTTAGCTAACTATATATCTAAATGTAACTATTTTAAATGTAAATTATTCATGTTGAACATATGTCTAAAATTTCTATTTGAAAATAATATTTAAAGGAGGCTAAATGACCTACTTTTGCTAATTTTGTTAATGTTTGGAGAGTTTAAATTCTACCTTATAGTAATATTTTAAAATGGGGATATCAATGACCTACTTTTTAAATTTCTATTATTAATCTTAATATTTACTGTGTTAAATTAATCAATGCGTTATATTTATTTTTTCTTTACATTGCTTATTCTAATTAATAATTATACCTTTACTTTGAAACAGCGAACACTTAATTTTCAAATATTTTCAAGTAGATATTTATTTCAAATCTTCATATTATTCGATATTATTGTCTTTTGCTGTGTGCTGAAATCCTATTTTAAGTAATAGTGACCCTCTTGCTCTCCTTATTATTTTATAAATTATTAATGATATAAATTTTAAATGTAGCTTGTAAATAAAAAATTGCAATGTTTAATTATTCTTAAATTAGAGTAACCTCGGATATATTTATAAGTATATTTGCCTATAAATTTATTTTGTAAATCCCTTAAATATACTTTCCCTCCTTAAAGAATTTTATTAGCAGTAAATAACCTAATAGATTGAATGGGATAAAATAAAGTTTATATATATCTCCCATCAGTAAAATATGTTTCTCTCATGCTACCTAGAAGTTGGTCCATGGATCAAGCTGATAAGCTATTGTTCACATATATTATAGTCTTAAATTTATATACAATATCCTTTGGCTTGGTGGATGTGATCTCTTATCCATAAATAATTCTTGTTTTGCTGCTGTTATATATGTATCTAAGATGGAGCCACGGTGAATCCAGCCCATCTTCCTTCGAGTCATGCGGTCGCTAAGCCTGAGCTAAAGGCCAGGTGGGCATGTAAATCCCTTGCTTCTTATAAACCAAATAAAGGTTCCTTACCTGCAGCATAATGATCGGTTCCAAGGTACCGGCGCTTGGCACAAGAACCCTTGATATTTTCATCTATCTGCAGAGCAACTTTTTATTATTATATTTATCTATGCATAGCACATTTGGTAAAATCTTATAACCAACTCTATCTCTTTAATATTTATTTTTCAGCATTTTCTGAAGTATTTTTTTTGATTACCCATTCGATCTAAAGTTATTTGGGCTGGTTTATACACCCACTATGAAAATCTGTGTAATAACTAAAATGCATAGTTAAGTTACTCCAGGTTTAGTTCAATTATCTAATAGCCACTGAACTTTGAATAGGAAATGGCATAATTGTTAGTTATAACATCTTGTTTATTCTGAAATATATGCTCTATATGCTCACAAATTTATTCATGATAGCCAAACTTGTTTTATTAAAGCGTAAATGATTGTTCTGCCAATACGCTTATAATTCGTATTTAACAAAATCTGTTTCAAAGTCAATCAAATGCCTGTGTGCAATTCCATCTAATATGCTAAATAGTTATATATTGTAACGATATATAAATATGTCGTTACATTAATTTAAAATAAAAACTTAAAAGTTCACAAATAAAAGTAAAAAACTAAACGCTAAAATTAAAATGTTTGTTAAATGTATATACATTCGCACAGATGCCAAACTTTAAAAATATTTTTTTTTAATAAACAAATAAATAAGTATTTGAACGTACTTTTTTTATAAAAAAAAAAAAATACAAGATTTAAAAATAAAAACAGGTATTAATCAATGTAATCTGTAAATGGAAATGATTGTTTATAAATTGTTTGAAAAGCAAGCTAGCCGTGGGCTCTTGTATAATTAAAATGATCTGATGAAAAATAGATAAGAAAAAAAAGAGAAATTAGCTTGACCAATGGAAGCACCAAGCCTCAGCCCGGACCCGAATGAAAATTTGGATTAGTGACGTCTTTGTTCATTCAATCTGGAGATTTACTATAAAAAGAGAAATATTGAGTTCCAGAGAGTTTTTTTTTCGGACTTGATTTGATGAGAACAGTAAGACGCACTTGCCATTCTCTCTCATTTTTTTGTTTGTTTAAAAAAAATATAAAATGAAAAGACTGTGATACAAGAATGGAACCAGCTAATGCTACCTCCAGAACATTATCTTCCAATGGAGGCGTCGCAGGAATTAAAAAACAGGAACCTGGACTCTTCTACCATAAGCTATATGAAATGAACAATTATTAAAATCAATTAAGAACTTTCGTCAAGTTTTATAAATTGATAAACAAGCCAACTTAAATGTTAAAAACGGACTCTTATCTGACTTTTGTAAGTTTTTAAATCAAATTAATAATGTTTAATTTTATATGTTTTCCGATTGATAAAAATCATTTCCATTTTTTTTCTTTCTTATTGTATAAATTGTTTATTGTTTAAATTTTAAATGATAAAATGTAGGTTGGGTATAGATGTTGCATAGATTCGTTAGCGGTGGTTAATGTTGTGGTTTTCACATTTGATTAGAATATATGTCAACGGTATCACTGCAAGCATCTTACGATGAATGCTAATGGGATTTGTATATTCCCTATGCAAGTGACGTTTATCGATGACTTTGTATTTTGATCGGTTGTGTTTAATTTGTAATGTTTTTGACCGTGGAATCTGTGCAGCTGATCTGTACTCAACATTTTAAAACAAATTTTATAAAATGCATTTGTGCTAATGTATTTAAATGTTAAATTTAAATCGGGTGTGAATGGCTATATAGTTTGTAAAGTTATATTAAGGGAGGGTAATCTTAGGTTATTCATTTCGTAGTTGAATTGGTTCAATGGATTGGATATATTTGTGTAACAGTAGATGTAGTATGAGATCCGCTATGGGCAGGATTGCATATATACACCACACACCCTCTGTTTGCCTATGGATGGGTTTGTAAGTCGGCAGAAGACCGCAGTCCATTCCTATGGAGTTTTTTGTTTATTGTTATACTTGCCAACAGATGTCACATTCCTGTTGGTGGAGAGTCAATGTCTTCTCTATTTCTACTTATTGTTCAGATGAAATTCCTGACAGTATAGTATTTTGTGTTGTCGTATCATGCTACATTGAATACATGAATGTATCAGATGGATTGGCGCCAGTTGATTGCGAAATTTGTTACCTAAGGTTAAATCAGGGAAGAATATTTTCTTTTCAAATGCAGATCTATGTAGTCTATTCATACTTGACTATCTAAATAAAATATTAAACTCATTGAAACTTAGTTAAATGTAAAATTAAAAGTTAATATAAAAATTTAAAATGTTAAACTTATTCCTCAAAATTTAAATGTTATTTTATATGTGCGTAAATAAATATTTTTGTGTGTTAATTTCTGGCAGTGGCTTTTATTTATTGATATTTAAGATATAAATTAAGATATAGATTTTTATCTCTGCGTCTCCACTGAGCCAGTGACTTGGGCTAACGATCAGAATATTTAAATAAAGTGGAATCTTAACAGCGCGTATCTGCCTACTCTATAAATTTTTCTAGACTCA
This sequence comes from Epiperipatus broadwayi, assembly GCA_028023455.1. NCBI lineage: Eukaryota > Metazoa > Onychophora > Udeonychophora > Euonychophora > Peripatidae > Epiperipatus > Epiperipatus broadwayi. The sequence continues at coordinate 4,402,474 of JAQFVV010012430.1, read as the reverse complement.
AATGCCTATATGGTACCCTGGTAGTTGCAGATATTGTTTTTGCAGTTAGATTTGATCTTCACTTTCATTTCGATCATTATAATATATAACGGAAATGGTTATTCGTACGGTTGATTTATTGATTGTGTATTCAATTATATTTATTTCGATTATTTTATTCTACATTATACTTAATTTATTATACTTTAATTTTTTTTACGACTTTGATTCTTTATCCATTTATTGTTTTCAACTTAGATTCTTTATTATCTTATTCATTATTTTAACCAACGCCGTTACAATACAAGCAGAGAGCTAATACAGATACAAATTTAACTTCATATCTATACCCTTGACTGAACCCCAAGGCAATACGTACATATTATCTTGGCGTTATTTTTCCCAGCCAAGAACCCTCAGCTGCTGAACAGAGCAAACTATTTCAAAGAAACTTAGCGAATGTCCAGCGCTTGCTATTTATTTTTTTTGGAATTGGGATTTCACACGAACAAGCAGCACATGAATATCTTAAACAAATCAGCATGCCCCTTTAATCACTAATTACAGTTTCCCCCCTGTCATAGCATGGTGATAGGAGAATAAAGCAAGGATACGAAATTTAATGACAAATATGTTTAATAATAATATTCACATTTTATATAAAAAATTACATTATAATAATAATAATAAACACACACTTATAAATACATGGCTATAATAAATATATGAAAATAGATCAGATATTAAAGTTCTTAAAGTCCTGTTGATAGAGTTCTATTTTATCAAATCATTAATTTTATATTTAGTTATGCATAGTAGATAAATGAAAATGCATGCGTGCTTTTACCTAGGCTTTGTTGTAATTGTCCCATGGGTATTTCTTTCGAGCGCTCTTGATTAACTTCCTCAGTTTGTGAGGTTATTTCGTTCCAGTTTTTGCTTGTTGATTCCTTAGGTTCTCCATTAACTTCCTCAGTTTGTGGGGGTGGTCCCTCTAGCAGGTCAGGCAAAGATCTTACATTGCGAGTCAGTGATGAGATGGCTTGAATCCGAACCCACGTCCCTTTAATGCCACTAGCCACGCACTTCTTCCATTTTCTTTTCGCTGTTGCTTCTCTAAAGTCTCTACTAGCAATGCTAGACAAAAATTGTAATTTTCTTAATCTCCTTCTTTTGTTCATTGTTTTTAAAATTTTTTAATTAAGACTTAGATTTCCAACCAATTCTTATCATTATGTTTCTTTATTTAATTAGTGGCCGGAATGTAAGTCCCAATTAATTTAACAGATCAGGCAAAGATCTTCCATTGATAACATTTCTTTGTCTGTGGAATTTAATTTGTCCAACATACTTTCACACCTACGGCCATATTGTTTTTCCTTTTATATATCACATATTACATTTTATTTAAATTTACAATTCATTCATTTTTTTTTTCACATTTGTTTTTTTTTACATTTTATTTTAATTTGTTATTATATAGTTTTTTTTTAATGAGAGAGAAGACACACATTTCTTTATGCTTCCTTTTCCCCTCTCCCACAATAAGAAAAATAACTTTCTAGCATTTGACTTACAATAGAGAAAGAGACGCATTTCTTTATTTATGCACCCCCTCCCCTTCTCTTACTATTACAAAATTCGCAGTAATTTTGACATTAGAATTTCAATTTTTTCTTTTCCTTCCTTTTTTTTTTAAAAAAAAATTTATTAGCTAATTTATTTCACCTTTATTACTTTCTAATTTTATTAATAAATATATATGTGTCGACGACTTTATGTGGTCGTCACAATATATATATATATATATATTTGTTATGCTATATTATTTATAATAGTCAATAAATGTCATTTTATATTAACATATCTCAGTTTCTGTCTCATTATTAAATCAATCCAATTCATTAATTGATCATAGCTATTCATTAGTAACCTCCCCTTATTAATTAAATATATTAGATTATATCATGGGAATATCTCTAGTATTTAAATTTGTTTATATATATGTTTGGTCCATGAGTCTCATTGTCTTTTCTGCTCTGCTAGTGGGCTAGAATTAATAATTAATTCTCATGCACCATCATTGTTATGTTATCCTTTAGGTGTTTGATTTGGGGCTTATGGAGTGGGTTCGAATTCAGGTTGGTCCCTGACCTAAATCTCAGGCTTGACTGGGTTTGAAGTAAATTTTGTGAGTTCCAGCTCATGTTAGATGGATAAACCTGTTTTTACTGGTACAATCTAATAATACTATCTTTGTCTCCCCCATATTCCTTCCTTTAATGTATTTCCAAATTTTTTATTCCAATCTCTTTACTATTCGATTTCATTTTTTCTTTATAATTATCTATTTTAGCCAACTTCTTTTTTCTAAGTAGTTTTTTCATATAACATTAACTTCTTTTTTACTTTCTTTGCTCTTAATAGCACACTTATATTCTCTGCAGGCTTTTCCCCTCTCTTTTATACTTTTACTGACTCTCATATTTTTCTTTCTTTTATACTTCTGAATATTCTCATCTAAAATCCTATTTGTCACTTTCTCTATTTCACCACACCATTCTTCATACTCACCCCCAATCAAAACTTCCATGGATTCTTCAACTTTTATTTTATACTCTTTTAACTTACTCTTATCATTCACTCTCCACCCATATCATTCACTATCATTTCTAATTTAATTTCTATTTTTCATCACATTACTAACCATTTCGATAATAAAAAAGTTATGATCACTAATACACATTCTCTCTTTATTATCAAACAGTTTAATTTTATGTAATTTATATATTTCCTCTTTCTCCACTAATATATAATCTATTGTGTGGAATATATTATTTCTAGACCATGTATATTATCACTCATAAATACTTGATAAATTTCCAAAGCTCAAATTCACTCTCTGAACTGTTCATTCTTATTACCTACATCATCAATTTCTTCAATATGTCCATTTATATCCCCTATAACTATTATTCTCTTCCCATTTTCTTTGAAACTCTGTATAATCTTAACTAGGCATACATATATGCTATTGTTCCTTTTCATTATAGTTTGACTATCTCCAGTAGCTATATATATTATATCTACCATATATTCTTGTCTTCCTAATCTTATCTCAAACCACAAATGTTCTTGACATTTAACAGTATTTAAATATTTTTTTGACATAACTTCTATACCACCACCCCTTTTTTCTCTTTCTTTTCTATGTATACCCTGCCATACCAAGTCTTTCAGAATAGATTCTTATTTTTTTAGACATGTTTCCACTACTATTAGTACCTCAAGCTCTTTATTTTTAATTGCCTTGTTTAACTCTGCTACTTTTCTGATCTCCTATCACCTTGCATATTCAAATAACCAATTTTAACAATTTCTTCTTCTCTATTTTTTTGATCATTCTTCTTCATTACATTTATAAATAACTTGCTTACCATTAATTTTACAGACCCATTCCCTCTCCACATCTACATTTATATCTAAATCAGCTATCCTTTGTTTATTTCTTACAAGCCATCCATTCTTTTTCTTTTTCATAACACTGCAATTTAAATCCCCACCCCAATCTCCTTTTATAAGTTTCCTGAACTGTATTCTTTATAAATCAGACTAATTATATGCTTTAATTTATATAAGCTGGTATTTCTGGGTTTCCAAATATTATATATAAGAATAATTTACTGATCTTTATACATGTAAATACTAGAAGCATAATAAAAATTCCCATGTATTGACTATGTACATTTTATCTATGATATAATTATGCAAAGAACCAATTAAAATTAATAATTATAAACTAAAGTAATATAATTTGGTAATGGAAATTTTTAAATTATTTTTAAGTTAGAAGTAATAAGACGAGTAACCAATGCCAGTTTTAGATTGATGTTAATCTAATTATAATATGTCTTAATTTTTTTAAGTAAATGTGATACAAACTGGTGATTCTCACAAAAAGGGAAAACACATCTAGCTATGGGCAGGCTAGGAACTCCAGATAGTATGCTGGCATGGATGCAATGAAATACTTAACCCATGATCACATCCATCTCCAGTAGGCTAGCTCTATATTCTCATATTAAATCTAAATATAATTTGGGCTAGTTCATTCTCATTTCACCTTTCTTTCTACTTCCATTATCAACTGTCTTCAGAGATGTGCCTACTCAGATCAATGGCTACTGTGCCTCTATAAAAGTGAGAATCAATTATAGCATTTTCCCGGAATATTTCCAACATCAGTATACATATAAATAATGGTATTAGTTACTGGAATTTAGCATACATATTTAGAAGTAGGAATGCATAATGATGTAAACAAGACAGAGACCAAATGAGTTAAAATAACTTAATAACATTTATTAAATAATGAAGCTGCTTTAACAATATTTACATATATAATAACATGAGTCATGGATGGTTTTTATTACTTTAAGAATTAAATGCAATTAATATCCTAATTCCTAAATTCCATCATAGAAATCCATACCCTGGTGATCTTTATTTACAAAAGTTTAAAATAATAAAAAAAATTTTTTTTTATAAGGTCGCAAATTTGACTTACAAATTATTCATATGTGCAGTCATATCGTAGAGTAACTTGCTCTCTGTTTCATGATGAGTATCATCATTCTTCTTGGAAAAGAGGACCCCCTTCTATACCCATATGTGATTCCCTAATATTGATAGAGGACCCCCTTCTATACCCATATGTGATTCCCTAATATTGATAGGAGACCATCTACTCAAGAAAGTTAGTCATGAACACCAAAAATGAATATATAACAAGTGATAGTAAAACATTTAACAAATAATGAAATTTCTGTTCTGTCACTATTGTATGCTTTTAATGTAAAACAACATCAAGATCTTACCTTATTTCACATTCAGTTGGCTGAAGTCAAGCTACTGGAGAGATGTGTAGACCTAAATTTTATTTTACATAAAATGTTTATGAAATTTATTTCTCCTCCCCCTCTATGCTTAAAATAAACTTTCCCATTTTCTAAAATATAAGCTTCCAAATGTGGAAATGAAACAAAAATATATATGAAAAGTAAAAATAATATGATAAATAACAAATAAAATACAAATAAAAATCAATTGACTAAAATAAAAAATCAATTTCTGAGTTTGGCAAGCACTATCCATCATGTTCAAAGTCTATTACTCCTGGTGATAGATCTTCTCAGGCAGTGTACTATTCATAAGTTTAATTGATGTGCACTCACTCCAGGATTATAGATCGTCAGTGCTGTCCTGTTTGTTTTCTTTGAAGAGAACACAGAAGATCCACTGAAGATCATCATCATTGACAAGTATTTAATAAAAAAAGGTATCTCATACAGCATAACACTTCTATGGGTGTGAAGAGTTGATGTTCAGCCTCCTATGGCATAGTTCTTTTAGTCAAACCACATTGCAGTACCCTTATTAGTATGTGTAGTTTTTTTCTAGGGTTGATTTTATATATAGGAAAATGGTGCAAAAAACTATCCTTACTGATTGTTAGTGGTTATTTACTTATTCCCTTGTGATGATTTGATGTAAATTTGACAGTTTTCTTTTTAATAATTAGCTCAAATCATTTGGTTTGCTTCCATATCTTGGAGACATTTCAGGTTTTAGTTTGCATTGATGAATGAAGTAAATTACTGTTTATTTTTACATGATTGAAATTTGTTCTCAAAATCAAACACATACTTCCATCTTGCTCTGTTAAAAAAAAAATAATACAGTTGGAAAGATCTTGACTTTCTCATGCTTGCTGCATTTGTCTATTATTACATAATGGTACATCAACATAATGTTCTTAAAATAAATATTTATTGGTATTATATTTTTGTTTCCAAGTATGGTTGCTTAGCGATATGCTTTACAATAGATCATTATCTTGTATATTTTATTTATGTTCAGTCATAATGTTGGTTAGTTGATGATTTGCAATACTCTTGGTTAGTCATATTGTCTATATATACATGAGTATATTTTTTTTTTTAGTTTCTAACTTGAAACTTTATCTTTATTTATAACAGAAAAAACCTAACTTAACTGATTGCAGTGTTTAGTGTATATATGCATGTCTGAAAAAGAGTAAGCAATTGCTTGGTTATTCTTAGTATGGTGTAGCTATATGCAGGTGGGTGGTAGTATTCCAATCCAACCTAAAAAAAAAAAAAAAGAAAAACTAGCTTTTATATTCAAAACTTAGGTTCATTTTTAGTTCCTTTTTTTAAAAAAAAAAAAAACAAATTTCAATAGACTTAGCATAATTCATTTTGCTTAGAATAAAAAAAATAAAAATATATTTGTTTTGTTTTTATTTATTAAAATGAATAATAGATTTTGAACTTAAAAAAAAAATTGAAATGAACAATCTATTATTCATTTTGATATATATATATATCACTAAATATATTTGTAAATGAAGCCAACTAATTTCCAGTGATATTATTAAATTTAAATGTATACATCCACTACCACTGTCAGTAAAATCTAAAATATTTAGCTTTAGACTTTTTGACTATGAAATTGGATGTATACTTTTATATTTGACAAAAAAAGAAAATTGGTCTGCTTTCAAATATATATAAGAAAAAAATATTGATAATGATGTGTTTGAAGAAGTTAACCACTCCAAATATCATGGTCAGATTATTATTACATACAGAAACATAAATGGACAAAATTAATAAAAAAAGTAAATACTTGGTTAGAGTCATTTTTGTAAAAATAATATAAAAAGGAAATATGACTACATGTTTGCAAAGAAAGGTTTTTAATACAGATGTTTTATCAATTCTTATTTATGGATCTAAGATGTGGATATTTTATAGAAGAGCAATGCAAATACTTTAGACAATGCAGTGAAATATGGAGAGGTGTAAGTTAGGAGTAATAAGATGAGATCGAAAACCAAATACATGAGTGAGAGAACAAAGTGCTACTGATATCATTGAAAGACTTAAGAGTCTGAAGTGGAATTAGGCTGAATATATTTCTAGAAGATATTATGATAAGTGAACAGTTAAAATCTTAAATTGGATTCCAAGAGTTTTAAAAGCCTAGAAAGAGACCACCTGTGAGATGGTTGAAATAAGGAAGTGTGCTGGGATGATGTGGAGAAGAAAGACTAGAGATCAGAGAAGATGGATTGAACTTTGAGAAACCTTTATCTTGCAGTGTTGAAAATAAGAGAGTTATTTATATTGTGTGTGCATGTATACATGTGTGTGTGTAATTATGAAACATGTCAAAATGTATTTCAATATATGAAACAAAATTAGTTAATCAAGCTAAACACCTGATTGTAAATGAATAAAATAGTCTTAAAATTCTTAAAGAAATCTAATGCACATTTTACCACCATCAACATTATTAACCATAATACTTTTCATCCTATGAACAGGTTCATAACTCATCAAATTTTCCATTCCATTATCTTTAATATCCAGCTCTTCAATTTCATATAATTTTTCCCATCTCTTATATCAGCCAACAATGTCAATCTTTTCTGTTTTTTTTCTTGTTTTTACTCATCATTTTCTCCAAAACATCTTTCATTAAATTATACTTTCTTCTTAATATATGCCCAATCAAGTTCCTCTTACTATTCCTAATTTCCTCAAGCAATATTTTTTCTTCATTTACTCTTTTCAAAACTATTTCATTTGTTATTGTATTCATCCAACTGATTTTCCATGATCATATCTCTCAATTACATTTAATAATTACTGTCATAAAATATACTTCTTGATATATTATTTGCAATATGTAATGTCTATGTGCTCTCATGCACTCCCAATTTAAATAAAAAAGTCACAACGTTTAAGCATTGTGAGCAGATATACATTTCCAGGATCATCTGATAAGATCCCGGGTTGCACAACAAAATACTGTTTTGTGAAAAAGTTATTTATTGGTTTTTTCTATGCATTGATATGAGAGACTAGCTGTTTATTCATTTAGACATTTGTGTGTGGATTGATTAATTACTGAGCCTTTATATATATATATATATATATATATAAAGGTGAGCCTTTATATATATATATATATATATATATATATATATAATGGTAATATTTAAATTTTCAATGTGAAATAATTTGCTGTTTATTTATTATCTAATTTTTAAAAGTATTTTCATTATTTATTTATTACATATGCATATGTTCATTTCAATTTATACACACCCACCTTTTATATATATATATATATATATATATATATATATATATATATATATATATATATATATATATATATATATATATATATATATATATATATTGATCTTGACTAATAAAGTAAATGCTATTAATAAAAAACGAAATGCTGTTGGTAAATATTTCAGAAACCTTTTACTTGTTAGATTACTCAATCAATGCAGTGTTAATTTACAATACAATTAGTAAAGAGGTGCTGAAATGTTTATTAACGATATGTTCATTAGGCAAGATCAAGAAATTTTAGAAAAAGTTATGCATTTATATATATCTTTATTTATAGGTATGGGTGGATGCAGCTACCCAAGTATTCTTTTCTTTAGGGCCTGGTTTTGGTGTTTTATTAGCATTTTCAAGTTATAACAAATTTCATAATAATGTTTATTTGTAAGTATTTTTATGTATGAATTTACATATATATATATATACACATATATATTTATATATATATATATATACACACACAATTTTTAACAAGTTTTATAGATTTGAATAATATTTATCAAGAATTCTGTTTACTTTTATTCTTTTTTCAGTTATGATGTTATATAACAAAATACTAACAAAAAAACAAGCACAGCAAAGTAGCAACATCATCTTATATCATTTATATCAGAAGTTAATAAGTTAGAAGTGAATCCATTTTTGACTTAATCGTTTCAGATAATATAATTTCAGTTAGAAATGCATGCTTTTATTTTGTATTTTGTATTATTATACTAAATATAGCTTTACTTCTCACTATATGTAAAATAAATAATTGTTAATTAGAGAAGATATTAATTAGTATTAAAGTTTATCGGCTTAACGTTTTCGAGGATCCATGCCTCATATTCATAGCCTTCATAAAATGTAACTTGAAAGTTATTTTAAAAAAAACAACAACAGAGAATTCTCATTACATTTTTTCTATCACACACACATGTATATATATATTGTAATGGGATGGGGTGGGTGAGAAATGGAAGGAAATGGTGAAAAGATTTGGACTAAGTGATATCTGGAGTGATGGAAAAAATCATCATCAACCCCAAGTAAATACAAAATCTCTGAGAGATCATTGAGAGATCAGCCAGCTAACTCAGAAGAGCAACTAAAAAATTATATATCAATCATATGTCAACTAGCACTATAATAAAAGTAAGTAATACTCAAAAGAAACCATTCATCACATGAATGGGAATAAACAAATCAGTACAATAAATCAGAATAAATCAATAGTCAACCTTGTGATTGGATTGGAAATGAGTCTTCTGTAGACCAGGCTAACTATTGAGCCTTTGCCACCTTGGGAAATCATTTAAACATAACTTGGATGCACCAACTTAGTGCCCATCCATTAAAATATACAATAATCAGAAATTGAAACAATAATGCTGGGACATTTAAAACATGCTGATTATCATCAATGCACTGGCCACTTGTACTGGCCAACTATAAACTTAACTCCTAATAAGGCTAAACTAAAATAAAAGGTGGTGCATGGGATTTAAAGAGTATCCTCTTTTGCGCCAACCAGGATGATGATTGATCATCTCTGGATGCCCCAAAGCACTAAATACACATCCCCAGTCATATATTCATCCTGTGCATGAATCTAGCTCAGAGAACATAAGCTCTATTACTGTATGTGACCAAGAGATGATGGAAACAATTTTTAACAATTAAATATAAGTTTATTAATAACAAAAAAATAAATAATTAAGGTCTTATAAGGGTTTTGATTTTGAAAAGTATACATAATTATATACACACTAAAATTTTTACATTGATTTATATGATTAATAACTTAGGTTTACTTAAAACCCATTCAGCATACAGGCATATGGCTTGATACAAAATAAACATGTTTGAATTTACATTTAATTTTAAAACAATGGTCAAAAACTTACATATCAGTGCCTATCTGACACACATTGTTATTTACAATACAATTGACATATATATGCACACATACATGTGTGTGCGTGAAATTTTTGAACATATTTGACTTATTACAAAATAATAACCAGAATTTTAAGTGATATAAAAATTCAATAAATGATTAAAGTTTCAGTTAAATGATATACATTTTATATACTAGGTTTACTGAAACGCACATATAAATACTTTGCACAGATGTGCGATATATTAATTTATTTACACAACATTAGTATTTATCACAATAAAATTATTACAGATTATACTGGCAATTTAATTCTTTTTGCTGAATAGTCTTTTTTCCTTAAAATGAGTACTATCAAATTTTTGACAGATGCTTGTAAAATGTCTTTCTCTTTTTTATTTCTTTTTTTATAAATGAAAGATAAAATCGTTTTATAGAATTAAAAACATACAAATTTTAAAACATCTTTCTGCTTGATTAGTTAATGCTGATGAAGTAGGCAAGATGAGATAGGAAAAGTGAATATGTGAACTGCAGATCCCCATACCATGATAAGTAGACAGTCAAGCATGGACTACCAGCACACAAGGCCCCATGACATTGTGAGAAAATACCTCATTTTTAAGCACTGCCCCTTCTAAGTACCTAGACAGATCATCCTCAAAGAGTAGTATCCAGAAACAAGGCATTGAGACAACCCTGCTCATCTCTGTGAGACTTAGAGGTATAAATGAGGTCTATTCATGAGACCAAGGCCTATTTATGGGGCCTATATATATTTTCATCACTGGACTACTCTGGGAGCTCAACATCTATGTATAGACAGTGCTGAGCCTATACTTTGGAGCATCATGAACACATTGCATCCAGATAGCCATGTTCAACTATATACCCACCATAAGCTTAAAAAATACAAATTTATGCATCACTTTCAAAATGTAATTTTACTAAAGAAGTCATTTAAAATTTCATTATCATATATAACTTTACTCACCACAGCTGTATATATTTTTATCTGTTCTTCCCTGCCTTTAGATATGTCAGCATAAATATATAATTGCTTCTTCAGCAAGCTTGGAATCTCTGGTAAGTTTGGTTTTAGAGATCATCAGGAAAAAGTACAATCCATGTATAATGTTGGTCCATAGTTGGTCTCCTGTCTGTGTAGAACTGTTCCAGGCAAGCAGCTGTCTTGATTTGTTAGATTTCAGACAAACAACTGTCCTCTCCACATTTAAGGTTATGAATATCAGCACAAAGAAGTGGGTCATTTTTCTCCATGTAAATTCAAGCTCCTGCTAAGGAAAACAGTGTACTATCTTGCCTTCAGCTACATCAGTTTATGGTAGCTCTTCTGCAAATTCTATGGTCAGCTAAAACCAACTGCTGCACTTCATCAAGTTGCAACAAAATATTGTAACTAACTTTTCAACTGACTGTTTTTACAAAAATTATTATTTAGACTGGAGCCAATTTTGTTATCAGTTCTTTTATAGAATCATCTAAGATAATAATAATACCTTGATTGAAAACAGAGTTTTTATTTTATCTCTCTAAACCCTTTGAAAACATACATGTTTATTGTGTTTTTACATTTCACAGTCAGAATAATAATAATACAATATTTCAAATGTCATGTAGGATTTAGAGTAATTTATCAGTTTTCTTATGTAAAATGGCATCCATAAAAGACTTATTGTGCCCAATGTCTAACCACTAACATCTATCCATATTTGTGTACATATATTTAAAGTGTATTAATATATTTATTATGTAATTATACTAAGAATAAGAAAACATAGACTTCTCAATTAAACAAGTAACATATCTAAATACATTAAAATGCAGGAAATGGTGAAGCTAAATAAAAATTGTAATATTAATTGGCTGAACACTTTTGAGAAGTTTTATCTTCTCATAATCATAGCATGTGGGTTATGTTAGCATGAAAGAAAATGTATGTGACAAATATTTAAATATATGCAAAGTGGATTAGAAAATCCTTTTTTTTTTTGGACAGAGAAGCATGCTTTCTTCTGGTTTATAGTAATTTCATACTACTTTTTAAAAAGTCAGCTTTTTAAAGAACTTTCAAAAAATATTAAAAAATAAGAATAATAAATTAAGACTTTAAAAGGTATTATAAATTAACAATTTGAAAAATAAATGACTTTTGCTAAAACATAAAATTATTAAAATTTTATATAAGTTAATAAATTGTTATAAAATTTTAAAAAAAAATCCAAATAGTAAACATTACTTTTGTAATAAAATAATCATATTCATCGATGTTGTTTTGAAAATTCAACTGTCTTTAATTTTTAAAAATTAAAACAGATTTAGATTATTATAAAAATGTCTTTAATTTTTAAGACTTTTAATTATTAATATATAAATATTTTTATGTGAAATATTTACTAAATTTAAAAATTGATATGAACATAACTTATTGCCTTATATTGTTCAATACAGCACTAAATTGTTGTATTCAAAACTTTAAGAATCTTGACTTGACTCCCAGCTAAGAGTGTAAAAAAATGTTTATTCAATTAAGTAAGACTGTTGAGAATAATCTATCATTTTGATGCTTTAATGTTACATAATATTCTCAGCAACTGGCAAGTGTATCTTAAATCTGTTTATGTTTTTTTTCTAAGACCAAACATAGATATGATTTATCTAAAATGTGCAAAAATTATTTTTGAAGTAACAATTAGAACTCAAAATAAAAACACTTTTAATACTAAATATATTGTAACTGAATGCCCTGTAACCGAATGCCCCAATCATTGGGCAGCCAAAGCTGTAACCAAAATCTGAGCACATGTGGCAAATCTAAGTATTTGAGCCTACCATGTTGTGCCAAAAACTGTAACCAAAATCTGGAGCACATGTAGTGAACATAAGTAATCAAACCTACCGCATTGAATGCTAAACACTGTAACTGAAAGTCTGGTTAGGTCACAACAAACAAAATTAATGATGTAACATGACACTGTTATGATGTAATCTGGTTGTGGCCAGGGTACACTGCAAAGACCCATCATAGCAGTATATAAAAGTACATTAGACAATTATAAGTATGTAATTTTATTGTCCTTCAAACCTTAATATGTGATTTTTCATTGCATGAAACCTTATGGTGGACCATGGACAAGATTATGAATTTTAAAATGACATTTATGATTTTGGTACAAATGCTAGTCTATGTATGAGCTTTGCAATAATAATAAGCATGGGAAGCTTGGGTTTTTTTCCTCATAAACTTAAGTTTATAATTTAATAAATAGCAGTGAGACTTGTTATGTTTGATGAATTACAATTATAACATTAAGAAAATAAATTCAATCATAGCATTATCTGGTAAATCTGTTTATAAAATCAATCAAGTTTGTGTCATGTATTAGAATCAACAATGCAAAGCTAAAATGATAGAAAAGGCAAATGGAATTTTATTGTACCCTACACATCATAAACTACCAAGGACAAAAGCATTCAAATGTTTTCTCAGAATATTACTAAGATTCTTATGTCATATTGACAACAGTATATACTCCAATGTATGCTCTGTTCAAGATATAGGATTTCTGATTTTATGAATGACAAATAGCAATGGCACAGTATGTTTAATTATAAATTAATATTTATTTACAATTTTATAATTAACAAATAATTGGTATGTAATGTTTAATATAATAAATAGATACATAAATAAATAAATAAAATATCATTCCATTTGTTTTTTTCAAAAAATGTATCATAGGCACAGTTTTATAAAAGCCTTATCATAAATTTTATTATAATTTGATCTAATTTCTGCCTTGAAAAAATTATACTGAAATTCAACATCAAATCATAAAATACCTAATGGGCAAGTTCCAGAACCAATCAACCTATACTATAAACCTATAATAAATAATATTATATTTGCAGGATTTAGCTATAATATGCAATGCTAAACCAAAGTGAAAATTCAAACTTCAATTCAGATAAAATATTAATTAACAAACAATTAATCGTCAACACTTAACACTATCCCAATATCAATAACAATCAACAATTTAAAACTGTTTTCAAAGCAACCTTGAATAGAATACTTCAAGATCAATGCAATTATTATAATATTTAATTGAAATGCTCTTTAGAAATAGCATCAGATAATTTTTATCAGAAAAAAGTAGTCTTATCTTTTCTAATTCTTATTTTGTTATATAAATATTTGAAACACTTAAGCTAACAAAAAGGAAAATTAAACCAATCACAAAAAATATTTTAAAGATATTTTAAATTGATTAGTATTGTTAATTAATACATCTGAAAGGTTTTCAACTTAAACATTATCAACACAGATTCAGAGAATGAAAATAAGTAATATATAACACTTCCAGAACTTAATATATATACATATTGAATTGATACCTTCTCTGCTTCAAAAATAATCCCTTCTAAAATATATATCTATAAAAAATTTTAAAAGGGAAAAGAAAATTTTATTTCAAAATTGTATTTTATTTTTGTTTGTAAGCGTGCCATAATACACGTACTCGATTATATTTTGAAATCATAAAAATATTTTGATTTAAATGAGTTTTGATTGAGATAATTTTTTTCATTTTGTTTTTGTGTTAATCTATTTTAAAATCAGCGATCCAATTTTTTTAATTTATTAATAGTGGTATTTGAAAAATAAAAACATAAGATAAATAATAGCCCTGGTTAAAACTTTTAATTAAGATCTAATGAGAGATAAAGAATGGTCTTGGTTGGAATTTTTATTAAGGTCTGGTAGGGGGTAAAAACTAGCCTTGGTTAAATTTTAAGATCTGATGTGAGATAACAATGACATATAAAAACTCTGTTTTATGTGTGAAGATGAGTTCTGGCATATTAGAAAATTGTGTACTAAAGATAAATAACTGTGAATTTCTGATATATAAAGATTTGCTAATTGTGAGGCAAAGACTGCTATTAGAAGATGAATTGCCTATTACTACTTGCTGATTGCTAACTGCTAAAGAAACTATGCTTATTGTTGGATCTAGCATCTGTCAATTCAAAATGCAAAAACTACCAACCTTAAAGAACCATATTAAAAGGATGCTGGACTAAGCCATCTAATACAAACCCTGGAGCTCAAATTTGTGGCATCACGAACATGTCCTGATTGCCTAGTTCGACTCTGATCTTGAAGATTGCCTTCATACTCCTGACCAGATAAATGGAGATTCAAAACCATGGATAATGTACTCCTGGTAGAACTAAAACCTTGTGCATATCACAGGAATAAATCAGATGGAAAAACTGAAGTCTGGAAGGTAATTGAACATTCTTCTATTTTAACAAAGGTTTAAATCTCTAAATTTTATACTAAATAAAAAGAATACAAACATATGTTAGGTCTATGAGTACAAATTTTGATATTATTAGTAATTTATAAATATTTCTTTTATTAGATGTTTTGTTTAAAAAAAAACATACAAATTACAGGCAATTAGCTTAATATTTTAATTTTATCGCTTTGTTGGAGAGGGTATTGTGAATTAATATTTTATAATCATTGTTTTCTTTATTATTATTATTATTATTATTATTATTATTATTATTATTATTATTATTATTATTATTATTATTATTATTATTATTATTATTATTATTATTATTATTATTATTATTATTATTATTATTATTATTATTATTATTATTTTATTATTATTATTATTTTTATTAATTGTTGTTAAAAGCTTTGGCAAATAATAATAGTTTTTATTCTATCTCATCTGTTCCTTATTTTAGTTGAAATTAACGTAATTAACATGTATTTGCATTTTCTACAAACTGTAATTCTTTTTGCTAGTGCTTTATTGATTCTATAGTTGTTTTTCTTGTAACCACAGAGATTTTATGATTTCCTTTTATTTATTATATTAAAGATTAAGAAATTATAATATTGTCTCTCTGCTTGTACGAGGTAATCTTAAGGGCTGTATTGTAACATGATCCATTATGAGTGTTTATGGAACATAAGACATCCTTGTTTATCCCATTGTTTTTACGGGGTTAAAGAAAGTTTGCTCCATGCTGTTCATTAGCTTCCATCCAAGCAAGATTGTCTTTATTAATATCTCTAATAAAGGAAAGTGGAAGTTGAGTAGAAAGATCACTGGCAGAAAGATCATTATAATTCCCTTAAACTTAGGTGAGAAAACAAAATTATCAGCCCAAAGTGATTGATGTACCACAATATTTACTTCCATTCTCAGACAAAAAAGTTGCGAATTTGGGTCAATTTATATATTTCTTTTTGACTAATATTTTTTTCAAGTTAATAAAATTAAATTTTTTTTAATAATTATATTTGTTTTTGGCTGATGTCTGTTTCTGTGTCCTGTTCCTCAATTGTCTAAACAATGATCCCTGGGTTTAGCTGGTGCCATTTATATTCATCACCATTAATTATTTGATCACTATAAATCAAATTTTCTAGGTTGACAGTGGCCTAGTAGCACTCAGTAATAAAAAGAAGTGGAGTGTCCAGTACAATATATAATATTTGCCTGAAGATTTGTCATGATATGATAGACTATTTCCATCATCTTTCGTAAATGTTGAATGTATTAAAATTTTAACCTTTATTTATTTGATAGAATAGTTCACTTGGTTAGAGCATTTACTTTAAATTTGTGCAAGTTTGACTTCTATGCTAATATTATCACTACTCAGACCAACAACACCTGAAGAGGAGTGGAGAAAAAAATATTACTCGAAACCCTGTGTAATAACTACCCTGTGTTGTTTGTTTATGTGTTATTACTAACAAATTGTTTGTATTTGTAAAGTCTAAATAAAGTTTAATATTTTCTATACATTCCACATTTACTGATAGATGATGGAAATAATCCAATATAATATCACATACATATATAATATTTGAAATCCAGACTCGTGCAATTGTTACAGTAGATAGTTGAAATGCTTCTAGTCACAATATAAAAAAATAATTTTTACGAGAAAATAGCAATCTGTCTTCTCATTAGTTTATTTTTTTGTATAGAGGGACCTCTGAAACACTACTCGAGAGAGAATAAAGATTTAAATCAATCATAAAATTTGTTTTAAAGATAATTTAATTAAATTGATTGATATCATTAATTTACATGTCTGAGGGCGTTTATAAAAAAAATAATTCAGATGAATTTGGCAAATAGCAAAGAAGAAAAATTAATTTATAAATTAAATCAATGTTTAATATAGAAAACTAGAAGTAAGAAATATTACAAAGATGATAAGATGAATTCACTTTTAGAAATATAAAAAAAGTTAGATCTTATATAGACGTTATGAAATTTAAAAAAAATCATTTGAGGCAATATATATATGAAATTAAAACATGTATACACCTACTTTATAATTAAATACAATTATAATTAAATACAATTAATATCTCATGTAGTATTAAATTTTCCAATATGGTTACAAATCATGAAGACGGATACACGTCAGGCGGTTCTGGAAAATTTAGCGCTAAGTCTTATGAATATATATTATAGTCGGCCATATATAGTTATAAAATTTGTTTACTAAAAAGAATGTATGTTTTTATAATGAAAATTAACAATTTCTAGTAAATTTAGTGGTAAATGCAAAAGTCTAAAACCTTTTATAGCTAAAATTACAAATAGTATTCCAAAAAAAAAAAAAAGTTCTTTGATTGCTTTGAAAAATTAATGTTAAGTGTAAAAAAAAAAAAAAACACCAATAATTTTTTCATTTTAAGGGAGAAAATTTCCGGGCATTGAAAGCAAGCGTTGCCAATTCTTTCATATTTAAATTCGGCAGTCAACAGAAATCAAAGAATATTGATTGAGTTTAGTGATGAAGTTTCCTTAGTTAGCTATTTATTAAAAAAAAATTTTTTATGTGCGTTAGATTTAAGCCAATTACTTTTTAAATTGTAAAGATTGTATTTTTTTTAATGTTGTTTAATTTAGAGACGCATTAATGACCAGTATAATTAATTGCGCCACGAGCTTCCTGGCGGGATTTGTAATTTTTGCAGTTCTTGGATATATGGCACATAAAGCCGGAAAAAATGTAGAAGACGTAGCAACAGAAGGTAGTGTTATTTCTTTACTTATTTTTTCATTTTTATTTTTTTAATAAAAAAACATTTTCTAAAACATTTAATAATAATGTTAAAGCAGATTATAAAAGGCCTTTAAGAAAATATAAATAAATTGCATAAATATGTGTGCGTGCTTGTATGTTTATATATAAGACCTAATGCAGTGAATAGCGTATATTTTTTCATATCTATGTCGAATATTCAAATCTCTGTGAAGTTTGTATTTTTTTTTTTTTTTTTGCAATTTCTAAGATTTTTCAAGTAGTTTTAACGCCATATTTTAAAATTAAGTTGGTAAATGAGTAACTAACTATTTTTAGGAAGAAAAAATAAAAAATATATAAAAATTGAAAAACTCTCATAAATTAGTATCTTACTACAAGGATGACTCTCATCTTCTTCACCATTTCTTAATATTGTGATAGAATTCTCGATAGGACGTTGTACTTTACAAACTGCTATTATAATATATACTATTAACATTTAGATACACTTTAGATCAAGAGTTCCCAAATGGGCGACATCGACCCTCTGGGGTCGATTTGAACTTTCTAGGGATCGATAATTTCAATAAAAAAATTTGGGAATCAACGACAGCAAAAATAGCCCCCTTACTACTGCTATTTGTTTGTTCCTTCAAAATATCTATCACCCCTATAGGTACCTAATTAAAAAGTAAAATAATTCACTTTTTTGATAAAAATGCATTACATACCAAACTTGCAAATGTGTCATTAAAAGAGCCACTTGTAAGAATGAATAAAAATACATGTAGCACAAACATATCTGTGTATTATTTGAACATATCAAAGCAAGTGTGAAAAAAACATTTGCATAATTGCACTTGCTCATAGTGGGATGAGATGATGCTCGATATTAGCAGAATCTATCAGTCTTGTATAGTCATGTTTTCATAAATGTGGCATGCACTTATTTGTGATTTGAATTTTGAACATAATTATTTATTGAGTTGCAGTATCAGAGGACACAATTTATTTATTCAAGATGTCGAAATTGTTTGTTAATAAAAGTTTTTATTTCTTATGATAATAATATGACTGAATGCAGCTTGGACTATTTGAAGCTAAGATTTGTCCCTCATTATCAACAAGCATTTATCAGTATGCCTCATATGCAAAAAAGTCTTTAGCAATGACACTAGGAAATCATCAAAATTAGCAGATCACAGAATTCACTCTGACAAAAAAGAAAGATTTGTCATACTTTCAACCACTTAAAATAAAATTCTGAAGAGAACTATGATAGATAACATGTTTGTTTCATCATCAAAGCAAAATGATGATGGATTAAGGTCATCCTACAACATATCCCTACTCATCACAAAGTCTGACAAGCTGCACATCAAAGGGGAGAAACTGATTTTACCAGCCATCACAGAGGTATTGAACACTATAGTCCACAAACCTGCACAGAATGTTATAAAACCAATATTGTTTATTTAACAGACTTATTTGGCAAATTTAATGATGTTAGCTTTTGTTGCCAGATTAATGTTTTTTAAGCAAAATATTGCAATATCTGAGCTTCTCCAGCTTCTTCAACCTATTTAAGATAGACACAATCCAAGAAGAAAACATCTTGCTGTATGAAAACCACTTGGAGGCTCTTCACTTAGATTTCAAAACTAGGTTTGAACATATTCTATCATTGGAAATACTGAACTGGATAATAAATCCATATACTACTAATGCAGAATTAAATATAATTTTGCAAGATGACCTGATAACCCTCAACATGAATGAGGATTTCAAGTACAATTAAAACACGGTTATCAAAAGTTTTGGCTGCAACAAAATATTCCACTTATATACCTGGCTCTATAGACTGTTGTACAAAAGTATTTGCTGGCATTTCCATTTCTAATACTAAAATAATTTTTATAAAGATCAGATAAAGAAATAACACTATGCTTTACAATTTATAAAAAAATATCAGCTATGATATTTATAGAGGCATTTGTTTTGTAGTCTAATGGCAACATGTTTTATTTTTCCTCAAATTATATTCATCTAAATATAATTTTTAAAAAATCTGTCTAATCATATTTTTATGAATAAATAAATATTTCATGAATATTTAAAATAATAATAATAAATATATAATCAAACTATGTAAATCCAATGAAATGTTAATAAAAGTTGAGTTTGCACATATATATTGATCATTTTGAGTACAAAAGAACAATGTTAAACTGATATTTATATATTACTGACATTTTCTTTGGAAATAATAATACAGAATTTTAAAAATTCAAGTTTTTACCATCAAAGGAAGCTAACAAACACTACATATAGTCATAAACAAGTAATTTTAAGTTAAGTGGTTGCAATGTCACAAAGTAATTTACAATTGTCTAGAAATTATATAGTGTTATTTCAAAGAAATTTTATATTATGTAGTTTATTCCAAATAGCAAAATATTATAAATTTTGTATATACTTATGTAGATTATTCTATATTGTGCCCTCAATGCATACTTATGCATTAAATCAGTCATATGGTTGATGTTTTTTTCAGCAATTTATTAGTGTAGTATCATTTAAAACATTAAATACAATGGCAACAAAACAACTAACACAAAAATAAAATATTTTTTCCAGGTCTATTTTAGTCTTAATCTGAAGTATGTCTGATTGACTTATTTTATATATCACAGTTCTTCTGAATTCATATTATTTTATATTGGTTAATGATTCCATATGATTTTTTCTATATAATGTTTTATTTCTAATAATAATGAATTTATAATTTTAGTTGTTGCTTTGTTTCTAGATGAAAGGTATAATCAAGGAATTAGAATGGCTTTAATTTCAATTATTCATTGTACAATGCTATATAACTTTTTTATTTTGTATTGTAAAGCTGAACAATCAAATTTATTTGTTTTCAAAGTTACTTTTTTCATTTCAAATATGTTTACATTTATTTGAATATTTTGATCAATAAATATTAAATACATTTATAGAATTACTAATTACTTTTCAGAAATAAAATATCTATGACAAAATATTTTTTCTAATTATCCCACATTGTGACAGTTTTAATTGTTTCCACTGGCTTAAACATTAGATTTAAAATTAAACTGTTATTACTTATCAAAATATAATATATTTACTTTATTTGACAGATATTTTTGTTTATACACGAAGTAAATTCTAAATAATCACATTTGACTTTTAAAAATATTTAAAAAATTAAGAGATTGTAATGAAACCAATAAATCTCATACATCATCAATGCTTGGAAAAGTATTTTCAAAAAGCAATGAACCTTTTTATATGACAATTTTGTTAGTAATATGTAAAGAAATATTTTTTTTTTTTTCAAATTGATCAAATTATGCTTTAAAAGTTTAAAATCTTTTAAATAATTTTTATAGTATTACAATATATTCACACACACAGTTACTAATTGCACTGATTATGTGTTAGCTAAACTTGTAAATGCCTTAATATTTAATTTGCATTGTTCAAAAATATAATGTCCTATTTTTTAAAAATAAAATATTTTCATTCAAAATAAATAATTAATAATTTATATTCTTGATTTTAATAATTATTATACAATTATTGTATAAATTTAATAAACTTTCAAATAATCAAGTTTTTTTGTTATTCAAACAGTTTTCTCCAAATAATGGTATAAAAAGTAGTGGTATCAGAAATACAAAAGATATTTATCAAGGTAAGGTTTTATCTTACCAAATTTTTATATTCATGATATCTAATGCAATTTTTTTGAAGTAAAATTTTAGAGGAAAATATATATAATTTAAAACAACATAATACAAATAAAGTTTGAGAAAATATTTAAGAGATGGTGAATAATTTTTCAAGCAAATTACTTTATATGAAATGCTTAAATAGTTAACA
This sequence comes from Epiperipatus broadwayi, assembly GCA_028023455.1. Lineage (NCBI taxonomy): Eukaryota > Metazoa > Onychophora > Udeonychophora > Euonychophora > Peripatidae > Epiperipatus > Epiperipatus broadwayi. Next base: position 4,380,364 of record JAQFVV010012430.1, on the reverse strand, counting down.
TTAGTGAAGACACAAATGTAAGTATTTTTTGTTTATCTATATACAATTCATATCTTCAAATTTTAAAAACTTATTACTTTTAATAATTTAAAAAAAATTTCAAAGAATAATTATGATAAAAATTTTTTTTGCAAACTGTTTTAAACTGAAGATTACATTATACAATAAAATTAAGCATGATCTATTTAATTTATCGTAATTAAATTTAATCCTCAAATACTACAAATCATATATTATATCTCTAGTTATTATCTAATGCTTTAAATTTATATTATTTTTAAATTGACCAAGTGCCTCTCTGTGTACATTTCTTAGTATGTCTCTAATTTGTGAAAATCAAATTGGGTTTAATTTAGATCACATAGTTTAAATTTTACTCTTTTCTAATTTAACAGTATTTTATACACTTGTAGTCTAAATGGCTGTACATTTTTTTCATATTTTTCAAATGATGGCTTTTTAAATTTTTTTATGATAAATATTATTAAACTTATTGTAGCTAATAGTAGCAAATTTATTTCATTATAATAAATTGTAAAAAAGCAATCAACTAAAGCCAGTTAAACAATAGTAATTTTAATTTTTTGTTTTTACAATTTTATGATTATATTTTTTACATTTTTATATAAACATTTTGATAATGCTTCTAATAAAAAATTAGATTTGAACTAGTATTTCTATTAATCAAATATTCTGCTTAAGAGTGATATAAGATACCACTTGTAACATGTCTTATCTACATTGCAGCCATTACAGGTTAATTTTTATCAAAGATTAAATTATATAATAAATATAGGTGAATATGTTTAAAACATATACTATATAAACTTCACTACTATTCACAATTTCTAATAGGATGCATAATTTAATAAATATGCAGATACTTACTAATTATTGGAAGCTATTAAATTAATTTAATTAATAACATTTATTTTAGCAAAACCACGGATAGTAATCTTTTATATAAAATCTTTATATTCTCTGTTATTTGGTTAGTGAATGCATGTTTGTTTGTAAGGTGGTCACATCAAATTCACAACCAATTAAAATATATCTTTATGTGAAGAAAGTAATTCAACTCTTAATAATAAATGCTCGGGAAAAAACAGCACATTTTTAATTATAGAGGTATAATTACTTAAATTATAAATAAAATGTGATTACAGTATATAAATTTATGTTTGAAATGTGATATTTAGTGAGGGGGAAAATAGATGCTATAATACCATATTAACATCTTAGTTTTTGTTAGCGTATTATTATATTTATGCGAAAGAAGTTGCCATTAATAAAAAATGTTCAGAAAAAAATCAGTACATGTGCTTTTTACTACTGAGGTGTAGTATTTGAATCATGAAGAAAATATAAATACAGTACATAAATTTTTGTTTGAAATGTGATATTTAGTGAAGAAAAAATAGATGCTATAGTAATGTATTTACATTTAGATTTGGTTAACATATAATTGAAGTCAAAACGATAGCTTTTCAGGCTAGTATATAATTCTCACATTTATTTATATAATAGTAAAATATTTAGTTTAATTTATATTAAATCTTTAAAAAAATTGTTAAAACAACCAATTAAAAAAAATCCAGCCAATTTATGTTGAGTATATTTTTAAAAGTAAATTTATTGACTATGAATACAAAGAAGAGATAGTAAAGCAAATACAAAGGGAAAAACTACTAAATTGTCTTGAATCATGATGAGTATTTGGACAATTTGAGCAACATGCATTCTTTTCAACAGTCTTATCATTCTTCTTAAAATTGAGAGTTTATTATCTTTACCTGATAAACCATGGTCAAGGAAACAAAGCACATTCCCCAGTTTTATGACCATTATAGGACAGCTTATTCTTTGGCTCGCAATCATCTGAAATGGGCAAACTAACCATAACTAGAGCCATCTTACTGGGTTATATAGAGTGACTTTTGGACAAATTGGTAAGGAAATCCCTCCAGTGTTGACACAAAAACTATTCTGGTAATACCACAAGCTTCCAGATATCATTATACATTCTTTCTGGTAAAATCATATGATCCCTCTATCTGACAGCCTTGATCTTGCACAAAATTTTATTATGTAAATTACTGTTACTCTCCCCAAATATCGTATGGCATCTCATTGTACAGATTATATAGTTCATCATGATTAACAGTCTAATTATTCCAAAGATTCCAGTTTTCAGGCATTTCTTCAGGTTGAAAATACCTTGTTTATAGAATGTCATCCAATCATTGAGTATTGATCTGCATTTATTTAATATCACACAACCAGAGAAAAGATGCTATATTGATTCATTCTCTCAACTGCACATTTGGCAAACCAGATTTAGTTTGGCAAAGCCTCTCTTGATAACTAAGAATTCACTCGTGAGGAATGCAGTCAAATTTACTTTTATAATGAAATCTTCCCTGTAGCATCCAGAATTTAAATTTCCTGATTAAGAGATTGTTGGAAAGACCCAAGCAGCCATGAGGAAGAGCTGTGGTAGGGTTAAGCAATTGTTATATATCCCAATATTTTACTTTAGCTGACAACAATTCACCTCCAATTCCCTCTCCCTTAACTAATGCAACTAGCCTCTACATCCAAGCCAGCAGTTTGACAAGCAGGGGCCTATCCATAGGCAATGATGAGTCAGTGGGAGCGGGAGAATTAAAGAATGAAAAACAGCTAATGTAAAACACTTTTTCAGCCCAACCAAAATATTATGGGCTCTCTGATAGAGAAAGGCTTGAATAGAGTGAAAGGCAAGACCATCAACCCTTTTGGGTTGGCAAATTCTTCTGTGGCTTGTGGTGACAACTTTTTTTCTTTCAGAGCAATTGAGAGCAAAGAGAATTACCTTCACCTGGAAACCTTTAGTTGTCATTATTACTGGCATAAAATAATTTATCTTGAGGAAGGCTAGAATATTAAGTAATGCCATCTTTCCCACTAATGACAGGTAAATCCCTGAAATTGAATCAACTGTGCTTGATTGCCTCAAGCAATTTTCTGTGAACCTATATTCTCAAACCCAAGAAAATTCTGCGGCCTGGCCAAAAAACTAAAAGAAATTTTCTGCCCAATCAATAATTGCCATGCTGCAGACTTCTCCTGACTAAAACTAAGATCTTAGTTCTCAGAATACCAGTCTATGATCTTCTTGAGACTAGCAGTATATTTCTCCAATGAAAAAAACACCACAATGTTATCGACATAGGTGAGACACTTGATTGCTTCTCCCAGGTTTGGAATATGAATATCGGGCAGGTCCCTCTCAAGTCTAACAAGTATCAGGTTGATGAATACTGTGAATAAAAGAGTACTAAGGGGGAAACCCTGCAGGATAGAAAGATCTGGATGAAATCCAGGGGCCACCTTTCCATACAAAGTGACCAGAATCTCTCTATTTTTAATTATGGAAAGATGAGCCTCAGAGACCATATAGCACCTCAGTATTCCAAGGAGCAGATCAATCATCACTGAGCCAAATGCTGCCCTGATATCTAGTCGGACAGCGATTGACCTGATATCTCTATGACACCTCACATGCTCGAACACAATATTAAACAAACAGCATTGATTGTAGACAGCCCTTTTTTTGCAAACTGCACAGCAGATAAATTTTGATAAATTGTATTTTGAATGTGGTCCTTAAGAAGTGACTCAACAATCTTCAAGACCAGAAGCATCAGGTTGGGTATATCTAGTTAATAAAAAAAAAAATTCACATATTGATAGTGGAGTAAATAATTATTTTTTTAAATGATGCAGATGTAATAAAAGTAAGCAACTATGCCTACACAAACATAGAATATTTATTGGTAAAGTTAAATATATTAAAATTAATAAAGTCATATGATTTATTCCTTTCTTAAGAATTGGCTTTAATATTTGTTCATATGTGTAGAGTTGGAACAGAAAGATAAAATGAACAGAAGTGAATTTATAAGATATAAAACAATTTATGAAACAATGCACTTCTTAAGCAGATAGGTATAAAATAAAGTTTGAGTAAATTAAATGTAAATAGTCCATACTGAACAGAAAATTTATTGCATCAATTTAATTTTGAAATTCCATATGAGTCATTAATTAAAACATAGCTTGAAATTCAATACAATAGATGTTTTAATGAATAAATAGGACAAACTTTTATATATTTCCACAAAATATGATTACTAATTACAAAAATTTAAAATAGAATAAGTTTTGTTATTCACATTTCTTATAGGTTTTAAAGTAAACTAAATTAACATAATATATACTAGAATTGGCTTTAAAAATGTGAATGCTTACAAATGCAGTTTTGAACATAATTTTTTATGGGTAAATAAAAGTAATGAATATAATACATAATGAATTCCATACTCTGTAGAAGAATAATCCTTCATTATAAATTTATTTTAATTCTAAAATTCTATTGTGACTTAATATTGACAAACAGAAAAATTGAAAATAATGAATTAGTGACTTGTATAAAAAACATAAATAAAGAAGAAAAATTAACAATGTGGATAAGTGAACTTCATAATAAAATTAAGTAATGTTAAATGTCTATTTTACAAATGTGATCTGAAAGTAAATAAAGTAATAAATAAGTTATAACTAAACAGTTCATAATAGAGAAAATTATCTGGTGTTAAAGGTTATAATAACAAATGCTAACACTTATTAACTTGTAGAACATAAAGAGGATAGAGACTGGCACTAAACAAAGTTATAACTTACTTTAAAATTGAAGCTCAAAAATATTTTTGAAACTCTCAATAAAGTAAATATGTAATATATAAAAAATATGCTTGTGGTCATAAGTTTCTATTAGGTTTTTCCCGTTACATTTTTTTTTTTTTCATATTCAGTGATTGTGGAAAACTTCCGTGATGGCAACAAAATTATTAAGGATAAATTTTTTTGAGTTTAATTAGATATTTTAAGAAATTTCTTCAAATTATTTTGTTTATGGGTGGGATACTTCTTATGATAACTAAAAGTATGATTTTTTTTAGTGATCATTTATTCAAAATAAGCAAGCATAAGAAATGATGATCATATGATGTCAAGTAATGAGTGATCAGTTAGATAGATAGATAATGATTTTGCTTGTATTTATAGTGGGATGCAAGAAGAAATCATTTTAAAAAAACAAAGAAACAAATCTAGTTTTACTTTTGTAGTGGCTATTTATGCATAAATTCTGCAAAAATAAATAAATAAATAAACAGTTAAATAAAACGAATAAACATAATTTTAAATATCTAGATAAAAATGTTCTGTTTCACTATGATTCTAGATCTATATATGGAGGTTGAAAAACTGAAAAATTTTCAATTGATATATGGGAAAATTAGTGAAATAGACCAGATCAGATAGAATTCATACATCATACATGATGAAAATGATTTCTTTTATATGTGATTTAGATGCTTAACTTCATTTTAATCCTTTATTGACCTGACAACAATGACAAAAATATATAAAAAAAACATTTAAGCTTACAAGTTTATATGTCATTATGATTTTTTTTTTGTTTTTGTTTTATTAATACTAATTATTCTATTCACATAATACATCAATATACTCATTCTTTTTAGATTTGCCATTTATTTTTCTAAATAATAAGCTTCAAACTAATGCTCAGTGCAAAATCCTTTAGTCAATTCCTCTCAAGTAAATATATTTCATAAGCAACCCTGAGTTTTCAGTGAAGTAGAGACTTAAATATCTATGCAGAAAAAATATTTAAATTTTTAAATGTATATGGCTTAATTATACCAAATGACTTTGCTGATCAAAGATATAAAAATATTTAATCTAACAAATCTACAATATTTGTATATTCTAATCAGTAGGGATAATTGATATCACTATAATACCCACAGAAACAGCAATATGATGCAATAAGAAATATATATGTAATGATTTGTTAAATATGCCTAATAAATATTTGAAATTAATTGGATTTTAAATTTGTGATTGCTTTTCTGGGATTTATAAATCTTAAACTATCAGTGTATATGTTTCCCTATATATGTATTTTAAAAATAAAATCTTAATCATTAGCTGAACAAAATATTGAAATATCTAAATATCGAAACTGTAAAATTAAATTGATTTTAATTAACTTATATAAAATAGAAAAATCTGTTACTAATTAAAAAAATATTAAGATATTTAAAAATTATCTCATTCTTTAAATGATAACCTTTTGAGATTTTTGCATTTAAAATATTAAATATAATCCGAAAATTATATTTTAAATTGATACAGATAGTACTATTATCATAATACTGGAAATCATGAATCCTAAAATGTTAAAGTTCTGGTTTTATTTTTAATTATCCCATTGCTGTTAGTCAATAATACTCATATTCATCAATCTCCTATAATAAATTTTATAACATCAACCAAATACAAGATCTTTCTGTCTTCATATTACTTTTAAGTAGAAAATCTTTTTTTTTATTCCAGTTTTGCCTTCTTTTTATAATTGGGTAATCAATAGATCCAATATGGTAAAACTTCATAGATATCTATCTAGAGATATCTTATTCAAATCACCACTTATAGTTTTCATCAGAGAAAAGTTTTGTATCTGATAAAATACATCTGTTTTTTAAATCTAATGCATCTTTTCTTCAAAAGTCATTATTTAGTCTTTTTTTTAACAATTAACCTGAAATTTTCAAACATATGTTTTTAATCTTAGCTAATTTGTTTGTACAAGTATTGACATCTCACATCATTTCAGTATTGATTCATTTTAGTGTTCTCAAAAATAAAGTTCCTTTTAATCCAGTTCTAACACCTTCTTTAACTTCAGTAATTAATAGGATGACAAATAGTAATGCTTAATAAATTTCTATTCAATATTGCCCTATTCACATAACCAACCTAATTCTTAGCTTATGGCTTTCATAAGTGAGGTATTTGTATCTGGATCTAATGAATCGGGAATTTTTAGATCCAACATACTTTTTCTTCAGCAGTTATCACTCACTTCTTTTTTACTATAAAGGTATCAGTCTAAGATTGATAAATACCTTAATGTTTTAAATCTAAGACAATGTGCTTGCATAATTTTATAGAACTGCTAGCAGTTCAGTATGGCTGTTCTCAGTTTTTTAATAATTGCAGACACATATATTGCTTGATCAACAAAAAACTTTGCATGATATTTACTATACATACTTTGAAGTATCAAGTAGGCAAAAATCATGTGGTCTTTTTGTTGATGATGTAACAATCCAGGACAACACTTATTTAAAAACTGAGAACTTCATATATATAATTAATAAATTAGTGTCATATCTATATTATTATGGAAGCATGTTCACTTAGATTCAAAACATCAAAATGGTTTTCTTTAAAGTTCGTGCTGATAGCTTGATAATATGAAAAAAGTAAATTATTGATTCTGGATGAAAGGTGTATTAGATCCAAAAAATTCAACTTTGCTAGATCCAGATCTGCAACTTTTAATGAAAGACATAAGCCAAAAATTAATCAGGAAATATGAATAGGGTTCCACTAGATAGGAATCTATTCAACACTATCATTGAGCACTTAATGATTACTTAACCTTGCTCAAGATAGCAGGGCTGGAAGAGAATTTGTTACATTAAAGTAATATGTAGATAGAGGTCATATAATGTTTTGTTAGAACTAACAATCCTGACCAACATATATAAATATAAACAGTTATTATCAAAATATATAAATATTATAGTAGTGACATGTAATTAAACAATGCAAGTTGGCTTAGATTCAAAACATTAAAATGTTTTTGAATTTATATTGATAACTTAATAGTAAAAAAAAAATAGCAGTGCTAAAAGAAAGATGCATTTTAAACAAAGAAATTCATATTCAGTAAGTTCAGTTCCAAAATTCATTGATGAATGCTGTAAGTTGGAAATTAGTTTGAAGATATGACTAGTATGGCACAAAATAGAATTTTATTTAGCACTATTATCTGACATCTATTGGTACTTGAACCTTGTATTCAAGTTGACAGAACTAATTTAGAAAAAACACATTTTGCTAAAAAAAATTTGCATGAAAAATAAATAAATGCCCGTGGTGAGAAAGCTATCATTTATTTGGAAAATTTCAATAAGCATTTCACTAGCAGTGGTTAGAATAGTTCTAGAAATTTTTCTTAGGGATGAAACCTTTTTTGTTTAATTTATTACTTTATTTTATAATTGAACCTTTTCTTATTGACAAACTAAATATTTACAAATATTAACATATCTATATTTTTAAAACTTTCAATTACATACAGAAATGAGAAAATTCAATAACTTTCATCTCACATCCAATATCATATGTTAATAATTCAAAATCAACTGTAACCCAAGTGGTAAGTACAATAACTTTGATGCATACATTCTTACATAGTGTTTAAATATTTCAAAACGTTATGTTTTTGAAAATTATGTAATTTATAAACCTTTCACGCATGAAATGTTTATTTTCAATTTCAATTTTCTGTTAAATTTGGTACAACAATAGCAGCCATGTTACATTCATGCGCAACTATAAAAAAATTGTAGACTACTTTTGTTCTGAGTAAAAATAATTGGGACTACAAATAAGTAACACTAAAACATTCTATGTAATTTTTTATAATTGATTCTCTACTTCAGGAATTATTGTCTTTTTTCCGCTTCATAGTGTAATATCACCAATATCTATCTCTTTGAGAATCAGCAAAATATACTCTGGTTGTATTTATAACATAATAAATGAAAATAATAAATGATATAAAAAGAGAGAAAGAAAAAAACATATATAAATGCATGATTTTATCCTTGTTAATACAGTTAGTTTTTAGCTTAAAGGTTTATAATATTAGTTAATATTATCTTTAATATAGTGCATAGTTTTCGTTTAATTTTTTTGTCAACGGAAAGAAATCTACTTCCTCATTATGAATGACGTAGCTTATACCGTCTAATTTTCTAAGCTTCTCTGAGACTTTATATTTATAAAAAATAGTATTATTATTCTTAATCACTGAAGATTTTTTGAATAGCTAAGATTTTTTTAAAGATCGGTGCTGTAGAAAGAACACAAAAGCAACTATTAGCTAAATAATTGTAAAGAAACTGCATGAGGTCTTGCTAGCGATTGTTAAAGACGTAAACATGTTTCAGTCGGGAACTAAATAGACTGGTTTTCTGATAAGAGAATTTAACTAAAAAAAAGAAAAATGTAAAATTATTTTATATTTGCAGTTTAATTTTTTTTTTAGTTAGCATTCAACAATAACCTTTCACATTTGCGATATTATTTGATTAATTTGTAAGTATATCCGCTAATTAATGTAAGAATTATGTGTGTTTCTATATTTATTTATTTTTACTTTATTTATTTGTACATGCGTAAGTACATGCTAAATGTGTGCATATAAGCACATAAAAATTGCCCCTTTGGTGCTTTTTTGCAAATAATATGCTTCTGTTTAAGCTAGTTTAAAAGATGACCGTAAATAACATATCTCGGTTTATTCATTGTTACTATGGGACTTCATGCCTATTTTCTTATGATCTCCCAAAAGACAAACATTACTTTATTATTTTCTTTTATTGTTTCACTCAAATCCATGAGCCATCTCTTGAATATATACATTTTACTGCATTTTAAAATCCTCAATTTGATACATTTTAATTTACAAAAATATATTTATTTATTGTAAAATCCCATAAATTATTTATTTTTAAAGCCCATAAAAGTATATTTTTCTAATAGGTTTTAGTTCCTTTGCTAGTCATAATAGAAGATAACTGAAGCAAGGTGTGGGATAATATCCATAGATAAAAATTAAAAGTATACTTTATTGTCCAAAAATACTTCTTGCATTTGTCTAGCAACGAAAACTTTATCTATAGCGCTTTTTGGTTTTTCAAAAAGTACACTCTGCTAACGATTGAACAAGGACTATTAATTAACAGACTACTTTATAAATGATCTGAAAATGTTTTTACTCTAATTTATAATAATGATGCATACTGATAATTTCTTCCATCATAAAAGGAGAATCATATTTATTTTACAAAAATTATGTGAATCATCATCATTATATTCATACATTAAATCTCCACTGCAGGATCAAGGTCTTTCCAAATTTAATCCCTTTCCCTGATCTTTAGCTTTTCTTTTTTATACAACCCATCACATTTCCTTATTTCATCCATCTATTTCACATGTTATCTCTTTCTGGGTCTTTTACAAACTCTTGGAATGTATTTTAAGATTGTAACTGTGCATCTATTAGCATTTCTTCTAACAATATGTCCAGTCCAACTACACTTCAGTATCTTAATTCTTTCAATGATATTAATAACACATAGTTGTTCTCTCACTCATGTATTTAATTTATGATCTTTTCTTGTTACTCCTAACATGCATTTTCCACCTCTGTATTGCTCTTCTGTTAAGAAGAATCCAAATTTCAGATCCATAAATAAGAACTGATAAAACACATTTGCTAAAAACCTTCCTTTTTAAACACATATGCATATTTCCTCTTAATATTAAGTTATTTCTACCAAAAGCACCCTGATCAAATCTAATTTATGATATAATTTTGTCCATTATGTTTCCATCTATAATAATAATCTGACCAAGGTATTTGTAGTTCTTAACTTCTTTTAACTCATGATCACCAATCTTTTGTTCTTTTTTTGAAAAAATCCATTGAACATTAGTTTAATGTTTTTAACATAGATCCTTAGTCTTAATTTTTTACTTTCATTTGATAAATCTTGCAACATTTTCTGAAGCTCTAAAGCATTATTTGCAAAAATAATTACATTAGCTAATTAATCTAGATGACTTAAATAGTGTTCATTTACTTTTATTCCCTTAGATTCCCATTTTAATCCACCAAATATTTATTGTAAATCTGCAATAAATTTTTTTGAGCTCTGGAGTCACTCTGTTGTGCACTCTTTTCAATGTTAATCTAATTGTTGCTGTTGTATTTTTATAAATATTCTTTAGAATATAACAACATCTTGGATTAATACTTTGATGATCCAATAATTTTAATCACTGAAGAAATGCTTATAAAATCAAATAATGCATTTTCATAATCTACAAATCCAAAGCATAATACCAGCTCATATTTATTGATCCTTTCTATAACCTCTTCCAATACTTGGATATGATCAACTGTACTAAAACCATTTTTAATCCAGATTGTTCTTTTGTTTGGTTAAAATTCAAACATCACTGCAGATAAATTTAAACTCTCTTGGTAAAAATATTTTGTATAGGACTGATAGATCTGTAATTTCTGATATCTTCTTTATCACTTTTTATAAATATTAGTATTAAAACTGCAGTTTTCTAATCATCTTTATATCTTTATCATTTAGACATTTAGTATATAACTTTACCAATTTTTTCTATTTCTTTATGTACTTCTTTTAAGATAATTCACCATTATCTGGAGATTTTCTTTATTTTCTAAATTTAATTGCATTTCTCACATCTTCATTTAAAATTCTGGTCAATTCAAAAGATATAGTATTTAAAGAAGATATGGTTTTTTTTTACTGCTATAAACTCTTGATAGAACTCTTCTACACATTTCATAATGTAATTTCTATTTTTTGTAATAGTTCCAATTATTTTATTGCAGAAATAAGTTTTCTACAATTACCAGTATGTTATTTTACACTTTAAGACTTTTTTTTTCTTTTATAGCTTTCACAGTTATACTTTTTTATATCATTATCAGCTCTTTTTTACCCAATTTACAAAATTCTAGACATTTAATCCTTCTTATTGGAACATTTTTATATATTTTCAAATTCCTTATTTTCTTCAAAAATTTACTTGCCTCAGTAAAATTTATACTGGTCAATTGCTCCTTTTTTCTGCAAGCTATCTTTGTTGCAGTTTTTAAAAATGTATCACTTATATTCCTATTGATTTCATTCAAATCTGAATCATATGTAAAATTTATTAATATTTGAAAACACAGTTTGCAAGTTCTAATTTAAATCATTGGAATATTTCTGAAAATTAGGAATATCAACTGTGAATATCAACTGTGAATATGGTTTTCCTTAATAATTTTTGTCTCTCTAATTTTGTATTAACACCTATCTCTCACTAATCAATAATCACTTCCTATGTTTTATTTATAATTAGTTGCCAAAAACATTTCTAATGTTAACTCAGGAAAATATTTGTGCCATCTTTTTATTTATTAACAGTAGCTGAGTGTGATTTTGACTAGAGAATAAACTTTTTTTCTTAGCCAACATTGGAATGTTTTTGACAACTAATTACAAACAAGATAAGAAAACTCATAACAACTTTGAATATTTTCAGTTTATTAAGAACACTACACTTGAAATAGATATTTCTATTAGTCTAAATATAATTCAATTCTGCTCTACATCCTGTTTGATGTTTCCATTTTAATTTAGCATTTTTCTCAAAAAAAAAAATTCATAATGCAAACTTTTTCTTTTTCTGCAAACTCCAGAAATCTATATTCTCTCTCATTGCTATCAACATAACTAAATTTACACACAATACATTCATCTTTCATTTGTTTGCCAATTCTAGCATTAAAGTTTTCCACAACAGTTTAAAAATGTTCTTTGGTCTATTCAAAAACTTTTTGTACATCCATAAAAAAATCATCTACTTTTTCATCCCTATGAAAGGTTGTTAATATATAAACCTGAAATATCTGTAATTGGTATCTACCATTAAGTTGCATAAGTAATATTTCCAACCTCTCTTATATATTATTCATCTCCATAATGTTGTTCTACTTTTTATAGTGAATCCTACTCCAATTTAACTTTCAATTTTATGTCTTTGAAGTATAGTACATGTCCACTTTTTAAATTTATTGACTTCACTTTTTCTTCTAACTGGACAAAATACAATAATATCTCTTTTATAATAATCAATTGACAAAACACTTTATTACTTTTACAATGCTTTATTATCCACCCTTTCCTTCAGTTAACAGTTTCAATTGCCCCAGCAATCTTTTTCAGAACCTTATATCTCCTAATCTCACTGTTACAATCAACTTTTAAAAAACTTCAATAGCTATTTTAATATTAGACAACTCTTCTTTCAATTTTTGCAATCTTCCTTCACTGAAAAGTGATCTACATTTGTAAGTATCTAAATAAAAGTCATCATCAAATGACAGTCTGCATCTACAATCAAGATATTCTTAGCATCCTCTATCCTCAGCTACCAACTGCTGACTTGTGGTGACTTTACTGCCACCTGGGAATAAACATCATGATTTAATTTTGTCTGTTATGATTGTTAAATTTTTTTATTCAAAACATTTATTCTGCCTGTATGGAAACATAGTCTGATATTTTAATTAAGACTTATCAGGCAACTGAGACAAAAAGCCATGACATTTCTTGATCTCAAACTCAGATGCAAAAAGTCAATAAATTCATCATGCTGGCTAATGCATGTTGGTGAGCAACCCATTCATGTTTGTATAATCTATGATAATCATGTAATAGTAACAGCAGCAATGGTAATAACTTATGGAGTGAAGATTAAGAATTTGCCCTGCTCAGTTCCTTTAAGGCATCAAAGAGGAATTAAATGGTCTCAGTTTCAGTTAACATTAAACTGTTATTTTGCAGCTGCATTATATGAATATTCACAATTATATAACAAACATTTTTGAGCTTTATCAAACAACAGGTGATACATTTTAGTGATATAATGATGACTCATTATAATACATTTGGAATTACTCAAGTATTTTAATTTAAAATTTGCATAATCTTTTCATCTTTGATTTTACTAGGCAAAACTCTTCAAAAATCCATGGTTATTTTTATTGTAAGATTTATTAACTTTTCTTCAATATTATATTTTTCCATTTATTCATTTCATCAAAAATTTTACTTTTTTTAAAAAACATAATATAAATATATGCCTGAAGATTTGTTATGATGATATTTTAGATGTAATAATATGTTGGACTATTTTCATAATATATCATTGGATGTTGAATGTTTAGACAATTTTAAACATTTAATTTTTTCAAATCCAAACAACTTGTGTTGTCCATTTGTGTGGTATGACTAACTGTTGTTTGTATTTGAAAAGTTAAATTAAAAACTAATATTATCTACTTGTTTGATAATACTAACAATTTAAATAAATTTTAAAATTTTCTACACATTCAACATTTAATGATAGATGATAGAAATAGTTCAAGATATTATCACATAATTTAAATATTTATTATTAATTTTGCATATATTCTATTTCACTATATCCTGGAACACACTAGTTACTTTGGTCTAAGTTGTCAATGTTCAACTTCTATGCAAATAACTGTAGATTTAATTTATATCATCATCAGATACACTCTCAGACAAATAAATAAACTACTGCTTTCCTGCTCTTCTTTTGTGCAAATCACAAATGGTGCAGCCATTGTCTTTTACACTACAGTCACATTTTAAGAAAATGTTTCATTACATTTTATCAAACTTTTTTTTTCTGGTTCTTTTATAAATTAACAATTCACAAAATTACTGTTACTTTTATTAAAATAGTGTAATTTATTAAGTTAAAAACAAAAAAAATTTAAAGTAAAAGACTAAGTTAAAGGTTACTAAAAAAATATTGAAATATTTCTTTTCACCAAAAAGCATAAATGATATGTTTTTTAAAAGAAGTTCTGATATTAACCAATTATTTTATACAAGATTTGAATTTTGAATGTTTTATTGAGAAAAAAAAGATAAAAGGTACTAACTGGTTTTAAATAGAAACTGAATTATGTAAAGACTAAATTAATATTTCTCTTTGTAATATTTTAGAAATAATTATAGATTTAACCAGCCTATAACAGTCATGTTTTTTTTAATTAGTTGCTTTAACAATTTTTTTTTTTTTTTTAAATTTAACTAAATTAATCAAAAACATTTTAATATTATATCAATAAATGTGATAAATGTACCCATTCATTTTTGTATTATGGTTTATTAATGGTGGAATTACTTCCTAATTGACCTAAATGGTGATCATTTTTGACCTTTGGAAAGATCATGGTTTTTTTGATTGGTTGCTTTAATAAATATTTTTTAAAATGTAAATTAAACAAAATATTTTGGTATTATATAAATAAATGTGACAAATGAACCTGGTCATTTTTGTATTATGGTTTACTAATGACTTATAATTTTTCAAAGTCTATATAAATATCACTACATATGTAATGTTTAATACTAGTAATTGTTTTGTAATCTGGTTATTACCTTGTGAATTTGACATAAATAAATATGAGAAATTTACAGTTGAAAAAAAAAAATGTTTGGAACAACTCAGCCTTCAGAAATGTAGCTGCTAAGGTAAAATAAAATTTTTAAATATACCTGAAATATTTGATATGTGAATTTGACAGCATTGTGGATGACTGTTTTGTAAAAAAAGTATGGTTATTATTGACAAAATTACTTCCTTTGCATAAAATGCTCATAATATATATTATGATTTAGTTAGGTATAATTATTTATTTATGAAACAAATTTAAAGTTTTTCTTTTTGATTTTTCAATTGTGAATTTGATAGCACTAATTACTGATAAGCATAATAGTTGTTTTTAATTGGTTTGAGCCTCAAGTACAAACATAGAATCATATCACAGGACAGCCTTACAAACAAACATACATTCACCAATCAGACAACAGAGAAATTAGATATTTTATATATATATATAATACTTTATTAATTGATTTAATGTGTGTGTACATACAAGTATAAAACTGTCTATCCCCTTTTACCATGCATGCAAACACCCATAAAGCAAGAAGTAGCCAAAGATCTAGATAAGTAAAATATTGGTAAAAAAAAAAATAATAAAAAAATTATCAATTGTTGATTAATAAACTATTATTTGGCTATTCCTGAGATTTTAGTGGGACAGTAAACATAATAAATATGCATATTTAAACTGTACATATTTTAGACAAATTCTTTTATTTTTTAAACAAATATTCATTAATTTAATAGGTATGCAATATGTTATATATTCTCCCTTTACTAGAAAAAAAATTTTTTTTGCTAATATTTTTATAGTTTTTTGTATCTTTTTCTTAATGATTTTATTTTATTACTCTTGTTGTTGATTATAAACTTATTTGTAGCAAAGTTTTTAACTCATGGATTGTCAGAGCTTTTGGTTTTTCATTGTATCTAATAATAATACCTAATCATAAATGAATTGTATATATATAATTATAGGGGATTTGAACATAGTCTTTCAAGCTTGATTCTGCTATCCAGTCTATCTCATATAATCGACCCACATGATTACACACATGTAAAAAATAATAATCTCTAATATACTATTTCATGCTAAACCAACACTCTTCAGTTGGTTCAGATCATCATCTCCCACACACACACACACACACAACACACACACACACACATATATATATATATATATATATATATAATCAGTGCTTAGTTTATATTAAGATATCAAATTTTCAAACTTTAATTGACAGGTTTCAATATACCCCTCAATCCAACTCTTTAGCCTTCCATACTATTAAAAATCTGATGTTGTAACATCCATATCCCTTGATGATGCTAATATTATTGTCATACCCATGTTGACCTTAAGTCATTTTGATCTCTTATGTATAGGATTTAGTCCATTTAAATACACAGCAGAGGGATGAGCAGGATATAGACTGAATCTGTAATATTTAAGTACATGTATACTTTATATCCCTGGAGTTTAGATTTGAATGTTCTATCATCAGATTTTCAATAGTATGAGAAGCTGAAGAGTGGAATGATGGAATAGATTGAAGCCTGTCCATTAAAGTTTGAAGATTTTCTATCTTAATGTAAACTGAGCACTGACTATATATATACATGGGAGATGATAGTCAATTGATGAGTGCTGGTTCATCATGAAATATGTATATTGGAGATTTTTTTTACATGTATGTGGTCATATGCTATAATATTAAATTCAGAAAATTAAAGAAAGAAATCTTTAACTTTTTACTATATACCTTTATTATGTTAATACAATTAAAAATTAAATTGTTCTTAATGAAGACTTTAATGCACATATTTTCTTTGGCCAAAAGTTGTTGAAAATATTGATATTATTAATCTAAACTCAAACAGTCGGGGATGTATTGAATTTTTGTATAAAATATGTTTTATCTATAACAAATACATTGTTTAAACAGGATTATCAGCATAAAAACATAGGTGCATCACTGTTCAGAATGTTGATATTTAATAAATCATATTATAGTTACAAGCCAGAATATGAGAAATTCATAGTACATGAGGATTTACAAATGAAGATTATTAGATTGATCATAGATTAGTATGCCCCCAAGATTAAAATGATAATTGAATTAAAATAGGTTTTGTTTCAAAAATATTCTCAACTAAATTTATATCCATTTTTTAGAATTATCTGGTATTTATTTTTAATTTTAGTAACTGTTAGAAGCTAAAATTATTTTATTTTGATTTTTAGAATTGTCATATTGAAACAGTAGCAACTCTCTTCATACAACAGTGTCATTTAGGACAAGTCATAGTAATAAGTGGATGCTAGAAGGTTTATGCAGGAAGATCCCTATCTAGTGCTTATTCATCCAAAATTCACAGATTAGTTTTTAACTTATGGCTTTTAGATCTGAGAGTACTGCACACAGATCTTTGGATCTAATGCTTCCCTTTAGTAGCCACCTTTCACCTTTTTAGTTAACTGTAAAGCTATGAATCCAAACTGAAGATTCAGCTGCAGTGCTATCAAATTCAATGATCATCACTGACAAAAACCATAAGGTGGAAACTAGTCTGAGATATTGGATAAATTGAGACTAGATAGGAATTTTGATTCTCAAACCTTCTAGCATCCATTTATTACTATAGCTTGCAGTATGCAGCAATATTTTAAGGAGAGAATTTCTACTGTTTTAATAGATTGTGTAAGATAAGAAATAGTGATTATATGATGTTTTAGTGATTGTTATGTTTACTAAAAATAAAAATTATTGTTCATTTTCTGAAATGAACTTATTAGTAGTGTACCGGTCGGTTTCGTCTGTTCATATAACAAGATCTAGCATCTAGGCAAAAGTACCTCGAATCCAATCCTGTGCAAGATACATAGGTCAGGAACATTCATGAACTCTGCCCTATTTGCCTATTTTCCAGATCTACCAACTTATGAGCAACAATTCCAATGATACTGATCTAATTTATTCCTATCCCGCCGGCATCACAAAGTCGTGACACAAAAAGACTCTTATTCGAACTTGGTTCATGTCTAGGATATTATAATTAGCGATTTTCAATCATCTAGTAAGTGAAACCTTGTTATATTACATCAAAATTATTTCTATTCAATGAATGAAACAATGACTTAGATATTTAGAAAGATATAAAATTTATTAAATCAACTTGGAGTATATATGATTGCAAACGTTATTGGTGTTACAATGTAAATAAAATGGGTGTTTATCTCCCTTGGACAACATTAACCTCTCTTACAATACTATACAATGAACATATTTAATCATCAATAACAAATAATTCATGGCTTTATTCTATTGCGGCTATTTATATGTCAATAATTTATCGATGGACTGTGATACATAAGATTTTTAATAATAGCGCTAGACTACAGTTACATAAAGTTCTTTGAATCCACCATTAGTAAAACAATAGCACTCGTACCAATACGTAAGTTTATTCAGTTGGATGATAAGGGTAATTTTATTTAATTAATATTTGCATTTGCTATATAAGAACGTGTGTGGGAAGCTCATTTGGGAAATAATAATAATGGCAGAAGTGTCGTATCTGAAAGTGTGAATGAAATATATATTAAAAAATGGCAATCCATTTAGTATAATCGTAACAGTACGGTTTAGGAGAATTAATAGGCTTTTAAAAAGAACAAAATATGGGAGAGCGGTACGTGTATGATGGCAATGGAACGATCTATTCTAAGATCTAAGAAGATGCTTCAATTCACCGTTAAGGAAAGCGACTCTCTGCAAACGTCGGCAGGGTCGGGTCATAAACAACGAAGAAGGCGCTTTATTGAATTGCCATAGGCTGGACTTTTGCCAGAGCGAACCCTATGCAATAATATCACGCGCTGAAGAAATCCAAAGAGGTTTGCCAAACCTTGTCCTTGGCATTAGAAGTAAAAGTGAACGAAGCACAAAGATATATATATATCACGAAAGGCCGGTATACACGTAACGCTTGCATTAATATAAATATATAGATATTTAGCTAAGGAATAAATAATTATCGCCTATCTTTATTAATAAAAACCCCTCGTACCGGTATGATTTGATTACTACGTGGATGTGGAAGAATTACAGTTAATGCTAATATAATATAGCTCATAGAACTAAACGATTCCCCCCCCCCTTTATATTACTTTGAATTACACATAAACTTCCCACAACGTATGACTAATATAAATCTTTGGTTTTGAATGCTTTAATAAATAGATAATTTTCATAGGATTAAATATATATAAAATTGGTGGCGGTTAGTGATTTCATGAAAGTAACATTAATTTAATTCATATAAATATATTTAAAGTTTTTAGAAGTGAGCGCTATTATTTAATTAATAAAAAACACATTTCTAAGAAAACAGATTTTGCTTAGTTTTTTCGAAAATAACATTGTACAATAATTATCAAATTCTGATTTTATTTCCCCAGACTGGCAGGCTCCCGCTATACTAGGAATAACAAATTTGTTTTCAAAACTACTAGGTTAATTACCCTCTGAAAAGTAAGGAGGGTTTTCTTTTATTAAAAGAGATAGCGTAAGCATTTGCGATTCTGGGGGAAAATTATCGACATATAATTTAGTATCTGAAAGTATAAAACATAATAATAAGAATAAAATATTGCCGCATAGACGTGACATTAAGTACTAATAATTATTCAGGAGAGGTTTAATGTAGGAGAGATTACAGCTAAGTTATATAGAGAGAAGAAAGTACAATTGACAAAAGGTAAGAATTCATAAATTGATTCATAACTAATATTAAATTTTACAAATGAAAGCTTTACAAAATGTTTAAAGAAATAGATAGGTGAGAGTTAAAATTATTCACGCTAACTTTAAGAGTCTAGCAGCATTTGAAATTGTTACCTCTGTACAAACTTGGCTGTTCTTTTGATGATTTCGGATTCCCTCGGAGAACTAGATCTAGTTTGTTAAGCAGTTATTCAGGCAGGTAGTAATTTTATGATTTAACGAACAGGCATATCAGTATAGTCTATGAGTATCGGGATCCAGGGCACAGATTTCAGGGAAAGCCATCTCGAATGGCGAGAAAGGCGATTTAGATTTACTCAGTACACATTGAAAATAACCAACGCAAATTTTCTTGGTCTGCTATCATTGACTGTCTTACTTACTCTCCTAATTAATTCGTAATTATTCCATGCCTTGGTATTTTTGGACTCCTTTTCTTGATTGGTCATTGCAATCTAATTTCCAAAAGAATTCGTATACAAGCTTTTACCCATTGTGATGGAAGATGCCATTGTTAAATAAGTATTCAAACTTTAATTAATTTTGATAAAAGAAAATGTTTGTAACAAAAGTAAATCAATTAAGTTTAGTTTCTACTTTTGATTTTAGAGAAACTTTTAATTAAAGTTATGTTAGAATATTATACAAGATTACGCTTCTCACCTTTAATTAATTTTGACTAATTACAATCGCATCTTCCATATTGGATTTAAAAGAAAAGTATAGTTTAATGACAAAAAAATAACTTAAAAACACAATTTTATAAACTTACATATAACGAACTTTTCCAATAAATATTTACTCAGTACCTTTGTCTCTACAATATCAGTAGATATCTGAGCTGCAATTAACAAACAATTATTATAACTTTTATAAAACAAATTAATACAGAAATTATAATATATTTTGATATTATAAGTCCGTTATAATTAATCCCCCATTCCCTATTGCGTATACGAATTTTCAGACGCTACATTTATTAATTTTATTTTGCATGTTTAAATTCAGATATTTATGCCAATATCTTCGTTAATAAATATGTTAGTTAATATAACTCAAACAAAAGGATACAAACAAATGTGTTAGTGAGTGGAATATATATGCAAGCATAGGGTTTGAATTTAGGTTGGTAGCGGAAGATTGGAAGTGGGCTGTGAAGCGCAATCTGAATCTCAGATTCCGCTTCAGTAGTAATCTGATTTTAAAATTGTGCATTTTCTGCTTAGAAAAATAGTAATTTGGATAGAGGCTTTATAATACATATAAAAATTTAAAGGCTGAAGTTCACAAACTGTTAAAAAGATTTAAACTGATTGCTGAATTAAAATTGCACAGAAGATACATATAAACACTAAAAAATAACATGACAATCCTATTAAATCCAGTGTTTCAGTCATCTTTTCAATAATGGTATAAAAATTAACATTATGACATGTCAGTATTATCTAATCATTTAAATTTGTACAAAACTCTCTGCTTAAGAAAATCAAAACCATTGCAATTATAAAAATAAATAATGGTATATGTTAATGACATACGAGGAGAAGTTTTACATATGGTAGAAATATATTAACATCAAAAATAATAAGAATATTTTACAAATGCATGGATTCATAAAGTTGTCTGGAGATTTGAGTATAATTTAAGAGCTAAAGATATCTGATTAATTTTTAGCTGAATAAACAAAAGAAAACATTTATTTAGAGCAGTTAAGTAATTTTTTGATAACCAATACGATAATTATTTTATTATATTAATGAAATTAAAATAGTTATTATTTATATAGCATTCTTGTTATAATTTCTTTTCTATTAAGAATTTCAATAAAAAACAGGAAATCTTAGTGGAATTGTTATTAATTATGGATTGCTATAAATAAAGAAATTACAGAAAGTTTTTTACATTTTAAAAGCTGTAAATGTGGTTTTCGTCTTAATCTTTTCTACAGATAAAAGCACTTACTTGACATCTTATGAAAAAATTTAAGCTTATAAATATTTATGTTTAGAAAATAAAATTCATTTACTTATAAAACAAATAAAAGAGTAATTAAGAAGATTTTAGGAACAAAATATAAAGCTTATATATATTAATTTTATACAGAAAGAACATGAGTCCGGTATACTGAGCTAATTCCATTCAATGAGTGATAAAGACTAGTACTTATTCTTTTAACATTTGTAAGTTTTTTTATGTTTTAATGTGTTAGTTAAAATCACATTTGAAAATATAGGTTAGTATTTAAATATTTATTATAATACAAGCTAATATAACTATCTGTTACTTGGCATATAAAATTATATCAAAATGTACAGAAATAAAATACATATTTTCAATACAATAAAATATTTAAAGTTAATAAATATACCTATTCCAAAGTAAATTAAAATAGATCTTTGTATTGATATTTTGGACACAATCACTAAAAACAAAAGAATTCTAAAATATCTTTTAGATTACAAAAAAAATAATGTCTAGCCCCTCCCACTGATAATACACTTTATTTAACAAATAACATATATTTACAACCTAGTCTTAAGATTTGAACTTGTTTTTAAAGTTGTACACTAAGATTAAACTTCATTAAACTCTGAAAATAAACTAAGGTCATTTTAATTTTAATATTTTAAAATCAAACTTACTAGCACTTTAAGTTAGTAAAATCTTTAAAATTAAGCATTTTGAAATTATAAAAGATTTATTGAAGGAATTTAAACATTATTAACTTAATTACAAAATTATAAAAGTGCTTCTAAAATAGTTAATGAATTATATAAACATTTACTTATTACTTAGTGACAAAGTTTGCTTATAAAAAAATTAACAATTGAAAAAAAAAATGTTTTTAAATACTATGTCATTACAAAACTTAACATTCAGTTTTAAGGCAAAAGTTGTGGGTCACAATATATAATAAATAATTTAGTGATTTACATATATGTAATATTTGTGGAAGAAAATGAGCCTTCACTCATGCTATATTAAATTGACTTTAAATTGACAGACATGCTATTTATACTTTAAAGCATTTATTAATGAGTGAATCCATGTCAATTTAATATCAGTTTTATGGCATATGTGAAGAGTACTTTACTTCCATAAGGATACATTTATTTCTCTCTTTATATGTATATAATATTTTTGGGTATAAACCATCTATTATTTTGCATTAAAATCCAATATTTCAATGGACTAGCAACCGCCATTATCAAGGTTAACATTTCAAAGAAAAAATGTTAGATCTCAAACAATAACATGACTCAGTGTGAGATGAGAAATGAGATTCAACTTGAAGTAGTTTAGCATTCACAATATGAGGCTTATCAAAATGTTTATTTCCCTCAATTTTTTCACCTGTTAATTTTAAGTTAATATTAGATAAAATGAGAGGTTTCTACATAACTGGAATACATTGTGATTCATCAGCCCTATTTAAACCAGTAAGTCTCTTTAATATTTCAATTGACTCTCATGGTTTTTAAATCATATCTTTCCAAATTAGCAAATATTTTTGTATTATAAAAATCAGGGTTGTGACCAATTTCTAAAAAATGGGAAGTAAAAACTGATGTGCTAATTTTTTGATTAAAAGCATTTCTATGTTTCTTAATTCTGACATTTATTCATCTATTAGACTGACCCACATAGCTTCTTAAGTACTCCAAACATGGAATTTCATAAACTCCTTGGTGTTCAAAAAATATTCTGTCATTAGATTTATATAAAAAATCACCAATTTTTTTGCCAATAGAAAAAGTAGTCTTTATATTAAAACAAGATAGTCTTCTACTGATTTTATCAGTAACCCCTTTAATGTAAGGTAAAATTACTCTATTAATACTTTGTGTGATTGATTCATTTAAAAACAAAGTGGCTTGATGTCACTCTAAATCGGTCACTTTTTGTACTACGATTACGATTTTGGGCTCTTTTTAAAGATTAAAAAAAGTTCTGTAAGATACTGCTCTCTCTTGAATTATTTTACAAGTTAAAAATCAATAAAAATGGCCCTATACATCTAACAAAAAAAATAATGCCCCTTCTTAAATCTGATTGGCTATAAAATTTTGACAACAAAAGAAAATGGCTGTCAAAAAGTAAAGAGTTATGATCTCTTTTTGTTTCATTTCAAAAATGATAAATGGATGTTTTAGACCATTTTAACAGTTTTTTTTTGACAAATTATAAATTATTTTGGAAAAATAGTTAAGACTTTAACAAAAATTATTTACTTTTTCTGCAACTAAAATTGGCAAAGAAAATCACATCATTAGCAAAACATTTTGATTGGTGAGTAAGATTTCAATTTACATTTTCCGCTAGTGAAAATTTATATAATTATATAATAATTTATTTTTGGAAAAACTTTCATTCATTTTCATAACCTGACAAATTATTAATATACTTTTTACAAACAAAACTAAAGTGAATATAATATTAAAAGATGAATATATTTTGATGTTTGAGTTTGTGAATTGCCACTTGACTTTGTGAATTGACCAATTAAAAGTTTCAACTTTTACTCATTTGGACAATAAAATAATCAGTGGTTAAAAGGTTAAAAATCAGTTCCAGTTAGTTTTAAGTTTTAATTATAGAAATAAAATGACTTGAATTTTTAATTTTTGATGGAATCCTGTCTGTCAATGGTTGTAAGCATTAGGCTAAATATCAAGACAAAGCATGTGTGGGAGAACCTATAGCACACACAATAGGTCACAATGGTATCTCAGGTTTATGAATTTTAGGCAAACCATAAAATTTGGGATATAATGAAGAACCTTCTCTTGGAGAAATTTTAATTTTTTAACGTTTGATTAGACATTTTGTCTTTTTCTCTAAATATGTCAGAGGATCTTTAATAATCTTTTTATAAGTTCCATCATTTAATAAATCTACAATTTTATCATTATAATCCAAAGGATTAAGTACAACTATCAAATTCTCTTTATGTTAAAGCAAAACAATTATTAGAATATTCTCAAAACAGCATATATATATATAACGTGGTTTAGAATACTGTAATACTGTCAGTTTTTTACTTTTATGTATATTTAAATATTTGAAAACCAGGCACTCTTCACAAACCGGGGAGTTTAATTGTAAGTATAGAGGATTTGAACTCAGATTTTCAAGCACCCTTCAACTATCAACACTATCTCATACAACTGAACATGACCACACACATGTAGAAAAGATTAATAATCACCAATATATGTATTTCATGCTAAACCAGCACTCATCAGTTGGTCCAGATTATCATCTCTCACACACACACACACACACACATATATATATATATATATATAATCAATGCTCAGTTTATATTAAGATAGCAAATCTTCATGCTTTAATGGACAGGCTTCAATCCACTGAAAAGTTGGAGGTTGCAGTGGATTGAAGCCTGTCCATTAAAGTATGAAGATTTGCTATCTTAATATAAACTGAGCATTGATTATATATATATGTGAGAGATGATAATCTGGACCAACTGATGAGTGCTGGTTTAGCATGTGGTCATGTTCAGTTGTATGAGATAGTGTTGATAGTTGAAGGGTGCTTGAAAATCTGAGTTCAAATCTTTTTTACGTATATTATATAGGTGCTGTATAAGTAATAGTGATTTATTATTTTGAAGACAAAATATGTATATATATAGAGTTTATGCAATAATACATACTAGATATATATATATAAACATTAAATTAGCATATCTTAATATTTATTTTATTATTGGAGTAAACCATTCTCTCCTTCAGGACATAAAGAAATAACTATTGATAAAATATAAAGAATAGAATGGGTTCATTCTATTATAAATGAATAAAAGTGAAGGGCTTTAATCACCTAGTTATTAATACTAGGTATTAAATTGATGGAATCTATCATTAACACACAATACTTTTATCAATTGTGTGTGGGAATTTAATTAGATGACTCATTATAACTATAGGGATTTGTCAAGTTAACTAAAATAAGTGAAGACATGATTTCGTATTTATTTTTCTCATAATAAAATCACTCGTAATCATTTTCTTATTTAAACGATACATTAATTAAATATAACAAGACTTGAGTATCCTCTTTTCAAAATTTCTGCCGTATAAGAAAAGTTAATTGTAGTTTTCGTAAAGGCTACTAAATTGGGTAATTTAAAATAAATAGTACAGTAAACAAATTGGCATCGATAACTTGTACTACAATTTAATTTATTCAAGCTGAAGAGTTTACAAACATTTTTGCAGCCTTTTAACTTCGTTAGCCTAATTTACGCTCTGCTTCTAAATCTTTAAATTTATTGCTTTAAGCTCGACTACAATCTTGAGCTATTTAGGAATTTTACTTATTTATTTTTGTTTGCTGATACAATAACAAATATATATATAAACACTATTTGCAAATATGATAGTTTATATACATAAAGAATAAAACCACGTGTAGTAATATTACTGCTTTTCCTATCTACGACTTGAGTTGAATTTAGGGCCAGATAAAACTTTTTTTTAAGATTTTAGTCTGAAAGTTGTGCATATCATTTAGCATTTATATTAATTAATAAATGGATATCTGTATGATTACGTTTATCTGTATAATAAAACAAAGTTGAAAAACTATCCAACCCTTCGCTTGCTGTGAAAGGCTATAGGAGGGATATTTAACTTGCAATGAGCCATACAAAAGCTGGTTTAACTCTTTTATGTATAAAAATCATTGTTTTAGTGATCAATGCGTCTACTACTGCATCAATGAGTAAAAAGTAGGCCTTTTCCAGATTACTCGAATATAAAACCTAGATATACATCCAGTCATTGTTGATAATAGAATATCTAACTAATATAGTAAAAAATACATATATATCCAATACAATGAGTAATTTCTTCGCTATTGCTTTAGTAAAAGATTTTGGAAAGATTTTTGGTTTAAATAAGCTATTTAAATCAGCTTTATATTTACACATAGATATAAATGTGTGCAAAAAACCATGAAATAATGAAGTCACATTTATTTAAAATGCCTATATCATGATATATATCTATATATTCAGATAACTCTTCTATAGCTAATACTGTTAATCAAAAATTGATTAGTAAGTGTTATGTCTAGCTGCTCTTAAAAGATAATGTAAGGATGGGAAACAATTGACATTTGAAAGTCTATTACAAAAGTTTTCTTTCTGCCATGAATTCTTTAAAACTTTTTATCTATCTATCCATCTATATTGTAACCATAAAGTTTGCTTAGATAACCATGTATGTTTATAATGATATATATATAAAGTATATATTATTTTTCATATAACAAATCAATTTATATGTCAAATATGGCGAATAGTTTAAAACTTTAAAGTTTAGCTATAGAACTGTTATTAGTTATTTCTTTAGTTAGTTTTAAATAAAAAGAAACTTAATTTTAAAATATCAATTAAATTTACTTTTTAACTTTATAGGTGTTAAATCCATAGATTTTACAGTCCTATCAATATATAATTTACTCTTGGTTTAAAATACAATTACACACTAAATGTAGTTTTAAAAAAATAAAGCAAATATCATAAGTACTTTAATCATGCAGTTTTTAATTAAGATGTTTTATTGGGCAGAAGTCTAGAAATTATATTCGTATTTTTCACTCTGTACTGAGAAATTTTGCAGCCTTTTTTTAAACAGCTTTAAAAATCATGTATATATTTTTTCTAATATTTTAATTTCACAAAAATTCAAAAGATATCACGATATAAATAAGCAGGTCTTTGAAGTTTCTTCAACTCTATGATGATGGATGCCTTTTATATATTTGGTGATCACTAACTCTGCAAGATTACTTTAAGAAAATATTATGATGTTCTAAAAACTTGATTTTTTGGGGAAATTTATGATTATTTTGATATTGTAATTGTGTAATAATTATTAGAAATTATAAACATATATTATTACACATTTATTTTTTACAGAAATGTTTTATTTTAAAATATAAAAGAATATCTTCTCCTGTGTAAAGTTACCATAGAGATTAAACACAGAAAATACAACTGACTAGAAATGTCATCAATTAAACAGTTTGTTATAATATTTAGTGATATCATAAAAATTTTAAAAAAATAAACTTTTAATGCATAAATTGATAGATATGCTAGATATTAAAGGTAATTCATTCAGACTTAAAACAAACATCAAACAAAGATTTTGTTCATTTTGCAAATTGAATCGGCTCCACTTGAAATTTGATGTCATCACAGCACTTTGTTTTGATTAAAATCTAATTTAAAACTAATTGTGATAG
Organism: Epiperipatus broadwayi; assembly: GCA_028023455.1. NCBI lineage: Eukaryota > Metazoa > Onychophora > Udeonychophora > Euonychophora > Peripatidae > Epiperipatus > Epiperipatus broadwayi. The sequence continues at coordinate 4,352,006 of JAQFVV010012430.1, read as the reverse complement.
TCAAGTATGATTTTTTAAAACATTTCATTTCTAAACAGAAATATCTACCAAATGAGGTCAATTTTATTATATTCAGGTAAATAATAATGGTTTAATATTAAAATGAAAGTTTAAAGGGAAAATAGAGAAATCTGTCTAAATACAGGACAGTTAAAACAAACATTTTAAATAATTTGATAATATTTCTATAGTATTTTATAATACAAATAGTTAGTACAGTTTGTTTAGATGCTCCTAATTAACATTTAAAATCTTACAAGTGTGTGTATGCATGTATAATACTTATTTTGACCAAGAGAAATGTTAAAAAGAAATTGAGAACAATTAAAGGTCATTTTTAAAGGAGTTAAAAAATTTACTATTATCTAAAACATATTTAAATGTAGAGAACTTCTTTAAAATTGTTTAATAATTTATTATTATTATTATTATTATTATAATATTTTAATTATTATTAAAAAAATAAATTGTATTTCTAATGTGTTATTAATTTTTTATGTCTATAAATACAGACAGCTTTGAAAAAATTATTATTAGAATATATGCATTGACAAGTAATTAAGATCATATTAAGTATCAGTTAATAACACCCTAAATTTGACAATCATTGATTTCTTTAAGATTACATGATTAATCTTATAAAAAATAAATTACCATGTGTTCAGTAAATATTGTCCAACTAAGAAACTTGTTAATTCATTCAATTGATTGTACTTCTTAAAAAATGAACAGTTAGATAACATTCTGCTAGGCCTCCTCCAAAGTGTTCCTTTCACCTCACTGCAATATAATCTTCAAAATATAAACAATAATGAAACTTGAACAACTTTCTTTATTAGAGGAAGAAAACAACAAACTGTAACATGGATTTGCTAACATGGAAAATTCACATATATTATAAACATTATTTTTAAACTATTTTCAACTATCAATTTATCATTGCTCTCTTATTGAAATTAAAGTGAAAATCATTGTGTTAATATTATGGATATAAAAATGATGTTTAAACTTATGAAAAATAACTTATAACTTTATAGTGCTATGCTGTTACGATATTAATAATAATTATATTCTTCGGCATGCTAAATTTTTGTAAATAATAAAAATTTGAACTATATGTTGACTAGAATAATATCCTAAAGAAGATATTTAAAATAATTTTAAACTATAATAATTATGGATATCTAAAATATATTTATCTTACTTTAGAATAAACTATTTTGATAAAGATATGATTTTATAATTTGGAATAGTGAAAAATATTACATTCCAGGAAATTATGTTTTGTTTTCAAGGATAATGTAAAAAATTCAACCTTTATTTTGCAATTATTTTGAAATAAAATATATTTGCTAAAGTGTGTTCTATTGCATCAGAAGATTTCATTCATCTTATAATATAGAATGAATAATGTGCTATATTTATTTTGTATTGTTTTGAATTGTGATAGTATTATATTTATTGCCTCAGATATTAAATAATTATTTATCCCTTTTGGATCTTGAAACTTTAAGGCTATTTTAAATATATTCACAACTTAGTTCTTAATAAAATAAACCTAAAGTTTTATGAGCAGCTAATGTTGATTGTAAAACAAACAAACAAAAAAAAGATTAGAGATGCTGTCAGAATGCGAATTTTTTTAGATCATCTTTTATTAAGCAAATAAATAAACGAATCATATAGATCATTTTTCCAATCATTTTTTTTAAAAAAACTAATTTTATTAATTCCAATAGAAATATTCGTTCCAATAAAAAATACTTTTCATAAATTTGATAGTTAACAAAACAAAATTATTTTTTAAATCATATTTTATTTCGCAGTTTAATAATTGACCCTTGAAGCTTGAACTTTGAATGTTAAATCTAGGCAAAATAAAAGCAAATTTCAAATCGGTAAACTAAAACAGATTCCCCCCCCCCCTTTTTTTTTTAATTCAAAGATAACTATCGCTTAATTGTAGGCAATTATGTATTTTCCTTTGCAGTCGATATATTACATACATACACACCCAATACTATCATATCTATATTCTATTTATGACTTATCAATGATAACTTGCAATCAAATGCTTGTGGATTTTTAAATGGAGGATGCAAACCAAATACTAATCTGGGTGTGTGGCTATGATGGTTCTAGATGTGATTAAAATAGCAGTATTATTAAATTAGTATTTACTGATTATCCTAGCTTACAATAGATGTCTCTGGAATACAGTAAAGACAATTACTTCTAAGATTATATGTCAAGTGCAAGCAAGCAAAGTTTTTAATATTTAAGATTCAATTTAATATAGACAACTTTGAATATTAAAAAGCTACAAAAAATTACATTAGTAACGGAGAAAAATTACCATTCACATTGACCAGGTGTCGCTGTTTGGTTTTGACTTATTATTATTTACTTGCTTCATTTACTTTAAGCAGAAAATGTAACATACATAAGCGCAATTAATTATCATTGAGAAGCTTTTATTATACCAACAAACTTTACATTTAAATTTATTCAGTGCTGATGCTCATGTTGTTACTAGGTCAAAGATAAATCCTGATCATAATATTTGTAGATGTATAGCACTATCTTCACTACAAATGAAAGCTACATTGTCTTAACATTGCAATTTGTTTCATTGTGGTAAGTTGATATTCATTTGTCTATTCAAGAATAATGGGAAGTTTTATTATCAATATAGATATTTATTTGTTAACAACATTTGATAATATGTTAAAGTGGCCATAAAGCAGCTACATGAAAAGTCTTATATTTGTTTTGGTAAATATACATCTATCTGAAAAAGTTAGCTTTATTTGAATTCAAATGCTAGATTATGGATAGAAATGAATCAATTGCTAAGAACAAATACTACAACAAAAAATAAAATAAAATGCAACTAGATTAAAAAAATCATTAAGATGCATGATTTTAAAATGACAAAAAAATCAAAAACATATTAAAGAAAAACTCAAAAAATGAAAAAGTGATTTTTAAATGCTGAAGATTGTATACTAACTTACTGTGTTATCTTTGTATGCTCCTGCTGAATTCTTAATTAGGCTTTAGATATCTAACAATGGTTCATGATGTTTCTATATCCATATCAAAATCAGATAATTATTCAATATTCATCAGTAAATAGGTTTGTAGATAGAAATTCTAAATAGAGGATTCATATGTTATTCTTCATGTGTATATCATAATAAACAGAGCAGCCAAAAATTCAAAAATATTAATCACAATGAACAATTTGCTAAGCACTTTCAGTACAGGTTACCAGAATCATGATGACATATTGAAATTGAATCGTTAATATTCCAGAATTAACCTGTAAATCACTTTATTAGTCTAATAAATAATTCAAAGGATGGTATGGAAGAAATGAATACATATGAAGTGGTTTATTCCATTACCTGCAAAGAAATTGGTTGTAATGCTATTTATTACTTGGGGAAATGAAGGCAAATGTTTTAACATAATTACAACAGCATGTTTATTAATGTAAAAAGTCTAAAAGTGATTTACAGGTTAATTCTGCTTTTTCTAGTCACGAAACTAATTGTGGACATGAGTTTTATCCACAAACTATTACTAATCTGTGCAATGAATCAAATGATAGAAAGAGGAAGTTGAAAGAGGCTTGGTTTATTGTGAGTCTAAAAACATTATCAGTTGTCAATCACTGTAACACTAGTGTTTTATTGAGCATGTACTGGAATATTAACCATTCAGTTCCAATATGTCACCATGATTCTGGTATACTGTACCGAAAGTGCTTGGCAAATTGTTCTTTGTGATTAATATTTTTTGAATTTTTGGCTGCTCTGTTTATCACGATTTATATGTGAAGAATAATTTTCATTATCTGACACTTTTTTGTATTATTTATTTATTAATTCATATGAGTAACTTCTCATTGAGTTGGCAAAAATGTAATAATATAAAAAAATGGTTAAAGAGAATGTTCAAGATCAAAACTGTTTATACAACTATTATATTAAAATAACATAAAAATAGATAAATATGTGCATATATGCAGAGTAAAAGTAAAATAAAATATTTCTATCTTTATATACAATTCTAGGGAGAAGAAATATATATTTTGAGATGTTATTTATTTCTTACACATGGAAACTAATCAGTAATATACATATAATGTACACTTTTATATTCCTTACAATCAGACTGCAAAATGTATCATAAGAAATTATCTCTTTCAACTTACAAAAATACATCTTCAGTTGTTAATTACTCATATCTCACATATATAGAAAAGGTATTAAAAGGAGTATAAGAAAACAGGCTAAAATCATATAGACAACTTGCCATATATATTTAAATAAAATTAAAGTTATATAAGTGAAAAAAAAAGTTTTTTGCATATTATATACATTTACATACTATAAATATGAAATAATTTTAATTCAATATTCAAAGCTATTTAAAATAAATAAAATTATATAAATAGTTTAAATAGAGAACAAAATAAAATGCTAAAAAAACAGTAAACCATTTTTATTTTATCTTGCCCCAGATATTTTTTAATAAATAATCAAAAAAGTTTTATTGATGGTAATATTGAATAGACTTTACAGCCTATTAGCATTCACTTTGCTTTTAATTTAAACATCTTCCTTTTTATACTTCCAATAAAAATGTTGGTTGATAGTTATGTTGAATTTTAGTATATATGCACACACATTCCAAAGTTTCTACTAAAGGTTCAAACAAAGTGTTTATCTTTTGAAGTCATTGATAGAAAGCAATTTTCTATATCCTTCATATACAAAAATATTTTTACAGTGAGCATTTTCTCAGGTTGTAGTTTAAAATTGAGATGAAAGTTTCTTTGGTCACTTCTATAAGTTGCTTGGAGAGTCAGAAAACAAATGATTAAAAAGCTTTGTTCATTGGTCTCTGTGATAACGGTCTGATGTTATTAATCTATGATCCACAATACCTCATTAATTAAACAAGGCAAAACTCTCCATACAGTAGTGCCACCCTGTGCCAACCAGAGTAATCAATGGATGCCAGAAGGCTTGTGCATAAAATCCCTATCTAGTGCCTCTTCATCCAATATCCCCAGACTAGTTTCTGGCTTGAAGACTTCATCAGTGAGGAGCCTTGGATCTGAGAGCACTGCACCTAGATCTTAGGATCTAATGCAACTCTCCAGCAGCCACCTTTTATCTCTACTTAACTACAAAACTATGAGAATGAAATTGAAAACACAATATTTTCAATCTAAGCTCAATAGCTTATATAGTCATATGGGTCTAAACTCAGTTCAGCACCCATAAATTTTGGTGTCTTTAGCTTTTTAACAACCATAGCCACCACTATCCTATTAGGCAGGATTGGTGTTAAATCACTAAACATCACATGATCACTATCTCTTATACTAGCATATAATTTTATTAAACAAGGAAAACCTCTCCATACTATAGTGCCACCCTGTGCCAACCAGAGAAATCAATGGATGTCACTGTACAGAGAGTTTTGCCTTGTTTAATAACAATTATGTGCTAGTATAAGAGATACTGATCATGTGATGTTTAGTAGTTTACCTCATTAATTCCTTATAAAAAACAATTTTTGATAGCTCAAAATTTAATACTGGATATGTCTTATGTATTTCCAACATTTTGAAAGCAAGATATGTCTTGGGTAAGCAAAAGAAAACAATTTGCCATTCCTCTTATTTGCACTCAAGACAATTTGGTGAAAGCAATTAATTAATCTATTTTCAGCTAATAATAAGTCTTTATAAATTAAAATTACACTGATCAAAATTTTATTCAAAATTAATTAATAGAACATAAGTTGGGATTTTTATAAAATCAAATTAAAATATTTTTTTTTTACTTTTCAAATAAAAAAAAATTTAAAATATTATGATTTTAATCATTATTATATAAAAAGAGAATTTATATATATATATATATATATTTCAATCTATTATTTTATAAACAAAAAAAATTAAATTTATTAATAACAAAAAAGTGATAATATCAGCTATGGGATAAAAATATCACTTTTATCTTTCTTTGGAATAAAAAAGAAATATCACTTACAGATAACTTTAATATTTTTCATTTCTTCACTTCCAATCTAATAAATTTTACTTCTGCAATCAATAATATAATAGACCAGTAATAATTCCATGAGTGCTCTTTTGTCCCTCTGTGGGGTAACCAATAACTGAATGACTTAATATATTATTTATTTTTAAACTCATGTCAAGTTTTGTCTTGCATACTATGTTTGTATTACATCATTTGTTTTTGTATTGTTTGAACCTATTAAATCAAGAACACAATCAAATTAGATTGAGAGAATCTTTCATTATTCAGGTATTTTTTCTTAATACTTAGGCATTTTGTTATTTATTTCCAGTTTGGTTTTGTGTCTTTTGGGGCATATAATTCTCTTAGTTAATTAACTTGTATCCAAAAATTATCTAAAATTCAAAACTAAAACAGGTTAGCCAAAGAAATAAATTTTAAAACCTAATGAATGGTTTTACTGCTACAAGCAGGCTTCTCAAGTGTAAATGACTAAAACATAACAATCAATTTATACTACATATTACCCACAATTCTCACTTACATCCTACACAGCCTTAATATTAAAAGAACTTTTAAACAAGTTAATTGTTTCAGAATCATATATTTTTAATAATAAAGATTCTTTAATTCTTCTTTTTATTTATTTCTTCCAAATGTAACCTGTATTTCTTTCATGGATATATAAAGCACAACTAATTTATTTATTTTTAATAAATAAGTATTTTTGTGTAATAACTTGAAATTTCTCTTTATCACATTTTTTTATTGATTGGGATATGTAATACTTTATGTAATAATATCAATGATAGATATTTTTACTTGCTTTTTAAATGCTATGTTGTTGCAGATGTATTTGAACTATTTTCTCACATTTAATTTGTTTTAACATATATGTTTGGCTTATTTTGTACTTATTCATATTTGCATTTTTCAATTGTTTGTATTTTTGCCACATGTATGCCTTGATTTATATTTATCTATTTTAAATGTGCAACAGGAATAAATCATTTTAATTTGTGTTTATTATTTTTTTTAAATTTATCTACATTTTTCTATAGTTTTATTTAAATAACAAATTTAATGAGTCTTATTTAGAAGCTCATCATTTTTATAATTGTAGAAATTTTTTTTTAATTCTTTATTGTCACTTTCTTGTTTTGGAGATTTTTAATTCTCCAACAATGATTATTGTAATTAAAACCAAATAATAACAACAGGTTCAGATAAGATAATTAGATGTGTGACTTGTTTAATTTTTTTTTCTTCTACTGGTACCATTATTCTGCTTCTTTCCTTCATTAATAGCAACACTATTTATGATGACTTAGAATCCAATATCAGCATCCTTTTCTCAAATACTATGCAAATATCAGATGCACTATTATTGATATACATTGAACAAAAACTAAAATAAAAAAGCTATTATAGGTTTAATGGAAAAATTGTTTTGGTCCCAGGAATGGTCAATTAGTAGTAATTGATAATTTCTTGCTAACATCAAAGATTAATAGGCTAATTAAAACCTATTTTATTTAAATTATATATATATATATTGTAACGGTATATGCCGTTACATTAATTTAAAATTAGAATAATTTTTTTTTTTTAATTCGTAAATAAAAACTAAAAGCTAAAAAATTTAAAGTTGTTTAATGTATATAATATATCGCACAGATGGAATGCAAAACTTTAAAAGTATTTCATTTTTAAATAAAAAAAAGTATTTGAACATATTTTTTTATAAAAAAAGTACAAGATATAATGATAAAATATTTTTGTAAATGGAAATGATTGTTTTATAAATTAAACGAAAAGCAAACTAGCCCTTGGGGCTCTTATATAAAAAAGTCAGATGAAAGATATAGATAAGAGAACAAAAAAAATTAGATGTCCAATAGAAGCAGCAATGAAGGCTTGGACCGTAATGAAAATTTGGAACAGGAAATCATTGTTCAGTGAATCCGGACAATCGGTATAAAAGGAAAAATATTGAAATTAAGAACAGTTCCAACTTGATTGTTTTTGAGAGGCATGATAAGATGCACTTGTCACTGTCTTTTATTTCAAATGAAATGACTGATGAATTATAAACGGTACTATTGCAGACCCCGAATCATATGGGTTCTGCAATCAAATAGTACCAGATTGAACCAGTTAAGGCCACCTCCAGAACAACAGACTGGTCTTCAAATAGAGATATTGCAGGAATTGGCATCTGAACCGGGATTCTTCTACTGTAAGATATGAACTGTAAAATTTAAAGTAATTAAGAACTTTCATCAAGATTTGACAAGCTTTTAATATTCAGCCAACCTAAATTTTAAAATGAACTTTTATCTGACTTTTAAGTTGCAAATTAATTATTAATGTTTAATTTTTATATGTTTGAGTTTGCTAAAAATCATCTCCATCATTTATTTTTATTTTTATTAATATTTATTGTATAAATTATTTAAATGCATTAAATTTAAGTTGGGTATAGATGCTTGCATAGATCCGTTAAGGTTTAATTATGTTTTTGTTTTCATATTTGATTAAAATATATAGACATTCGGTAAATAATGATACCTTATGTTGAGTATCTAAAATGTATTTATTTGGATGTCTTTTAAGTTATTGGTATCAATACGGCATCTTATGATGAATGCCATTGGGTTTCTTGTAAATCTCCCTCTGCAATTATGTTTATTTTGAAATGTTTTTAACCATGTAATCTATGTAGCCGTCTATACTCAACATTATAAAACAATTTTATAAAATTCATCTGTGCAAACTTATATAAATGCTAAATTTAAGTCAGGCATGAATGGTTGCATAGATTCGCAAAGTTATGTTAGTTTAAGAGAGGGTAAATCATATGTTATTTGTTTCATGGTTGGATTGGGTCAATGGATTGGATATATCGGTGTAATTAGTAAATGTAGTATGAGGTCCACTACTTGCAGGATCACATTATATGCCACACACCCCCTTGTTGCCTATGGAAGGGGATAGTAAGATGGAAAATGCAGTCCCTTCTTATGGAGTTTTTTATTGTTCTTCTTGTCAGACAGATGTAGCATTCCTGTACTGGATGAGAGTCAAAGTCTTTAACCATGCTGTTCAGATGTACGTTCCTGACAGTATGGTATTTGTGCTGTCGTATTTCGTGCTGCATTGAATACATCGATGTATCAGATTGATTGATGTCAGTTTAACTGCAAATGTTTGGCCTAAGGTTAAATAAGGGATATGATATTTTCTTTTCAAATGCAATCTATGTAGTTTATTCATACTTGACACTCTTAAAAAATATTAAATTCATCTGTATGAATGGTTTAAAATTTAAAATAATAATTTAAATTTAAAAGTTAATATTAAAATCTAAAATAATAAATGTGATTCCTCAAATTTTAAATATTATTTATGTGCGTTAATAAATGTTTGTGTGTTAATTACTGGCAGTGGCTTCTTTTATTTAATTTTTTTTTATATTTAAGATATAAATTAAATAAAGTTATATATTATTTCTGTGTCTCACTGAGCTAGTGGCATGGGCTGACGGTCTGAATAAAACATGTGAAATGTGAGTCTTAACTTACATATCTGCCTACTATATAAATTTTCTAGGTTCTAATAACCTAGCGGCCACCCTGTACGGCAGATACGGTAAAACTCATTTGATCTCGCACACCCAGACCATTATAATATATATATATAATTATCCCAAATCCAAAATTCAACTAGACCAGCCAAGAAATAATAATAAAACATAACCAAAGGTTTCACTGCTACAAGTAGACTTCTCAAGTGTAAAGAACTACAAAAACTATACCATATATATAATATTAAACATTACCCACAAATCCATTTACTTTCCATCCACCCTTAATATTAAAAGAACTCTTAAATAAGTTAATTGCTTCAGAATAATAAATTTTCAATAACAAATATTTTTTAATTCTTCTTTTGATTTCATTTCTCACAAAGAAGACAACCTTAGCTCCATCAAAATGAATAGTGTGGCCTGTATCTTTTTCATGGACATACAAAGCAGAGCTAAGATATCTATTTCTAACTTTATTTTATGAACCTTTATTCTTTCATTTAAACTGAAACCACTCTGACCTATGTAGACTTTCTTACAATAACAAGGGATACAGTATGCTACACCAGGAATAGTTCTCCTACCAAAAATTTCCTTTGTGTTATTTATAGTAATAGTAACAAGTCAGATGTCACATGACTTATATATAGCTTGCACTTACAAATATGTAAAATTAAGAGCGTGCTAATAGCTCTAAACAAGCTTTTTTTTTTTTATTTATGATAAATGCTACTACAAGAGAATTATTCAATGTAATACCCCTTTTCCAAGCAATTTTTTTATTTCCAAACAAATTGCTATTCCTACATACAATTTTATAAATAAAAAGACAATTTAAATGGCAAAAAAATAAAATCATATTTTTCTTTATCCTTTACATCCTTACAAATATTACTATTAAATAAAATACTTTTAACAAATTTATCAAAATAGCCAACACTCAATAATCTTGTAGAATTGACCTTTTTGAAACAAAGATACACCACTAGAATTATTTAATTTTTTATTCTTGTAACAATAATTCCTTAAAGCAGCTACTTTATCAGATACAGACTGATAGCTATCAGGTTTAATTATAGATCTTAATTCTCTACTTTTATTAAAATGCTTGCATAGTAAACAATTAGTCACTACATTTCTAATCACCCAAATATCTAAAAACTTTAACTTACCAAAATCTAACCCCCCTCCTTCTAACACATATCTTGTAAAAGGATGAAAACAATTAAACTCATTTACAAAATCCTTTGATTTATCATCATTCTCAACGACAAATAAACAATCATCTACTATCTATTATTATTTCCTGGCTGGTCTGGTTGAATTTTGGATTTGGGGTAATTTTAATTATATATTGACTAGTTTAGCTTTATGCTTGTAATGTTTATATATATATATATGAAAAGAAAGTTATTGTTAACACTAACTGAAATAATTATACAAATATATAAACCATTATACAAATACAAATATCCAGTAACGCCCTCTGTTTAAAATTCTATATCTCAATAATAGACTTTTAAACAGAGAGTGTTACTGGATATTTGTAATTGTATAATGGTTTATATATATGACATACTTCGCGTATCAATATATATATATGAAGCACTATTATTTATAAAAAAAAAAATTGAAAAAATAGATGAAGATGAAAATAGTAAAAGAAAGTAAATTAAGAATTGCAAAAATAGAAAATTATTCCATAGATTTTTAAAAATGTTTTATAAACAAAAAATAGAAGCTTTAGAAATATTGATCTAACATAAATTGGAAAAATAAGATTATTTATGTACAAGTATTAAAAAGAGCAAGTCAAGATTACTTTTAAGAAAATTTGAGAAAAATAAGAACAAGTTTGAACATATACTTAGAAGAGATACAGTAAATGTGATACAAAAAAAAATTATAATCGATTTAAAGATATAAAAGAGAAAAAAAAATTGATCATTGTGAACAAAGTGTAGCACAAACAAATAGGCTTAAAGAAAGCTATTTTTAGTATGGAAAAACATTTTTTATAGAAGAAAATTAATGATGATGATAAAATGCTATTTGAAGGAATTATAGATTAGCTAACCTAAGTGAATATATTACTGTGTCTATGAGTCCAGTTTTACAACACTCCTTTAAATAACGCTTTCTCATTTATAAAATATTTAAATAATACTATAATAATATAAATTAAAATTTAACAAAAAAATTATTTACGTAAATGGAAAAGACATTAAAGGATTTTGAGATAATAATAAATTAGAAGGATTTATTGAATATAAGAGAATATAATTTTTTTTATTCTAAGATTATATTTTTATGCAATAGTTTTTTATATAATTTACCATTAATTTATTTTTTTTAAAAATTTGATTTTAGGTCCAGGATTGGTTTTCGTAGCATATCCAGAAGCTATCGCAACAATGCCTGGATCAACGTTTTGGGCTTTGATATTTTTTATGATGTTACTGACTCTAGGATTAGACAGTTCGGTAAGTAATTTATAAAAAAAAAAAAGGTTGAACTTAATATATTTTTTCTTCTTGTTCTTTTTTCTTTATTTCTGAATCTATATATATTATTACAATCTGATTTAAATACATATAATAGTAATATTTAAAAACCAGGCACTCTTCCCAAACCTGGGAGCTTAATTGTAAGTATAGAGGATTTGAACTCAGATTTTCAAGCACCCTTCAACTATCCACACTATCTCATACAACTGATACACATGACCACACACATGTAGAAAAGATTTATAATCACCAATATACGTATTTCATGCTAAACCAGCACTCATCAGTTGGTCCAGATTATCATCTCTCACACATATATATAATCAATGCTCAGTTTATATTAAGATAGCTAATCTTCATACTTTAATGGACAGTCTTCAATCCACTGCAACCTCTAACTTTTCAGCCATCCATATCATTGAAAATCTGATGATGAAAACTCAAATCCCATGCTGCATGGGATTTCTCGATTTTCAATGATATGGATGGCTGAAAAGTTAGAGGTTGCAGTGGATTGAAGACTGTCCATTAAAGTATGAAGATTAGCTATCTTAATATAAACTGAGCATTGATTATATATATGTGTGAGAGATGATAATCTGGACCAACTGATGAGTGCTGGTTTAGCATGAAATACATATATTGGTGATTATAAATCTTTTCTACATGTGTGTGATCATGTTCAGTTGTATGAGATAGTGTTGATAGTTGAAGGGTGCTTGAAAATCTGAGTTCAAATCCTCTATACTTATATAATAGTAATAATAAAAGGCAAATATAATTAATATAAGCTATTTTAAACAGCAGACCTAATAGTTTTTTTACATATTTATTCTATTTGGTTTATTTTTTAATTATTTCTCTCTCTTCCTACCCATGTATATTGTAAAATAGTGATAACAAATCAATCCGACAACTGATAACATATTTATTGACACATTAATAAAACATATATATAATATTTTAAATACAAATATATTTTATATATCTGAACTCTAGATGCAATGTAAGGGATTTGAACATAGACTTTCAAACTCCCTTCAGCCATCCATACTTGTATTTAAAATATTACAAATTCAGTCTGTGTTCTGCCCATCTCTCTTCTGTGTATTTAAATAGACAAGGTTCTTTACATGAGAGTTCAGATTGGCTTAAAGCTAACATGGGCATGACAAAAATATTGGCATTAACAAGGAATTTGGGCATTCCATCATCATATTTTTAGTGGTATGGATGGTTGAAGAGTTGGAGGGTGGAGTAGATTGAAGCCTTACTATTAAAGTGTGAAGATTTGCTACCTTAATATAAACTAAGCGCAGATTATATATGTATATGTGAGAGATGATGAACTGGATCAATTAATAAGTGCTGGTTTAGCACAAAATACATATATTGGAGATCATTTATTTTTTTCACATATGCGTGGTCATGGGTATTGAAGATCATTTATTTTTTTTGCATATGCATGGTCATATGTATCTGTTGTATGAGATAGAGTAGATGGCTGAAGGGATTTGAAAGTCTGTGTCAAATCCCCTTTATTACATGTATATACACACACTTTGGATACAATTTGAACTTTATAATTGCAGTTTGTAATGTTATAATTGACAATTTATTAGTCTGCATACAGAATAGGTTATGTTTCTTTGTATCAATAATTTCAATCTCTGTGGTCAAATTGCAACCTTTAGTGTCTGTATAAGTATATTAGACTGTTAAGTAAGGAGGGATTTCATCTTTATTGTTAAGAGGAAGTTGCCTTGACAACAGTTTGAAATTGTTGATTGTTATTGATATTGGGATTGTCTAAGTGTTAATTAGTTTTGAATGATATATTTATATTCAATAACCACATTTAAAAAGAAAAGGCCATCTAAATTCTCTAGTTGGTAATGGCAGAGTTAAAATAAATAAATTGGTGAGTGAAAAGAGATCTCACAATACACATGAATAAATTAGAAAACCAAATATTTTAAGTTTTATTTGATCATTGATGTTTAATTCTATGAGACTCTCATTCTTTATTTTACTATAAAGACTTCACATTTAGTTTTTATATGAATTTCATTATTAAGTATATCCTATTTGATATACAGCTAATATTGCTCATTATTATTTAAACTCTATAAGACTATTACTTAAGTATATCACATAAACATGAATCCACACAATTTCACTTGGTTCATAAATATCTAAGCAAAAATGAAGTTCTTAAATAGGGTTTAAAACCAATGATTTAGTTTTAATGACATTGTGGATTATTTATATAATGCATCATGCCATATCAAATGTGTTATATGCAGTAATATCAAACTTGTTTTTTTTTATATTATATACACCTGGATCTCGTTTTATGCGGTAGATAGGTTCCACAGAAAACCCACATTAAAAAAAATCACACAAAAATAGACCTAACTTACCTTGAAAAATGGGGGATAAGGTCTGTAATTTTCCGAATTCACATAAAAGCAAAGCAACAAGAAAAAAATACTTTAAAATTTGCATTAAAAAAATAAGGCAATAAAGTATGACTAATAAAAAATATCAAAATTTGGAAAAAAATTGTTCAAGACAAACTTTTTTTACTTGTTTTTATTAACTTCAATATTTAATTTGACATTTTTTCATACATATTTTAATCATTATCGCTATTTTCGAATGTGTGGTTCGTTTATAAACTGGTAAGAAATCAGATTGGTCGATGTGATGTGATGTAGCTTTTTCTTCAACAAAGTCAAAAATCTCAAAGCAATTATGCCCAGAGAAAGTTGTTAGCCACTTTATTTTCCATTCCACACTCTAATTTTTACCATATTCTGCTCCATCCCATTGACACAATTAGTGCCAAATTCAGTCTTGTGCTGTGTTAATGGTTTTCAGTTGACAACTGATTTTTACTACTGAAATAAATTTTAAATGTTCACATTTTGTTTCTATATTAAAAATATGAGCATCACAATCAAAACAAAAGGATTATACATTATCATTAAGAATATTATTTTCAGTGTATAAAATCAATAAAATCTTCATTATTTATTTTAAAAATCTACATTATTTGTTTCTGTTATACCTAACAAAATATATTTTAAAAGTTTAAAATTTTTGAATATTTATTGCGATATTTTTATATGTAAGTATAAATCTATTATTATTATTATTTACTCATTAGTATAAGTAAGTTATTTATTCTAAATATAGCTTCAGGCCATATTCACATTAGCTGCTAATATAACGTTATATTTTTGAAAAGAAAAAAAAGTATTTCAAGTCAAAATAAGTTATTAATATTTTAAATTTCTTGATATCTAATAAATATAGTGAAATATGAAAAATATTAAAAAGAAACATGAATTGCATAACTTCAAAATAGCATTAAAATAATTGCATAAAACGAGACCCAGGTGTACTTGGTTCTCTATAAAGATATAAAAATAAGATACATGTGTAAAATATATTAATATAAAAAAACATTTAATCAGGCTGATGCATGCATAAATATATATTCCCTTAAAATATAAATACATTATGTAGATATCTAATAATTGTATTCAGGACTTCCTCTGAAACATGCAAAAAATAGGAATGTATACTATTATTTTCAATGTTAAAGCAGGAATGTGCATATATTCAGCATGCATACTATTAATGCAATATAAGAACAGGAATATGACATCTGTGTTTATATACTTGAGACAGTGCAGTATAACACACAATTATCAATAGAACACTTATTTCAAAGTTTTAATAATTTAACATATACATGCTAGTTTACTTAGCATGTGAAATACTCTCAATCAAAGCACAAAATAGAGTCTTTGAAAAGATAAGAATGGATCATCTTATCTTTTTACTATAGGACAATCTGAAGCATCTTAAATTGATCTCTTTACTTCTTGTAAAACTATGTTTTAACAATTGACATTCACAAAATTTTTCAATTTACTGCTTGTTAATTTTAAATGAAATAACAAAAAATTGAATTGAGAGTGTTTCATGTGCTCAATAAACTAGCATTGACTTGTTAATTTAATTAATACATAATATTAAATGCTATAAAATCTTTGTGTATATATATGACTAAGACAGTAAAGACAATTACTCAAGACCTTAATAGGTTTATAAATGTAGATTATAACAATCAATCCTTAAGCTATAATAATCTAAACTTGTAGCCAAGGCAATCTTGTTACATAACAAAGGTGAAATTATCTAGGGTTTGATATATTTATATAGATTCTTTGGTCTTTATTGTCTATATAAATATGTCAGATCATGGATAAAGGTGGTACCATCTTTGTTGTTTAAGAAGGTTGACTTGACCACAGCTTGAAATTGTGATAGCTTAAGGGTTGATTGTTATATATATATATATATATATATATATATATGTGTGTGTGTGTGTGTACATATATATATATATATATGTGTGTGTGTGTGTGTGTGTGTGTGTGTGTGAAATTATTCCCAATGCATATCACTATCTGAAATAAATATCAAATATTAAATTACCTCAAATGTTAAGAAATTTTCAGTTACACCCTCTAAACATTTGTTTCAGAGAGGGCATAGCTGAAAAGTTTTTAACATTTGAGATGATTTGATATATATATATATGTATATATTGTAACACTTCTGTTACATGGAACAGAATAACAAAGTGTGTGTGTATAAATATATATGAAGTTGAAAGGAAAAGTAAAAAAAAATACAGACAAAAATTTTGTAGGTATTTTTCCATATTTTCTGGAATAAAATAATCGTAGTAAAAAAATAAATAATTTTGCATATAAAATAAAATTTTATTATAAATTAATCATTTAAAAAGGTCTAAATAAACATTAATATTGTATTCTTATTTTGAAAGTAAAAGCAAGTATGTTTTATGATAAAATAGAACTGATAATTGTAAAAATTTCTATTATCTATCTTGGAAATCTTTTAATTAATGCTTGTATACATTTATCTATCTTTGTGAAATTTTTGTAGATCAGATTTTTGGTAAATTTCAAAGTTAATTTGAAAAGATTAAAAAAACAGTTTTAATTAAAAACAGTTTTATTAAGTGTTTTTGTTACCATAGCTGACTATATAAAAAGTGTTGATTAAAAATAGATTTTAGCTAATAACATTTTGAGAAGCAGTTGGCAGTAATTATAGCTGTCCAAAAATAGGTAGCTAGCAGAATGGTCCAAATCAGGTTAGAAAACTAATATGGAACATATGTAGCTGAAATCAAGAAATAGGCAAGCACCTACTACTTATTCACTATGCTGGAGTTTTGATTTATGAAGCCTGACCCAGATTTATGGATTTATTAGCCTGTACAAATGTGGGCAAGACAGCTTACTGACCTGAAGTCTAGATGTAACCAAGGGGATGCCTTCAGTTAGCTGATTATACCTTTCCAGATGATGACAATACCTGGACTATACTTTCCTGATTATGACACTTACCCAGAGGTAACCTCAGCTTGCTGAAGAATACATTATACATATGCTGTGACAGCTATATGAAGAGAAGCACAGATAAATGTATATACAGTTGATGGTGATTCACGTTAAATATAATGATAATAAAAGTTTAAATAATTTCTTTTGTAAAAATGACATTTTTTAAACCCATATTTTAAATTTTAAATATTATAATCAAGAGTGGCCTGTAATAGTGATATATATATATATCAAAACATATTTTAAATAATTTCATTAGTAAAATGACTTTGTAAAACCTATATATTTAAATTTGAAGATGTAATTAATAAATTAACCTATATAGAATGATATTATTTTTAAATAATCATTTATAAAAGAAGGAAAAGGAAACATTTAAAATCAGTATTTTAAATTTAAAAATGTTATAATTAACCAATAAACAGTAATCCTATTAAGATTCACTATTTTTTAAAAGGAAAAAGAAAGAGCAAGAAGTAGACTTGTATTTAACAACTGATTCAAATTAATTTTTTTCAATATACACATGTATATGTGAATGTTATATACTGTCAACAAATAATTTAATTGTGAAAATGTACATTTTAATAACTTTATTATTTTGACAATTTAAAATATATGATATAAACATCACTGTGCACATATATTTCTATGTGCAAAAACATATATATTAATTATATGATATAAAAATTAATGTCATTTATTATTTTGATAAATTTAAATATGATAGATGAATTTCATTTATATGTTAAGTCAATTATTGTATATATGTATGCAAATTATATATATATGCATGTGTGTGTGTATTAAGTAAACCTAATATAATACATTATATATATATCACTAAAATGAGATAACTTTAAATTTTAATCACTTATTGTATTTTACATGATGATTGAAATATAAATCAATTGTACTGCACATCTATGTGCAAATATCAATGTGTGTCAAACAGACATATACAAATTTTAATCATTTTATGGCAAGTCAAATATGTTTAGAAATTATTGTGATATTTATGTGTACATATATATGAATATTAATCAAATAGAACACATATATAACATTTAATTATTTTTAAAATTTTATTAAAGGTCAATTGAAAGATATTCATTGTGTGTACATATCTATATATGTGTTGCATATAAAACCATTAAGAGGTATTGTAAATCACAATGTAATAAATTGAATTTTGTTTTATACTTGTCAAATAGAACACATATGTAAATTTAATCATTTTGTTTTAATTTTATTAAATATCAATTGAAATGTGTTTATTGTATATTATAAAATGTGCATCTGTGTGCATATATATATATATATATATATATATATATATGTTTTAAGTAACTCATTAATAGGTATTGTAAATCAATGTAATAACTTGAATTTTGTATTAATCAAGTAAATCACAATGTGATCAAAATCAGAAAGCTTATATGTGTATAGTCTTATTCTACAGAGACCTTAACTTCCTTTTGGTTGTTATTGTTGTTAATAACCTTGTATTCAATTGTTAAAATTATTCCAGTAACTTGATTGTAAATGGTTTTTAGAATATTATATTTGCATCATCTCTTGATCACAGTAACAGTAATAGAGCTTATGTTCTCTGAGGGAGATTCAACCATAACTGTTTGCTTTATTAAAGGGGGTGTATTTTAGTGCAGGGTCATTCCAGTATGATATTGTCATTATTTGGCATAAGGATTATTTTCTTTAAAGCCCATGCACTAATTTTATTTTAGGTTAGTCTCAATCAAAATTTAAGTTTACAGTTGGCCAAAACATTAATGGTACTAAGTGGCCAGATCATTGATGATGATCAGCATATTTTAATATCCCAGCATTATTACTTTTATTATTATATATCCAGATAGATGAGTACTTAGTTTGTGCATCCGAATAATGTTTAAGTAATTGCTCCAAGCTAGCAAAGGCTAAATAGTTGGCCTGGTCTATAGTAGACCCATTTCAAATCCAGTCACAAGATTGACTATTGATTTACTTTTATTATTGATCATTCATGATGATGAATGAGTATTACTTATTATTTATTATTTATAATGGTAGTGAATTTAGTTAATTATACTTAAAGTGATTCTAAGGAGTTAACTGGGCTGATCTCTCAGAGAGTTTTATGACCTCATGTTCTCTTAGAATTTATAACATTATTTATCTATTTATATGATATTAAACATTATTTTAATATCTCATTTTGATATCTCTTACTTTAATAATTAATCTCATTATTTAAATTAATTTTAATTGGAATATTTGAATTTGGGATGATGCTGAGTTCCATCATCCCAGGTTCACCCATCTATCTATCTCCATCCATTTTAATTATATATATATACAACAAGTAGTTCCACCCTGTGCCAATCAGAGTAATCAATGGATGCCAGAAGGCTTGTGCATAAAATCCCTATCCAATGCCTACTCATCCAATATCCCCAGACTAGTTTCTGGCTTGTGGCTATCATCAGTGAGGAGCCTTGGATCTGAGAGCACTGCACCTAGATCTTAGGATCTAATGCAACCCTCCAGCAACCACCTTTTATCTCCACTTAATTACAAAACTATGAGAATGAAATTGAAAACACAATAATATTTTCAATCTAAGCTTAATAGCTTATATAGTCATATGGGTCTGAACTCAATTCAGTACCTATACATTTTGGTGGCTTTGGCTCTTTAACAACCATAGCCACCACTATCCTATTAGGCAGGATTGGTGTTAAAGTACTAAACATCACATGATCACTATCTCATACTAGCACGTAATTGTTCTTAAACAAGGCAAAACTCTCCATACAGTAGTGCCACCCTGTGCCAATCAGAGTAATCAATGGATTCCAGAAGGCTTGTGCATAAAATCCCTATCCAATGCCTACTCATCAAATATCCCCAGATTAGTTTCTGGCTTGTGGCCATCATCAGTGAGGAGCCTTGGATCTGAGAGCACTGCACCTAGATATTAGGATCTAATGCAATTATTGTGTTTTCAATTTCATTCTCATAGTTTTGTAGTTAAGTGGAGATAAAAGGTGGTTGCCGGAGAGTTGCATTAGATCCTAAGATCTAGGTGCAGTGCTCTCAGATCCAAGGCTCTTCACTGATGATGGCCACAAGCCAGAAACTAATCTGGGGATATTGGATGAGTAGGCATTGGATAGGGATTTTATGCACAAGCCTTCTGGCATTCATTGATTACTCTGATTGGCACATGGTGGCACTACTGTATGGAGAGAGTTTTGCCTTGTTTAAGAACAATTATGTGCTAGTATGAGATAGTGATCATGTGATATATATATATATATATTTATACCAACATATGGGAATTAATGAAATATAATCACTTGATGTTTGTAAATTAAAATTTTCTTACCTAAAAATCCATTAATATTTTGAAAAGGCTTTTATTTAATATATTCATTTAACATCACATGATCACATCTCCTATACTAGCACATTAATTGTTGATAAACAAAGCAAAACTCTCCATACAGTATTGCCACCTGTGCTAAACAGAGTAATCAATGAATGCCAGAAGGCTTGTGCATAAAATCCCTATCTAATGCCTACTCATCCAATATCCCCAGACTAGTTTCTGGCTTGTGGCCTTTGTCAGTGAGGAGCTTTGGATCTGAGAGCACTGCATC
Organism: Epiperipatus broadwayi; assembly: GCA_028023455.1. NCBI lineage: Eukaryota > Metazoa > Onychophora > Udeonychophora > Euonychophora > Peripatidae > Epiperipatus > Epiperipatus broadwayi. Next base: position 4,330,727 of record JAQFVV010012430.1, on the reverse strand, counting down.
TAGATCTTAGGATCTAATGCAACCCTCTAGCAACCACCTTTTATCTCTACTTAACTACAAAACTATGAGAATGAAATTGAAAACACAAAAAATATTTTCAATCTAAGCTCAATAGCTTATATAGTCATATGGGTCTGAACTCAGTTCAGCACCCATACATTTTGGTGTCTTTGGTTCTTTTACAACCATAGCCACCACTATCCTATTAGGCAGGATTGGTGTTAAACCATTAAGCATCACATGATCACATCTCCTATACTAGCACATTAATTGTTGATAAACAAAGCAAAACTCTCCATACAGTATTACCACCTGTGCTAAACAGAGTAATCAATGGATTCCAGAAGGCTTGTGCGTAAAATCCCTATCTAATGCCTACTCATCCAATATCCCCAGACTAGTTTCTGGCTTGTGGCATTAGATAGGGATTTTATGCACAAGCCTTCTGGCATCCATTGATTACTCTGTTTAGCACAGGTGGCAATACTGTATGGAGAGTTTTGCTTTGTTTATCAACAATTAATGTGCTAGTATAGGAGATGTGATCATGTGATGCTTAATGGTTTAACACCAATCCTGCCTAATAGGTAAGTGATGGCTATGGTTGTAAAAGAGCCAAAGACACCAAAATGTAAGGGTGCTGAACTGAGTTCAGACCCATATGACTATATAAGCTATTGAGCTTAGATTGAAAAGTTTTTTGTGTTTTCAATTTCATTCTCATAGTTTTGTAGTTAAGTAGAGATAAAAGGTGGTTGCTAGAGGGTTGCATTAGATCCTAAGATCTAGATGCAGTGCTCTCAGATCCAAAGCTCCTCACTGACGAAGGCCACAAGCCAGAAACTAGTCTGGAAATATTGGATGAGTAGGCATTAGATAGGGATTTTATGCACAAGCCTTCTGGCATCCATTGATTACTCTGTTTAGCACAGGTGGCAATACTGTATGGAGATCTTTGCTTGGTATATTCATTTAATTAATTATATTTAAAGAGATTATTAAAAATTGTATTGTATATCTAAAAACTGAAATACTAGACTAATGATCAAAGAATAGTAAGCAATTACAAATTCCCATTGATGATCCAGTGGTATAAATTATTTTTACTAATCTTTTAGTCTTTTGCCTAGTTTACCACTTGCCTTTCATCAAAAAATATTAACATACTATCATTTATTTAATAATGCTTATTAAGATAATATATCTTTTTATTCAATATTTTTATACCATAATATATTTTGTTTTAATACTTTATATTTGCTCAACATTTTTATATTTTTTTCAGTTTGGTGGATCAGAAGCTATTATCACGGCTTTAAGTGATGAGTATCCTATTATTAAAAAACACAGAGAAGTCTTTGTAGCTGTCCTTTTTGCAATCTATTTTTTATTTGGTTTAGCAAGCTGTGCTCAGGTAAGAATCAAACAAGGTTTCAAAATGATTATTAGCATAACAGTTAATCAAGATTTTTTAACAATGGGAATCTGTAATTTCATTCATAGCTAATTAAGTAAATATTGTTTTAATCAAAGTGCTTGGATGACTTCTGCTCTAAGCAAAGATATGTTACTAGAATGCTGTTCTAATAACCTGTTTGATTGGCTATTATTTTTTGACTTACTTACTACTTGCAATACTATCATAAATAAATTTATAGTTGTTACTAGTGTTTAAAATATATTTAAGGAAAATTAAAGACTTTTTTCTGTTTCAAAAATCCAATAATATCTCAAATTAGGTTATAATTTGACATCTTTAACTAAACAAGCAAATTATTTGAGCACTTTAATATATTACAATGTTTAAATTATTATTTTGAATAGACAAATATGATGTAAAGTGACTTCTGTATAAGTAAAATATATCAGGACATCTATTTATAAAAAAACAACTATTTAATTAAAAATGCATCAAGTTTTATATTGACTACTAGCAGTGATTTCATGACTTTTCCAACTAATATATAATAAAACATATTGATTTTAACTTCAAGGGCAATGTGTAAATAGTTTAAGTACAGCAGACTTTTTTTTTTATTGTAAAATATTTACATTTATTTATAAGAAGTGCCTCTTTAATTTTATCTGTATGTGATGGATTTCTTTGCATAATATTGTAGTAATTACAGGAGATTTGGACCCAGACTTTCAGACCCAGACTTTCAAGCTCCCATCAGTCATCCACATGCAACTGATACACATTACCATATATATATATATATATATATATTGTAACTTGTAGTTTCTTTCTTAAAGAAACTAATGATGGGGAAATAAATAGTAGTATTAGTTCTTAACTATTTCCAAGTAAAAAAAATTTTTTAAGTTTAAGAAAAGTTAAAAGCTTTGTTTAGAGAGATTAATAATGTATGGTTTAAATTTAACATATAGAGACTATATGTTTGTATTTATTTAAAATTATAGCATAGTATTATTTAGAGGAAAAGGAGATTGACTATCATGTGCTGTAATATCTGAAAAATGTTTATTTATACATCTAAACAGAAAGGTCTTTGTGAATCACAATATTTATGAATAGAAATGTTGGTACAAGTTGAAATTGAACTTGTTATAGATAGCATGTGTTTGACTGTTCTTTGCATGAGAATAGGGTTAAAAATTTAGGAAATTAGGAAAGATGTTTTGTACTAATATGAATAAAAGATATTTTGTACTGAAATGAATATGAACAAGCAGTCACTATTTAGTATTGTGAGTCTGTGTATGCGTATGTGCATGTATAATGCATATATAGATTTTTTTTCTTCATGGAAATTTACACATTTTACTCTAGATTATTTGATAGTATAATGTAAAATGAATTTATTTTGTATTGATTTTAAGGAATTGGTTATTGTTTTCAGTTCTAAATTTTAAAAAAGAGATTTATTTATATAATATCAGTTTTATAAAATACCAGTAATTCTATATTTTTTTTCAGTAGTTCTGGTAAATCAAAGCAGTGTAAAATGTGTTAAGAAAGAAGAAATTAAAATGAAATCAGAGCTGAAAGCAATAAACCAAAACTAACATTGGACAGATGGGGTCAAAGGTTGACTTCAGAGAGAGAATCGTAAATTAGCAGAATCAAAGCATGGAAAAAGGGAAACTTGCAGGTGGTTTTTTTCTTATAAAAGCTAAGGAAAATGAAGGGGGAAGCTTTTCTTGCTAATTCAATATCTGACCATCATCTCTGATTGTTTTCTCTCTCAGAGACAGCAATTGACTCAACTTATTAAGAAGTGTGTATATATTACTTAAAGATGAAGGGCCAATTCAATTATAAATGGCATATAAGTTTCTCTTTCCAAAATCAGCTATGGTGAAATTAGTTCACAAAAAAGATGCTGTATTTAATACCTCAATCTTCCAATTTGGGGTTCAAGAACAGTATTGTATCCATAGCTTAGTTAATAAAACTCCAAGGAATGATCAGACTTTGATACTGTGGTATTAGAGCTGCAACATGAAGAATTATAATCGTTTAATCATTAAATTAATTAGGTTATTAAATCAAAACATATTTTAAAATCTACATTTAAAAAAAAAAACAATTTAACAAAAAAAAAATACGAAAAGCATTAACGTGAAGAATAGTTAAAATGTGTGTTTAAATCAAATTGAGTGTGTATTTGTATGTGCATATTCTGCATAATCTATTTTAATACATTGTACAGGTTTACACCTGCATTTATATATGTAATATATATATGGGATTTGAACTTAGACTTTTACATGACCTACACCTCTCAGTGCCATTTTATATTGCTGATTCACCTGATCACACACATGTTGAAAAGATAAATAATCACCAATATACATATTTCGTGCTAAACTAGCACTTATCAGTTGGTTCAGATTATCATTTCCACAGATATATACAATTAGTACTCAGCTTTATATTAAGATAACCAATATTGATATTTTAATGAGTGCTGGTTTAGCACAAAATAAGCATATTGGTGATTATTTATCTTTTCAACATGTGTGTGATCAGGTGAGTCAGCAATATATGATGGCACTAATAGTTGTAGGTAATGTGAAAGTCTGAGTTCGAATCCTGCATATATTACATATATAAATGCAAGTGTAAGCCTGTACAATGTATTAAAATAGATTATGCAGAATATGCACGTGCAAATGCACACTCAATTTGATTTAAACATGCATTTTAACTATTCTTCACATTAATGCTTTTTGTATTTTTTTTTGTTAAATTGTTTTTTTTAAAATGAAGATTTTTAAAATATGTTTTTGATTTAATAACCTAATTAATTTAATCGTTAAATGATTGTAATTCTTCATGTCACAGCTCTAATACCACAGTACCCAAACTTTAATATAAAGTTAGTCATTCTTATTAGTAATTTTTTTTAAAATTGTGACTCCAACTTAAAAATATAGTAAAAAAGAAAAAAAAGGAAGAGCATCTAGAGCACTATTTTATTAAAAAAAATTTTTTTTTTCTCCAACACTTGACGAAAAAAAAGCATTTGTAAAAGAAAAATGATAAATATTGAACATTTGCACCTATGGTATTCATTATTCCGGACATCTTAAGCGAATATTGATTGTGTAATCAAAATATCTAAATTTATTGCACTGATGGGTATATTGATCAAGTTTTTCCGCAAAACTTTTGTTTTGGATTTTTATACTTCGTTTTATAATGTTGGATATATAGGACCCGGGCCCGAGTGTATACATAAATTCATAAAATGTGTAAGTAATTTTTTAATAATCAAACTCGCCATAAAAGCCTCAATAGTTAAGTGTAATAATGGGAATTAGCTATTAAATATAATCTATAATATTTATTGTGACTGAAAAAATATAACTGCGTAAAGCAATTTAAATATTTAGTTTAATAGCAAAACAATAAAATCTATACTCTAATTTACAGTACCTTAATTATTTGCCGCGCACTTTATTTTTGAAACATTTTTTTTTCATTGCTTTTTTTTTTTTAATAGAAAATCTTTTTTCTTTATTTTTTTAATTAACGAGTAAAATGTCAAAATGTAATTTAGAAAAATGAACAGGTAATTGCATACTAATGTTATTTTAGGTGAGTTTGTTTCTTTTACACGTAATTTTAACAACAAAAGATTATGTTAACCAGAAATTTTAATTACTACATAAAACTTAATGCGAATAAATCCACAATTTAGTAATTAATCTAAAAATTAATTTGTACTACACACAAGAACACACATTTTTAATGTCTATAATACATTTATATAAAATAAAGAGCTTTGCCAATGAGATTGAACTGGAATTTTTTTTATAATAGATAAAATTACATATATGGATTTATAATAATAAAATAATTGTATTATTAAAGTTGGTTATCTATGTTTAGAGATCTAAAATTGTTTGTAAATTCTTTACTGTCTAAAAATAAATTAAGTCCTCGAATTCGAATATTAAATAATGGACATTATAGGCAGATTGGTACAAGACTATAAAAAATAAACTTATATATATATATATATAACATTTTTAATATCCAATGAATTTACAGAAGACTTAAATTATTTTTTGAATAACTGGAAATATGTGTTACAATGTTATATTGTTTTAATAGATTCAACACGGAATGTTATCATTGACTATTCAGATCTAAAGCACACATTAATGCAAATCTAGGATACAAAAATTCTTATAAAAACATATTGCCTGTTGATATTCATAATCTTTAAAAGTACTCCAATGAATTTTTAAATTAGAATGTTCCGATCATTTAAAAATATTGACAGACTTAACTAAGATCAATAGTGGGTAATTGGTACTCTTTTAAAAATTGCTTTAAAGATAACTGATACAAAAAAAAATATGTCAATTCACCAGGCAATTTTGAATTAAGGGAATGTATGAAGCTATTAAAAAGAATTGAATATCTGGAGTTTTTTTTAAATGGTCAAAATCTATATTAAATATTTACAAAGATAATTATAACTCTTCTACTTCAGATATTAGATTCAAACCAATCAAAAGAATAAGCTAGATTTGAAATTAATTTTAGCACAGTAATTCTAATTTAAGTATTGTGATAAGTTGAAGGAAAATATCAATAAATATAAATTGCTATTATGCTTTGGAAATGTAGATAATAAAAAGGAATTTATTTCTATAAATATTTTTATAGTGATTAAAGCCATGAAACATAGGGTATAGATTCAGAATATTGTCATTATCTAAAACATTTTTATGAAAATGTAATTGCAATTATTAAATTATATTGTGATGTTAAGAGGATTCATATTGTTAAGGATGAACAACAAAGTAATTCCATATTTCCACAACTTTTTACAACAATTTTACAAAAATTCTTTTGTAGACTAAAATGGGAAGATAAGGGAATAAAAATCCATGTAGATTATTTAAGTCTTGTACATTGTATAGATAATGTGATTGTTTTTACAAACAATGTTTCAGAACGTCATGAAATGTTGCATGGGGTATCAAATAAAACTAAACCATTAAAACTAAAGATAAATACTCAAAATCATATTCAATGGACTTTTTCAGAAAATGATAAACTTATAATTTATGAATTAGAAGACATTAATAACTAAAAATACTTTAGTCAGATAATTAATTTAGGATGGAAATAAAATTAATCATAGAATTAATAAAATTTAAAAATAGTTTAATATTAAAAGGAAATGTGCTCATGTATTTGAAAGCAAAAGTTTTTAATAGATGTATTTTCCTCAATTTTTGATCTGCTACATGAACACTTAGCAAAAGAGCAATACAGAAATATTAGATTACTCAAAGAAGTATGAAAAAATTGTGATAGGTAAAACAAGAATGGATTAAAAGTAAAATGTCAATGAGAAAATAAGAAACTGAATTGGAAAAGGGTTAAGCATATCACTAGCAAAGATAATTACAAATGTATAACTGAAATTGTAAACTAGAACCTAAGAGATTGTAAAAGGTGAAAGGATTATGCATTTCAGATAGGTGGATGAAATAAGAGAGTTTGTTGATGTAATGTGGCAAAAGAGTAACATGGATCAGAAAAAATGAATTAAATATGGAGATATTTTTTTTCTACAATGGATTAGTAATTGTTTAAAATGATGATGACATGAATTTAAGTGAAAAAATGAAAATTAATAAAAGAAGAGTAGAATATAAATATTAATGTTGCTTTATATATTCATAAAATAAATATAGTTCATAAGATTACATAATTTAATACACAGTACATGCTTACACACATCTGCACATATATAATGTAATATATAAGGGATTTGAACTCAGACTTTCAGATGACCCTCAACTCTCCATGCCATCACATATTGCTGACCCACCTGATCACATACATGTTGAAAAGATAAATAATCACCAATATACGTATTTCATTCTAAACCAGCAATCACCCGTCTGTCCAGATTACTATCTCCACACATATATACAATCAGTGTTCCACTTTATATTAAGATAGCCAATGTTCATACTTTAATGGACAGGCCTCAAACTATTCCAGCTCACACCTCTTCAGCCATCCTATCATAAGATTATCTTTAAAAAAGCTAAGATGTTTTGTTTTGGATTAGAATGAAAAGAAGAAAAAATTAAAGATTTTCTAAAAATTTATAACTTTTAAACTTATTTAAAAGTTATTTCATTATTAAAGATAATTGGAAAATTGAGTTGGAATTATAGGCAAGATAATATATTTTTTGTTGTTGTTGTTATATAACTTTGCATTTGAGAAGTCTATCTTGGCACCATTCGTTATGGATTTATATTTTATATTACATATTGGTAATACAATCTATATAGGTCATGTAATATATGACTGATTTTTAGTAATTTAATTGAAAATTAGTATACCTAATTAAATCATTTGCAAAAAAAAATGCTAAAGATTGTTATATATATATATATATATATATATATATATATATATATATATATATATATATATATATATATATATATATATATATATATATATATATATATATTCTTATCATTTCCACCCTAAATCTAAAAGGAATAATAAAATTATAGAATAAATAACATTTGTCTTTAGAAAAGAGCAACTTTTTGCAAAAATAGACTTCAAACTTTATTTAGATCATCTATTTCTAAAGCTGAAAATAGAATGTTTGGGGCTGTATTACAAGGAGAAAGTAAGTCCAAGTTAATATTTTATATAATTCTAAAAAAATCACTTAATAATGTAATTTTGAAGCTATTAAAAATATAAAAAATTCACCCTAGAAGTTTTCTTATTTATTAATAAATTTGTGGATTGCAATTTCAGGTTTAAAAAAAATGTCTGTTATAGATTACTGTATTGAATATGTTTATAATGTTGTCACTTTTAATGAAAAATTCATTTCATAAACATTATTATTGCTAATATTATTATTATTCTTACAGGGTGGTGCCTATGTTGTTACCCTTCTTGATCGCTATGCTGCTGGATACTCCATATTGTTTGCCGTTTTTTTTGAAGCTGTAGCTGTTTCATGGATATATGGTAAGGACTTTGAAAGTGTCTTTTTATTTAATATCTTATTTTTGATTTTACCTTTATTTTTTCTCTTACATTATTTTTTTCATGTTTGTTTGAATGAATTTTTCATATGCTGTGTCTTTTTTAGTAAAACAATTGTTTTTATATTACCACTTTCTAACCATCTATGAATGAAGCATTTAGTGTATCTCCTCATTTTAATTTTTTACCATGACTGCTTTATTTCCTAATCTTCCCTTAACTTTTTTATTTATTTAAGAACTAACTTAGAAACATTAATAATAAATGGCAATATAAAATTTCATTAAAAGTTGTATACATTCAGAGTAAGTACTATTGTACTGTTATATACAGATACTAGCACACACACACACATAATCAATTTCAACAATCGCTCTTAAAAAGATGGAGATTAATAATGATTAAGTTTATTATTAGTATTTTATTCATTTTCAATACTAAAAGATTTTTTAAAATTAGCAAAACTATATATATATGTTAATTCTAATATTTTCACGGATAAAAGATGCCATATTATTATTACTATTTGCGGGATATTCCATGTAGTGAAAAAGCTAAATGCTGACGTTTCAGTACAATATCAAGTACCTTCCTCAGAGCGTCCTCTTTCTCAAAATTCTATTGGTTGAGAAGTTTTAAAATTTATTTTCTCTTCCAATAGCTTCTTCCAAATGTTGTTAATCTTCTTTAATTCACACCTTTCATTTATGCTCTTGGGCCTTTTAAAAATCTCTATAGCTTCTCTTAGCAATCTCTGGTCATATTGTTCAATTTTTGCTAAAATATTTGTTTTTTCAAAATTGATATCATGATTTGTTAAGAGAAGCTATAGAGATTTTTAAAAGGCCCAAGAGCATAAATGAAAGGTGTAAATTGAAGAAGATTAACAACATTTGGAAGAAACTATTGGAAGAGAAAATAAATTTTAAAACTTTTCAACCAATAGAATTTAAATATGAGGAGAAAGAAAACAATAAAAACGATTTTAAATCTCACATGCATTCTTATGATTTGAGAAAGAGGACGCTCTGAGGAAGGTACTTGATATTGTACTGAAATGTCAGCATTTAGCTTTTTCACTACACAGAATATCCTGCAAATAGTAATAATAATAATATATATATATATGTTTTGATAAGTCTGTATCTGGAAGATTTTAAATTCTTGCCCAGCTATTTATACCTTTTGCCTAAAATTCTCTATCAGACCTATTATAGCAAGCATTGGTTGTCTTACAGAAAATATGTCAGCATATGTTGATAATTTTATTAATCTTATTCCACAATCATTTAGTTTTAATGTTAGAGATACTACACATTTCTTTTTAATTTTAGAAAATATTAAATCTCAACTAGTAAATGATTTTTTTTAGTAACTTTAGATATTGCATTACTGTACACTAACATACCTCATGTTGATGGGATTTAGGCTATTAGATGTGCATTACAATAGAGTATGATCATGATTGTATTACAATTATTACTGAATTGATATATTTAATCTTAAAAAATAACTTTTTCCCTTTCATTTCTACATGCTATTTACAAAACAAGGTGCAATGAGTACAAAATGTCACCAAGTTATACAAATATTTTTATGGTACAACTAGAATTTTCTATACTAAATAATGCTAGGCTTAACCCTCACACTTTTCTTAGATATACAGATGATATTTTTATGATATGACCACATAATAAAATCAAACATTGTAAATTCTTAGATTATACAAATAATTTTAATAAAAGTATATATTTTACAATGAATTTTATAGTACAATTTTCCATTTTCTTGATGTTGAAATTATTTACATGAATAAAATTATAAGTATTGTATATAAAAAACCAACTGATAACCTAGCTATATACATTTTTATAGTAACTGTCCTAGATATTTAAAGACTAATATTTTTATAGTCAATTTTTAAAAATTACAAGAATTTGTAATAGTGAAAAATTTCTTCAACAAAATAATAGGATTCTATATGATAGATTGACGAATTGTTGGCCAATGCAATAATAAAATTTTTGGTAGTTGAGAGAAAGGAACTTCTTTTATCTATAAAAAACAAGAAACAGAAGTTCCACCATTAATACTTAACTTTAATAGTGACTTATGTAATGTCGACTATATATTGCCAAAGTATTTCAAAATATTAAACTTTACAAATTATTTAAAATCTGTTACTTAATCCACCTAAGGTTGTATATTGCAGACACAGATCACTTAAATATATACTTATTAAAACAAATTTGATTAGAAATTCTGTGTCAAAGAAAGTTTCCATATGATGATAAGAGATATCTTACATGTAAATATGTTTTTGTTACAAAAATGGTTTAAAGCACTATTAATAATTTTAAATGATATATCCTTTACACATCAATTGTAAAAGAGAAACTTTAATATATTAAAGTGTAATAGATGTTTGAACTGTTATGTAGGTAATCATCAAATGGTCTACATACTTCTAGAATCACTAACAATAGATTTTCCATTTTCCATAAAAATAAATACAAACCAGTATCAAAGCACTTTAATTTGACAGATCATCGAATTGAAGATATGAGAAATTTCACATTACAAAACAATTTTTCTTCCACAAGGGATAAAAAAAAAAAAAAAAATTTTTTTTTAAAAATTATATCTACATAGAATGAACTTGAACATAAGCATTATTACATCTTTAAATTATATAGTTTTCTAATGTGTTCTCTTATTATCTTTGTATATTTATATATATGCACGTACTTTTTACTTTTATTCATTTATTTTATTTTTGTACTTGGCCTTGGATATATGTACAGATATTGTATATACATAATTCACTTTACAATCAACATTAATTGTTAACTATTGTTAATGTGGATACATTTTTATTTGAACATTATATTATATTCAATCAATGTGTTTACACATTTTGTTTGAATTTTATTTAAGTTTTGAAAATGAATGCGTATTAATTTATGTTTATACACGCACACATTTGTTTATTTATTAGTCTTATATGTATGCTTTTTTAATATATATGTTTTTGAATTAAGTCTAAAAGCCTGTGTGAGGTTTCATAAGAAAAGAAGGTGTTGTTTTGTAACGTATATCATAATGAATTAACTGTTGGGCGATTATTTTTTTTTTTGTAAAATCTTTTAACCATTAGAGGTTTTTTTGTTGGATGTGTTACATATAAATTGCAATTTTTAAACACCATCATTTTCCTATATATCTTTGTGATGAAAACTAATCATTTGCTTGAAATAATAAAGATAGAAATAAAACCCATTCTTATTAATTACAAAGAAAATCCTCCACAAATATATGCATTTATATTAGATTTATATCAAGGCACCATTCCAAATACTAGGAATATCCATGAGAGTTATTTGAATACTCTTTATCTTTACCTAAAGCTATATCATGACTATCTTGGTTGAGTAAAATGTTTTTTTTTAAATGGTGGCAAGCACATTAAGTTTTAGTTTTACATTTTTTTGACCTGTACATGAGGGGTCAGATTGACCTTGGGTCAACATGGGTGTGACAAGAATCTCAGCCTCAGGATGGCCTTTGAGCATTTCATCATCAGATTTTCAATTGGATGGATGGTTGAAGAGTTGGGGTGTGGAGTAGATTGAAGCCTGTCCATTAAAGTATGAGGTTTGGCTATCTTAATATATATCTGAGCACTTATATCATATATGTGTAGAGATGGTAATCTGGACCAACTGATGATTGCTGGTTTAGCATGAAATATGTACATTGGTGATTATTTATCTTTTCAACATATATGTGTTCAAGTGTATCAGTGTTATGAGATAGTGTGGAGAGTGGTGTGTCATGTGAATGTCTGTGTTCATATACCCTATATATTACATATATAGACACAGGTATTAACTTATGTGTTTCAGTTATTACATAGTAGAGATGTCTGCCCATCCCTTGTATATGTATTAAATGGATTATGTCCTGTACATGAGGAGTCAGATTAATCTTAGGTCAACATGGGTGTGACAAGAATCTCAGCCTCAGGGTGGCCTTTGAGCATATCATCATTAGATTTTCCATTGGATGGATGGTTGAAGAGTTGGAGTGTGGAGTAGATTGAAACCTGTCCATTAAAGTATGAGGTTTTGCTATCTTAATATATATCTGAGCACTTATAGCATATATGTGTAGAGATGGTAATCTGGACCAACTGATGATTTCTGGTTTAGCATGAAATACGTATATTGGTGATTATTTATCTTTTCAACATATATGTGTTCAAGTGTATCAGTGTCATGAGATAGTGTGGAGAATGGTGGGTCGTGTGAAAGTCTGTGCTCATATACCCTAAAATGTGCTGTTTATTTATTATGATTTAAAAAATTCCATACATTTTCAACTACCAACATTTTCTGGCTTTCTATTTGTAAACTCTTCACAATATCTTCTTCTAATTTATGTACACATACATGTAAATATATATGTATATATTAATCTTAATTTAGGAGTAAATCGGTTTAGTGAAGATATTGAAGAAATGCTTGGATTTAAACCTGGAATATATTGGAGAATTTGCTGGAAATACCTCGCACCTATTTTCATATTAGTAAGTTTGCATATGCATACATATGGTAAAACAATAGATTGATTATTGATAGCTATATATGATATTGGTTTCTATTTCTTATTCCGTTAGATAAATAGATGTTAATAAAAGATTTATTAGAATATTATAATACTGAATTTAATTAATGATATATGTAAATGTTGATTTTTTCCTTCATTTGTATTTGTAATTCAAATTTGCAAACGTTTATTCATTTGTGTATAAAGAAGAACGAAAACACGTTGATAAGCCAATGAACGAACATTTTCAAATTTGAATTAATAATATATATATATATATATAGACATTTTAAATTATAATAACAGTAAATAATAATAACAAAACAACAAAATAATAATAATAATAACAACAACAACAACAATAATAGTCCCGCAGTAAATTCTAACAGAGATACTTCAAGGTTTCATAGGTCTCCATGTTTGAACCCAGAAAAATCCTCAAAGTGCACTTTTTTCCAAGTAAGAATCAAATATACATAGATATTAAGTACAATTCAACAAATGAAAATGGCTTTTCTTTGACAAAAATAATTAATCATGGAAATATCTCGGAAAACAATGTTTTCTCAATGATAAAATTTATTAAAATCGTATACCGAGTCATGGGACGCAGTAAACTCTAGAAGAACTACTTCAAAGTTTCATAAGTCTCCAAGTTTGAAACCAGAAAAATCTTCAAAATGCATTTTTTTCCATGTAAGAATCAAATATACATAGATATTAAATAATTTTTATTTGCCAAAAAAATTAAAGACGGAAATTTCTCAGAAAACAAAACGTTTTTTCAATGATAACATCTAAATAAAGTCAGACACAAAGTCGTGATCTGCAGTAAATCCTCCAAGTGCTAGTTAAAAGTTTTATAAGTTTCTATCTTTAAATATAGGAAAAATCCCCAAAATGCACTTTTTTCTAAATAAGAATGAAATACATATAAATATTAAGTACAACTCAGCAAGTTAAAATAATTTTTCTTTATTAAAAAAATCTATTACCCATGGAATGGATAATCAGCCAAAACTGTCATCTACCAATCTACACAACTCCCTCTAGCAAGAACATTTCACCACCAAGAATATACCATGCATGATAGACTCTAATAATCACCCCCAAACATGTTTTGTAGAAAATTATTAATATCTGCCTATGTATTATCAAAATCTTCACAGATATGTATCTGTTGAAAACTGTAATCATCTGCATAAAACAGTATTGATCATTTGATTATCACCTATTGAAAATCATACAGAAAGATATTGAATAATATAAATGATAAAACATTTCCATGAGTAATTCATTGTTTTTAAATAAGAGGCTTCCGTCTTTCATATTCATAACAAAGCCTTTTCTGTTGGATGGATATTTCTTTGTTATTTGTATGATATCCATTTTGTTATTAGCCTTCTCACTTTATCTATTAGAGAATTATGCTTTACATTGTCAAATGTTTTAATAAGACCAAAACAAACAACATCCAGACCCATACTATCTTAATTAAATGAGGATATAATCATTTTGTGGAACTCTATCATTCAAAACAATTGAGATTGAATCCAACACTGGAATCATTTCATTCAAGTGCTATCCCATTCTAATCTATTAATGGACAATTGAATTAATTGAAGAACTGTACTGGTAATAACTGTAACAATTGTTTCTTGATGTTCTCATTTTTTCTTGTTCTTTTTACTGATGTAACCACTTTTCTTAGGTACAAAAAAGTTTGCTTTGAAACATCATCATCATCATAATAATAACAACAACATCATCATCATCAACTAAAGTCATATAGACAAAAAAACAACTCCCGATATCATGTGATATTCCAAGATCTGTGTATATTGATATTAGCAATTTGTCTATTTATTATACAATTTTTAAATTGGTTTTTAAAAATAGTTTCATTAATTTTACTCTTTTTATAGTGTTTTTCTTTATTTAATATTTTTGTATTTTTGTTTTAAAAGTAAATTTAAAATTGCAATGTTTTTCATGGTCAAAGAAAACTGAGTCAGTATTAGACTGAATATTTATATCATTTTTTACATGAAAGTATAATAGATGGTATTTTTTTAATATTTTTTAAAGTATAGCCCAATTTCCAATGTATGATTTTTTTCATCCACAAACAATTTGATATATATATTTCTGCATTTTAAGAATAGTAATTTTAAAATTATTAATCAATCAGATTACATTTGGAGGGACATAATATATATTTTCTACATGAATAAATCATCGTATAGACTATTATTACAAATATTATTACAAAAATTTTATTCGGTGTAACAGCATGTTTTACACTAATTATCTATCAAATCTTTATTTTATGTTTTATTTTAAAATATTTTCTTCAGACAAACATGGTGCTATTATTTCTTCATGTTGTTACCATAATTTAATTATTAATAATTATATATTGGTTTATGTCAAGCATATAACATTAAATATTAAATGTCTTTGGAAAATTCAAACTTTATTTAGAAAAAAATTCAATTTCTTACGAATTTTATCTGAATAGTAACATTTAATTTGTTTTCTTTCTCCTTATATGATGTTACTACAAAAGACTGCATTAAATGTTTAGACAGAAAAAAATATATTTTGATTTTTATTGAGCCATTAATGACTGTTTTCTAATTTTTACATCAATTAATTGGTTTACATTGTTTTATTTTGTTATTATTTTATTAATTATTTTCCATATGTTATTTTACACTATATCCTTTCCAACCTATAAAACACTATTGTACCAATGCATATTACATAATATATATCAATTTAATATATTGTTAGGAATAAGACAAAAGTTTTATATAATACAGTGTTTCAATGATATTATTCTCAACTCTCATTCAGATGTTACTAGCATATGAATAGAACCTGGACCTTTAGATTCAGAGTATTGAATTTAAGGTAATGCTCTACTGAATTGAGTTACTCTGACAAAGGCAACAGTCAGATATACATATCCATAATGGTCATTCTGATTATTCCATTTTCCTAAGAGGAAAGTCAATTTATTTACTTCCAGATATTATGTATTATTATAATAGGCTGATCATTGAGATTATGTGACAGCGTCATGTGAGCACTATCATTTAATTTTTTTCTTTTTTACATTTTGCTCTATATGCAATATTTTTGTATTTTTCCAAGCAAACTCTTAGAAGTTCCTTGACATGTACATGGTCTGCTACTTTAGACATTCCAGTTTCTCTCTTTTAATTATCAGTTTGTTTTGTTAATTAATTGTGTTTCAATGGTCCACTGGTACTACTACTGTACATTCTTCTATTTCACATCATATTTTATAGCATTCATGTCATATTTCAATGATGCATATTTAGTTTTCAGCATTTTCCAGTGTAGATTTTGTACATGTTAGAAATTTATTGCAGTGTAATGTAGCTTTAGAAAGCTTTTTGATGTTATATTGGTTTTAGATTTTCTTAACTTTTTCTGATACTTCTGATGTCTATGGACAATACCAATAATATTTTTTTTGATTTTGAATTTTCTCTTTGTTGCTTCATAACTGCTGATGGATAAGAGTTTGTTTTATGTAAAAAATTTTCTTTTTCCAAAATGCTATATTCTGAACAAACTTTTTTTGCTCTGTTCCATAGTGATAGTATCACTTCATGTTTCCTATTCTGAAATGATTAGATATATAAGCTAGTTATTTCCCTGTGTGTGTAATCTTTTTGTAAACTGTATTTTTGATTTTACTATGAAGAAGTCATATTAATACTATATCTAAGAATGTCAATTTTTGTTTTTGTTCTGATTCTATTGATAGTATAGTTAATGAGATGTGTCCAGATTGTTTGTAATAGTGCTTTATATGCGGCCACACAACAAATGTATCAATATTGTGAAGCCTGATATAATGTAAATATGGAATAGTATTTATGGCTATGGTTTAAAAATCTTCTCTGGAAATTATGTTAATCAGAGATAATAGTGATGATCTCATAGCTATCTGTTGATTTTGTTGGAAGAATTTTTTTTTCTTATTGAAAGTACATTGTTGTTATGAGCAACATTAATAATTCCATTATACAAACAATAGGAATAATTGGTATGGTTTATAAGCTATTATTATCATTTAATTCTATCATTGCAATAAACAATGCTTCATCAGAGATTGGAGTTGTGAATAAACTTTTCACATCAAAGTTTACTAATATATCAGTTCTCTCAATGTTCATCTTTGACAAAGGATTGTGCATGTTTTGATGTAGAAAGTTTATTCACAAAGATAGCCTGTGATATATCTTATCTAGTGTGAGAAAAAGGTTAATGATAATATAAACCAAAATGATTTTTTTTGTTAATAATATAATGCAACTATTAACCTTCTTTATAATAACACCATTCATGGAATACATTGAATTTTTCCAACAATATCAAAAGGTGGCTATGTTTTTATTGCTCTCACTCCTGATTGACAACATTTATATGGAAACATCTGAAAACACAGCCATAAATACTACTCCATATCTAATTACAATTTGGGTTTGCTATGTTGATGATACATTTGTTGTATGGTAACATGATAAAGAATTATTACAAATATTATTTACAATCATCAACAATACATCTTCAAATTTATAATAGAATCACAACAACAAAATTTTCTTTTGACAGACTCTCATAACTAAATCAAAACTATAGTTTAGAGGAAAAACCACATGCACAAGAAATATTTAGCATATTAAAAACAATCATATCTGAAACATTAAACATGGAGTTATACCATTACTATGGAACAAAATATAAAAAGTATATTCAGAAACTTGTGACTTGACAAAAACACACATGCACACAATAAACTCTTGTGGAGAATAATTATCTATTAGCTATCAATAAGAATACCTTAAATAGACAACAAAGAGAAATATCAAAAGTAAAACTAATTACTGTAGTGTATCCATATATATATATATGTGTGTGTGTGTGTGTGTGCGTGACGCTCTTCATGCATGTGTGTGCATGTGTATGTGTCAGGAATAGTAGATAAAGTACAGAAACATTGCAAAGAATATAGCAATAAAACAACTTTTTAACATCATATCATAGTATGAAGAATTTTAACATGTACAAAAGTTAAACTTAAAATGCTGAAAAACAAAAACTACATCTATGAAATATCATATGAAATGTACATTGATGAAACCAATCACCTCTTGAAAAAAGTGATTGACAAAGCCTGAAATAATAATTAGAAAAGAGAAAACTGAAATACCTAAATTAGCAAATCATCTATGTACTAACGAATATATATTCAATTGAGAAAATACAAAAAAAAAAAAATACAAAGAATAAAATTCAAAAAAGCCACATGACTATAGCAAAGAAGCCCATAAGTGAACTGAGTATAATAATATATGATATCTGGAAGCTAATTATTAAAATTGATTTAGGAAAAAATGAAAAAATCAGGAGGATTGTCACTGAAAAATATATGAAATTTCTCCTGATTATTGCCTTTGGATGAATAGTTTAATTGGTTAGAGAACTAGCTTATATTCAATATTCAGAATCTATAGGATCAGATTTGATTCCAATGCTAGTACTGTTCTCAGTCTGGCCAGCATCACCTGAAGAAGATACAAATAATACAACTCAAAACATCGGTTATGTACTAACAATTGAATGTATTTGGAAAGTTTAAATAAAGTTTTAAAACTCATTTAATATTAGATTATGAAAATTATCCAAAGTACAAATATTATTAAAATAACACCATCACAAAGTTTCATATAAACACTAAATATTCAGGATGAATTTGGTACTATGTCAAATTTAGATATTTAAATAAATTATGTCATTAGCTGCCCAATGTAAAAAGTCAATTTCTTATGTAAAAGTGAATAAGTATTTGCAACTAAACCTACAATTCATTGTCAGGGAACTGAGGAAATTGCTCAGAGAGCAAGTTAGACCCTGTTAAGAGAAAGAATAAATGTTCAAATATTTTATAAGTACCAAAACTTGCACATTAATAATGTAGAATATTTTCTAAAAAATAAATTTACTGATAAAAATTTCACAAAAATTACTTAATCAGTAATAAGATAATATTCTAAATTACATGAAAAAATAAAATATTGTTAAAAGAAAAACTTATGACCCTAAATGGGCATATCAATATCATTCTGCATAAAACAACATACTGGAAGTATCATTTAAAAATGTTAATCCTAAACCTTTTAACCAAGATAAAATTTCAGCTCTGGAAATAGAGTTTAACTTTTCCAGAACACCATCTAATATTCCTTTATTAGATATAATAGAATCACTGACAATTCAAAGATTACCTCTAGAAATAGCAACAAAATTATACTGATAAATAAAAAGAATGCTCTAGAGATATCCAAAATTGAAATCAAACATTTTCTGTTATAAGAGAAAAGCTATTAAATCATTCACATCAGATAAATGTATAATCATTGTCTCTTCTGATAAAGACAATACAACAGTTGTAATGAAGCAACTGATTATGATAACAAAATACAAAGGCTGTTCATGGGAGATCAATACAAAAATGTGACAAACATTCTGCTACTAATTATAGAAACAAAGTTGCAAGCATTATTTGGAAAGCTTCACCAATTCAGAAAAAAGAAAATTAAATCTAATTTCAGCAAAATTGCTATCAGTGTTTTGCAATCTACATAAAATTCATAAGGACAACATTCCATTAACATCTAAAAGTCTTATTTCCAAATGCTGTCAAGATATCTCTTCAAAGTATTTAGTCCTTTGTACAACAGACAGTCTTTTTAAAGGGTTTTTATAGAATTAATCAAGAAATGAAAATTCAAAGAACTGACATATTGGTAAGCTTTCATGTAGAAAGTTTTTTAACAAATATATCTTATAATGAAGCATTATTTATTATGAGGAAAAAATTAAATTACAATAATATTTACAAACTAGAACAACTATTTTTACTGATAGAATAATCGTTCTAATAATATTCTGCATAACAATGAGATATTTTCAATACAACACTTAACAAATTTGACAACACATCTCTAAATACTACTCTGTATTCACCTAAAGTTTGTTTTCATTATTAATGATATATTTGTTGTATGGCCACATGATGAATACTATTTCAAATAATTTGTATTCTCATCAGCAACTTTATCCTCTTCAATTAAAGTCACAGTAAAATCAGAACAAGAAGAAAATTGTCATTTTTAAATGTTCATACCATTTACAACTTTCTTAAGAAGAAGAAAAAAATATATATATTTAAACGTTCTTATGATAAGACTCTTCTCATGACAAAATAAAAACTGCAGTTTATAGTAAACTTACACAAAGGAAAATACTTATCATATATTCTATCACACCAGAAACACAAAACACAGAGTTATATTATCACTAGGAAACATAGCCAAAGAAATTTGTTAAGAAAGAAGTGAATAAAAAAAAAGGAAAAAAATCTACATAAAAATATTGTCATGACAAATGGTCATTCTTCATCTGTCACTAAGAAAACATTAAATAGATACAAAGAGAAACATCAAAAGAAAAAACAATTATTAGTACTATAGTGTATTTCATGTGCCAGGAGTAGCAGACAAAATAAATAAAATCTGCAATCAATATAAGATATAAATTTTCTAAAGCCATATCAAATTACAAGGAATTCTATCATCTACAAAATATAAACTTGTAATGCTAAAAAACAGAAACTACATTTATGAAATACCATATGAATATGTGATGAACTTTCATTGGTGAGATCTATTGCTTCTGTTTAAAAGTAATTAAAAGAGCACAAACTGATGGTTAGAAAAGAGAAAACTGAAATATCTAATAAAGCATACCATATATTTACCAATGAACATTTGGTTAACTGGGAAAATATAATAATATTGGATAGAAAGAAAAAAGTATAAAAATAAAAATTCAAAGAAAACTGCTCACATGATAATAGCAAATAATCCCATAAGTCAAAATAATGTAATAATACATAATATCTAGATGCCACTAATTAAGTTGTTAGGGGAAAATGTAGAAATCAGGAGGATTTTTCTAGACAAATGTATAAAATTTCTTCTGATTGTTACCTTCATCAGAATAGTTCAGTAGATTAGGATGCTACTTTAAACTCAATATTTAAAATCTAGCAGTCAGTGTTCAATTTCCATGCTAATATTATCACAGGTAAGACCAGAAATACTTTTTAAAAGACAGAATAATAATACCACTTAAAACATTGTATTATATTTTAACCTATGTTCTATTTCATTTTAACAGTTGAATGTATTTGGAAAGTGATTTAAATAAAGTATGATTTTTTTCTAAATACATCCAATATTAAATATTAGATAATAAAAATAGTCAAACATTTAATTATTACTAAAATGCCATCACAAACCTTCATACAAACAACGATTTGATTATGTTAGTTATATAATGTAATTTTGTGATATTGATTAATATATCTAAAATGAAAATCTTTAATGAGATATTTATTCAATATATTTTTATATTTTAAATAGTTCAATTATGATATAATTAAGCACATGACCAATTAAAACCTGCAGTAACAAAGTGAACATATCATTCAGCAATAATGATTTATCTGTCTGATCTTCTATAAACTAAAATAGATTCCACTTGAGCTTATTTTCTTACTAAAATGAAGTCAATTTTTAGTTTGTAAAAATCATACAAACTGTTATCAAATAATATGTATTCAAATTGCCAGTCCAGTTTTTTATTTATCACTATGGTTAATTATAATAAAGCTGATCTCAAAATAAAAAACAAAAAGTCTGATATATCAAGTATTAAATCACCCCACATGATTAAAAAATTCAACACCTCCTTCTGTGAAATAAATTTATAAACATCTTAGAGTCTCTATAATATTTAAATACATGTATATTCTCTGTACTAAACTTAATGTAATTAGAAGAAACTTCAACTCAAGCTTTCATGCTCCCTATAACTATTCACTCCATCTTATACAATTCATATACATGACAACATATAAGTGTGGGAAATGGTGATCTGGATCAATTGATGAATGCTGGTTCAAAATGAAATACATGTACTGGATATCAATTATTTTTTTTATATGTATGTGGTCACATGTATTGATTTATACGATGGACTGGATAGCTACAGGAAGCTTGAAAGTCTGAGTTCAAGTCCTTTCTAATTACATTAAGTTTAGTATAAATAATATACATGTATTTAAATATTACATAATTAGTCTGTATTCTGCCCATCCCTCTTTGCCATATTTAAATGGACATATTAAGGTCCTATGTGTGAGTTGTCAGATTGACTTAAGGTCAACATTGGTATGAAAATGATATTGACATTAACAAGGGCTTTGAGCATTTCATCTTTAGACTTTCAATGATGAGGATGGCTGAAGAGTTGGATGGTGGAGAAGATTGAAACTTGTTCATTAATGTTTAAAGGAAACTGAGCACTGATTGTATGTATGTGTGGGAAATGGTAATCTGGAGCAACTAATGAGTGCTGGATCAGCATGAAATACATGTATTGGAGATCATTTACCTTTTTCATATGTCTGTGGTCATGTTGATCTCTTGTATAAGATGGGATAGCTGTAGGAAGTTTAAAAATCTGATTCAAGTCCCTTCTAATATATAGGTAACAGCACTTATATTCACTGCAGTGCAAATTTGTTTCAAAATGTTCTCATTGAACTGAAAAATATTAATTGTTTGCAGAATGTCAAGGAAAATGCTAGACTTCTGCAATTTTACATCTATCAAAATAACTTTCTGGGTTTAAATTCTTATATGAACTTGCGTTTAAATTGACAGAAAGCCCCATTTTACATCATTAAAATCCAAATCAAAGAGCTTTTATAAATTAATAGTTTAACTATATAATTGTTCTGGCATCATCAAAAGATAAAGTTATTTACATGAATGTAATTTCTTAATTTTCATTCTTTATCAACTTTAAAAGCCATGAAATATATAATTCAACATATACAACTCTCTGGGAACAATCATTATTTGCAGAATGTCAAGAAAGATGCTAGCTTTCTACATTCTCACAAAATATCAAATAATTTATATGGGGTTCAAAACATCAAAAAAGGGTGAAGAAAGTTGTAATTCTGAGATAGAAAAATCTGAAACTTTTGATTTCACATTAACTTTTAATGTTAATGATTCAGATACTTGGCCAAAAATTATGAACATAAAAATTAGTTAAGAATTTTATATTTATCAGGTAGTTAATGAGTTTCCGAAATGCCTGGCCACAAGTTTTTAGAATCCATATTATCATTATTTACCATGTGGAGAGAAAATTTCTAAAGGCTATTTGTGTCCACTAAAGGCAGGAGTGTTAGTATGTAACTATAGAGATAAAAGTGTAAATAATATAAATAAATTATTTTTTAATGTTCCTCTGTTTTTGCATCTTTTGTTAAATAAAATTTTATAGAATTCATTTTATTTTAATTTACAAATTTTATTTAATGGGATTGAGAGGGGGAGCACTGAAATTTAATTTGCACAAAGATAACTATTATTCTTATGGTGGCCATGTAGTGTGCAATAGAATATGATTGTTATAAGAAAATTATGCTCTAATAAGCAAATTTGTTGATGGTTTTTTGTTGACATCATCAATTATAAATCCAAGTCATCATCATTATATTCTTCATTTGGCTGATCTTTGAATACATGATTTTGTTACTTCTAAGACAGATACTTTAAAAAATAAAATAATTTTAGTATGTGTGCACATTGAAATATCTTAAAATTAATGTTATGAGAGTACATCCTTAAATTATTGGGATCATCATCATTTGTCTAGACTATTACATTTAGCTCACTCACTTTTAACAAGTATCAAGGAGTATATTTATATTAATATTATGTTTCTGCAGAGTTTTTATTTAAATAATATGACCTTTCATAATACAAAATGAAATTTGCTGATTATATGTCTTAATCTTTAATCATCTAAATTTTGTGCCACTACAGTTTGTGAGTTATTGCTATAAACATATACATAATTGTTTCTATTTTCTTATATTCTTTATATTTTAAATTAATGTATGAATAATTTTCAAGTAATATTACTTGTTTGTTTTTTAACATTGTTTATTGAAAACATATAAATATGTCATAATTTCTTAGTTAAATATTTAATACTTTTTATGTTATTAATGTATATAAAAAATCTAATTAAAAATATTATTAAGCATTAAAATTTAAATAAATTAAAAGTTATTCACATTATATGTGTATGTAAAATGTTTACCAATTAAAATTCATTATCTATTTTATTATGAGATCAAAGAACTATAATAAATTTAAACAAATTAATGGAATATCAATTTATTAATGTGTGTACAAAATTGATGTATTTATCTTTATAAACATGTATATCAATAGAAGAGACTGTTTACCAGTTAAAATGCATATTTAGTTTATTAACCTAAGAAATATAGCATCAATATATATATATATATATAAGCAATTAAATCATCCCACATGATTAAGAAATCCAGTACTAATATATAAATACATTAGAGTTCGTATTTCAAAATAGGCAGGTCAAAAAAAAATGGTATCCACTTTGACCTGTCTGCTATCAGATGTTATATATTGAAATACGAACACGAACTCTAATGTATTTATATATTAGTTCACAGAGTGCAGTACTGGATTTCTTAATCATGTGGGATGATTTAATTGCTTAATATTTGTATATTTATTTCAGTATAGCGTTATGCACTGGGATTATATTTATTATATATATATATTAAAAATGTAACTCCATTTCAGTATAGCGTTATGCACTGGGATTATATTTATTATATATATATATTAAAAATGTAACTCCAATCATAAGTGAGAGTATCATTTTAATGCACTTTGAAATGTTCCATATATTAAGACAAATATGCATATTAATAAATTTAAAAAGTATATACAGTAATTCCCTTTAATAAAGTTAACCAAAGTCAAATATTTTTGATCATTACATCACCCATCAGCTGAAAAGGAGTTAACTGCCAATATATTTTAACATAATGTTAAAGCCCTTTATGTATTCACAATAGATGTAATAGAACTTCAGTCTGAAAGCTGAAATAATCATGCTAATAATAACAAACTATGTTAAAGTATTTATTTTTTTCATATTAAGAAAAAAATTTGCTTCTATTCAAATTGTAATATATATTAAAACCTACATGTCTTGATTTTAACAAGGGTAAGTCAAGAATAACATTATATAAATTCAAATAATATCCAAGTGCTTTCAACACTGATGTGTCCTTATCAAAGTAACTATACTAAAAACATACTCAATAAAATATTTAAGAAAAATGGTGTCAAGTCCAGAAACAACAGATTAGGAACATGCAACATATTTTGATTATAATATAGTGGATTATTAAATAAGCTTAATACATTAATATGTAATTAACTTCAACTCTGTTTTAGATTAGTTCATATTAATATTTAAAAGTTTATATTCATAGGAATAATCTCATGATCATTTCATGTATTTAATATCAGAACAATCTTATTTGTATTTTTTTGACATTCACATGGAGATGTGGATACTGTCAGTAATCTCACGAAATAATGTTGAGGTCATGAAACAATGTCTTGAGGGTGCTCATTGATGATTTATTTTAACATGATGTCAAAAATTGTAAATAAGTCATACCCATGATTTAATTGGCCAGGTTTTATAATTTGTAAAAAATAAGTTCGTACATAGATTACATGTAAATATAATTTAATTATCAAATGAATACATGGTTAATCAAATCATTGAATGCATATATTCATTATATATCTCAATATACATTTCAAATATATTTAAGGATATTTTCAGTCTTTAATGAAATTATGAATTTCTAATAAAAATGTAAAAAGAAATCTCTATATCTAAATATTTATTACATTTCTGATGATGTAAGCTAAAGTCTCCTTGGAATTTTTTGTTACTAAACAAAATATAAATACATTGTACATATGTAGCTAGTTAGAAAGTTTTGTTGTATTGGTGTGAGTGTTTACATATATATATATATAATTTTAAGTGATTTATATTTACATTTCTTATTATATTAGGGAGATAGATTATAAATAGCTAGTTAGATAAATAAAGATAAGTAGATCTTAAATAATTAGGTAGATATATATCGAAAAGTGTTTTTTGACTCAGTGGGAGATAGTTACTTACGCTTTTCTATTATAGATATTTTAAAAAAAGTTATGATTATTATATATATATAATATTCAAATCAATATGTTTATTAAAATACCGTAAATTTTACATCAATTATAGTTATTTTATTTGAAGTCAAATATTCATGAATCGGCAATCATCAAATGTTAAAATAACAGAATTGTGGGAGAACTAAACTAAATTGAACAATGGGTATTGTGAAAGGAAGTCTCGTTTTGATTATTCAATGATATATAGTTGATAAAGACTACAATGTATAGTCGAAAGTACTTCTAATAAAATAACCATAATTTATGTGAATTTTACTGTATTTTAATATATATATTAATTTGAATATTACATATATTTTGGAAAGAATACAGACATCAAACTTTATATATATATATATATTGTAAAATACAATACCCGTTATAAAATATTATATATATATAAAAAAAATTTTAATGGTAAATACAATATTATAGTTTAAATTCTTTTGTAGTGCTTTCGATTACATGGTAATCCTAGTCAGCTTTAACTGAATTTCAAATTTTTTAAACTTAATGTTACATATATTTCCATTACCGAATTAAAAATAATGTAAATAGTCAATTTAATATAGCTTCAGTATTCTTTGACCATGAAAAGACTTGTAATTATAAGTTTAAATTTAATAGTAGTGAAATAAAAATATTAATGGAAGAAAGAAATCATAAAAAGAGAAAAATTAAAGAGGCAATTTTGATTGATAAATATAAGGGCAACTTATGGAAATATACGTAACATTAAGTTTAAAAAGTTTGAAATTCAGTTAAAGCTGACGAGGATTACCATGTAATCGAAAGCGCTACAAAAGAATTTAAACTATAACATTGTATTTACCGTTAAAATTTTTTTTATGTATATATGTGTGTAAAACAAAGAAGTGTATATAAAAATAGTGATATGTAGATAGATTACTGTTAAATAGTGATATATAGATGTAAAAAACTGATGTATATATAGATAGATGAATGGATAAAAAAGATAGATAAATATATAGACAAACTGACAGACACAAAGGCAGACAGACAATGTGTGAGAAAGACAGATGGACAAACAGACAGACAGATTTGATGCATGTGTTGCATAAAATAGTTTTGCAATGAATTCAAAACTTTCCAATCCACATAATATTTTAACTGAGCTGAAACTATATTTTCAATTTATAAATCTTTTATACAAAACATGTTTTAAATTATTATATATCATCATCATTTATATCTGTATGTATAAACATTTTTTTCAAAGTATCATTTTTATATTATATGTATTTATAGTTTATCATAGTTTTTGGATTAATATCATATACACCGTTAACTTATGGTGATTATGATTATCCTCCATGGGCAAACTTAGTTGGTTGGATGGTTGCTGCATCGTCTATCCTTTGTATGCCCGCGATGGCTGTGTATCAATTAATAATAACTCCTGGTACAATAAAACAGGTATTAATTTTCGTTAGTATTATTATTATTATTATTATTATTATTATTATTATTATTATTATTATTATTATTATTATTATTATTATTATTATCATCATCATTATCATCCAATTTTCAAAATGATATCAGTGATAATTATTTATTTCCTCAATAATTTATATCACATTTTAATTTTTTCTTGTTAACAAACATTTTTTAAAATCTCGTATTTGTTGTGTTATCCATACTTTCTGTATTACCAATTTTGTTAAGTATTTAAGTTTTAGCTCTTTAAAAAGTACTGGAAGAATACATTTTTTAAAAGTTTATTTTCAGGCACTAAGGCATATTTCTTTTTAATATTGGAAGTTACTGCAAACAACTTTAAATGTATATTTTTTTTTTTTTTTTTTTTAAAGAATATAGACTTTATTTTATATAAAGTGTTACAAATGAATTTCTCTAGACAACAAAAAAAATCTAGTATAAATTTACATTTTTACTAATAACTTCCTGAATTTCTTGTACTAAGAACCAGTCCATGTGGATAGGTAGATTTCTTTGGGTGCAAGAAGCTTATCTTTTTTTCGAATAGAATTAAATGTAACTCTAATAAAAAGTTGTGAGTCCAATGGAGAATTGGTTATAACTATATGACATCTAAGTAACCATATTACGTGGTTAATAAATATGCATCTTCTGATATTGCAGAAATTACCCATTTTAATATTATGAACGATATCAAAGAGTTCTGGATTGTGATTATTGAAATAATTTTGAATTATATATTTTGCTTCTCTTAGTCCCGAGCAAGAAACAAGAATATGATCAAATGTTTCACTATTTTTTTTACACAAAATACATAAGGAATCAATCCTTTTAAATCCTCTATTTGAAACAAGGAAATCGTTGGTAGGAAGTGAAGATAGATTTATTTTAATGATAAAATCAATATATTTAGGCATTAAATACCATTTTCTCATTTTATTAAAAAGATTGATATTAGTCACTTCAAGATAACTAGGAGGGCATATCAGCTGAGGATTTATCATTTTAAACGTGTCCCAATATGTGTGCTTATTATTAAAAAGAATTTCATTTAAATCCATTTGTTTATCAATAAGTGAGATGAGAAGTTGTAGCCAATTTTTTTTAATATTCGGGGGAGGCGTATCTGTGGGAATGATTGTGTCAATAATGTTTTGGTAATTAAATTCAATCTTGATGTAGTAGAATAAATTAACTATATTTTTAATTAATAATGTATTAATTGAATGTAAACCTAGGCCATTAAGTATTTTTGGATTTTGCATTTTACGTATACTGATACAGACCACTTTTTTTTTCCAAAGGAGGCCAGAGCACAATGAGTTAATTTGCGAAGTAAATTTTTTAGTAGGGTTTAAAATCGGTAAATAATAATTAATTCTGCTGAAAACAAGAGAATTTAGTAAGAGAACTTTATCATATAAAGATAAGTAAATGCTTTTTAGAGAATCTATTATTTTTTTTGTTGATATAATCAGTTTGTCTTGTAACATTTTTCTCATTTTGTTTGGTGAAAGGTACAGTGGTATACCTAAAAAAGGTTGAGGTTTTGATGAGAAACATGCAGGGACATTTTCTCCTGAATGAAGTTTCCAAACTGCAGATTTCTCTAGATTAAAATTTAATTTGTATTCCGATGAAAACTTTTTAAGGATTTTTTCAAGTTCTGGTAGGTGTTTAGCTGATGGCAGCATTACAACAATATCATCCATATATGCAAGATGTTTAATTTCTTTGTTTAGAAAAGGAACAAAAACTCCAGGAAGTTTTGTTTCCATTTCTATGAGAAGGGGGTTAATATAAGCAATGAATAAAAGTGCACTCAAGGGTGAGCCCTGAGGAATAGAAATTGATGGTTTAAAGCCAGGTGCAATTCTACCATTGAGTGTAATGAAAATTTCTCTATTAAATAGAAGATTCTCTATCATAGTAAGATAGACGGAGGGAATTCCATATTGTTGTAGTGTTTTCATTAATATTTCAATTCTTACTGAATCAAATGCTGCTATAATATCTAGTTGTACAGCTATTGGCTTTGATTTTCTCTTAATTCTAATGTATTCTGTTAAAATTTTGAAAAGGCAAATTGCATGCATTGTGGATGAACCTTTCTTTGCATATTGAGTAGAAGAAATATTATCTAAAATGTTTTGTTGAATCTTGTCTTTAATCAGCCCTTCTATGATTTTAATAAGAAGAGGAGTCATAGAGATAGGTCTTATATTTGATGTAATAGAGGGAAGACCTTTCTTTTTTAAAAAAGGCACCAATGAAATAGGGTAGAGGCCAGGTATGTCTTGACAACTTGAGGCTATGACGTCAATGACACCTTTTATAATTGGAACAGTAAAGTGAGCCAAATGTGATAGTACAAATTTTGGGAGGCCATGAGAGCCAGGATGTGTTTTTTCAGGAAGTGAATTTAATTTGTTTAAAATTAATTGCTCAGTTATTTCATGATCATTTTTTTGACTATTGTTGAATATGGTTCTAATTTGATTGCCGGATGTTGTACGAAGTTTATTGAAGAAGAAATTCCTAATAATCATTAGCATTGAAGAACCAGCATAGTTGGCTCCATTGTCTAAAATGGATAAAGGTGTAATAAGTTTTGGTTTTGATCCTAATGCCCAACGAATATAACTTTTAGTCCAGGCATGTCTACTGGCTAGAAAAACTTTAGATCTCTTAATAGAAATATTTTCAGCTAGTGCCCTTTGTAATTCTTTATATTTAATTTTAATTTGAAGTATTTTATTAATATTAAGTGTCGTAGAGGGCATTGAATTCATTATGGCAGACAGAGAATCCATTTCTTTTAGCATTTTACATGGTCCATTTTGTTTTCTACAAAAATAATTGGTTATGGCTCTTAGAATTTCAGTAAAAGTAAACCAGGCATCAATCGGTGGCCGAGATAGGATATTTGCCTTGTGAAAATAAATGTAGGCCTCAGAAAAGACAGCCTCGGGAGTTGTAAATTTATTAATTAGTCTTGATGTTCTTAGAAGACCATCAATAATATTAATTGGCCCATTTATGCAAAGCAAAATTTTTAAAGCTAGGTGATCAGAGAAAAAAACATGTTTTAGAGATGTTTCAATCTTGAAATGTATGTCAGGAGAGTAATAAATCAAATCTATAAGTGAAGAATACTGTTTTGTGTAGAAAGAATAAGCATTATTATTAAAGAAACCTTGAGCTGACATGAGACCATAATTAATTAAATGTAAATATTTTCTGTCAAATGTGTGATAAGGAAGATTAAAATCGCCCAATAGAATAGTTGATGCTGAACTATGATAAAGAGCCAAGTTAATTATATTTATTACTTTATAAATCGTATTACTATTATTTTGTAGATAGAGATATATTACATTTAGATTTGTCTGACCAAATACAAAATTAACTATTATAACATTTGAATCTAAATGGATAATATTAAAGGTTGTAAATTTAGAGATGCGATTTACTATGAATGCAACTCTTCCTGATGGAGAATTTGCTATGGAGAATTTAAATAGACCTAGTGAAGATAAAATTTCTGATATTTTGCAGTTGCTGTTTATATGTAATTTAGTTTCTGCAAAGAAAATAATATCTGGTGTTTCTTTTAAGAAAAAATCTTTTATAGCATAGACACGTTGTAAAGAGTTTAATCCTCTTACATTTATACCTATTATTTTAATTTTCATTGAGTATTGATAAAAACTAGAATTTTAAAATATAAATTAAATTTGATTAGGCATCAATGGAAAAAATGAAAGAATCATTCCAATACATCAAATCCAACTAAGGGTGAGAATTGGAAATCACTCTCTTTGTCTTCTACCACTTCAGGTGTTAATAAATTAAGATGTGACCCTGAATTTGTAGGAGTGATATAAGCAATCACATTATTTGTTGTACTTAATGATGTATTAGACTTCTCTATTTGCATTAGATTATCTAATTCATTTTCATATTCTTGATTTTTTTTAATTTTTTTTTTCTTTTTGTTAGGATGTTTAGTAATAGAATTTAAGTCATTATCAGAGCCACAAAGTGTGCTTGAACTATTAGAAGAATCATTTGTTATTATTTCAGTAGTTTTATCTAAATTTGTAATTAAATTTCTTTCTTTTTTTCGTTTATGTAATCTTGGTAAACTCTTATTTAAATGAGAATTAATTAATTGTTCAGAAGTATTAAGAAAACATTGATCTTCTATTTCTTTTTTATTTTTTTCTATTTCTTCGTGAAGAATCCCTGTAATCTCTTGTGATTTGAGTTGTTGATTTCTTTCTAATTGGCTACTTTGCCTATTTTGAATATTAATAATTGAAGAAGAATTATGAGAAAAAGAATTTCTATGATGATCAATGTTTGATGCAAAACAGGAATCTTCCCGTTGTTTGTTTTGATAATCCAAAACTGGGCAACGGTGAAACTTAGATGATTTAATATTACATCTTTGGCAAAAACTTTTCGGACAGTCTTTAATTAGATGGTCTCTTGATTTGCATATATAGCACTGTGATGGAACTCCTTGAAAACTTATTACTAAGTTAGTCTTTGCAACCGTATGAAATGATGGGATGTCTAGAGCAGTGATATTTTCTTTAAGGGCTAAATTAAATGAGGCTATGTTCGAAAGCACATGGGAAGGAGCTCCCTTCTCATTTAAAAAAAAAAAACTCTGAAGTTATGCCATAAATGTTTAGTATTTTTTGAAGATCATGTGAATCAAATCCTGGGTAGCAATTTCTTATAATACCTTTTAGGGATCTTTTTATATTTAAATCAACTTTACATAACCATAAATCTCCAAGCATTCTGTAAGTATTTATAAAAGCTGTTTTGTATGTAATAGAAGCAAATTCTAAAATAAGATATCTTTTGTTTTGATGATGATACACTTTATTTATATAATTCCAATGTTTATTTAAACTAAGAGTGTTATATAATAAATCTATAGGGAAGAGTAAAGGTTTAATGTCATTGTTAGTTGCTGAGATAATTAATGTGTTCTCCTTTTGATATACTTTGAAAGAGTCTAAAAGTGCTTGAGGAATAGATAAATTAAATTTTTTATTGATTTTATTAAAATCGTCCCATGAGGGAGTAAAAGAATTATCTGCATTTTTTGCATTAATAATTGATACTTTTGTGTGATCAAAATGAGTTTGCTCTGTTTCTTCATCATCATCTTCAAGGTCTAGAGAGAGAAGTGAGTTTTGTGAAGAATGATGTGAGATAGTACAATTGTTTGTTGGTATTTTAGTTTTAACCTTCTGAGCATAGCTCATTTTGTTTTCATTAATTCCTTTATTATCATTTTCATGTAATACTGAGTAATGATAACTATTGTCTTTATTTATATTCTTGCAAACTTCAACAGTTTTATTTTGTTTAGCTTTATCCACAGTCTTATGTTCTTTATCATTAACCCTGGTATCAATCAAATTGCTAATTTCATTTGAAGAATCATCACTATCTTCTATGCAATTTTTTTTAAAGTTTGAATTGTTAGTTTTATTATATAACTCAAAACTAAACTTTTTATCATTCAAAATATTAGGAGATGAAATTAGAGTATTGTTATTTTCATTTCCAATAGACTCTTGATTATAAATACCCACATAATCGTGTAAGTTTTGATTTTTCAATTTTGGATTATTTTCTTTTACATTTTCTGAAGCAGGGCTTAAGTCAAATTTATCAACATTTGTTGGCAATTCAATACCATTTTCATTATTTATCTTTTGAACTTCAGAAGTTTTAAAATTTGATATTTGTTTAGAAATGATATTAGTGTTAGAAAAATCTTTATGTAGTAGTACTTTTTTTGACTTTTTTGTAATTTGCTGATTTGAACTTTTAATAGAATGAATTGAAGCATTTGCTACAATAAATTTTTTTTGTTCTAAATTTCCATTTCCATTGTTATCTGAATTATCATAACGTTCTAATTTAGAATTAGGTTTAACAATGCTTTCTTTCAATATTATTTTTGAATTACTTGAATTATTTGTTTCATTTTCATTTTCAAAAGAAGTTTCACAGGAAATTTTAATAGATTTCTTTTTTATATCTTTTGTTGACATTGTTTTTGATGTTTTAAACTCATTTTGCATAGAAACATTTTTGTCATCCATTACTAAGGAATCATATTTAACTTTTTCATTTGAATTTTCTTCAGAATAACTCTGAATTTTACTCATTTGCTTCTCAACAGACTAAAAGATTTAAGTCTTACCTTTCAAATTAGAACACACAATTCTTCCTTCACACACTACTACTCTTAAGAAAAATAATAATAAAATCAGTCTAAATATCTATTCAATTTTCATTTTGATTAATAATTTGTGCATGATTTTTATCATTTTAACTTTTTCATCAATTTATTGCTTTCAGATTTTATATAATAACTTTTGTAACATTTTCTAAAGCATTCACGTGTAGAATAATATTCAGAAGATTTAAGTAATTGTTCTTTTTTTTTTTGGACGGGGGGGGGGGCTTTCTAATTTAATTTACAAAATACTTTTTTATATATATAATTGTTTTAATGAGTTCTGAGGAGTTATACCATCTTACAAATAATTTTTAATCTCTCCATGTAGTCTAATCCGATTATTGCATTTTGTTCAAATTATCTGAGACTATGTCATAATGGCTCAAAATTTAATTGCAGAAGAAATATTTACAAAACTTACAAATCACATGCAAAATGGATTTATTGATCTTTTCTATAACTTCTCTTAAAAAATACGGTTGAGCTATAAAAGATCTTAGATGTAGTTTATATTATTCGACTTAATTCAACTTCTTTTTAAATATTTTCTATGATCTTAATGCTTGAAAATAATGATTGGTGTTCTGCAATTCCTAATATATATTTTAAAATTATTAATACTATAACTGTATTTCAGCAAACATTTTATACATGATTATTTAAAATTAAAAATAGCTCAATGTATATGTAAACAAAGGGAGTAAATCAGCTTCCACCTGGTTATAACTTAACAGTATTTATTCTATTCTTAATCCTTTGTTCACCATTTAGTGCTTTTAAGTCATAACATGGGAAAGGGTGATTTACTTCCTTTGTTTACATATGATTGTTTTGTGTACAACTCTGCAATCAATCAGTTCTGTTTCTTTTCCTAGTTCTTAAAATAAATTTTATTAATCAATTTTTAAAGCTGTTTGGATTTTCATAGATATCACATGACCACCATCTCTTATGCTTGTGTATACATATAGTGAGTTTTGACTGTTTTGATTTTCATAGATTTGATTGAATATTTTATTTTTTGTTAATTAAATAAATAGTCAAATGACCTTATTACTTGAGGGTTCATAAGAAGTTTGAGTGCCTGGAATGCCTGCATTAAAATCAATTTTAGGATCCAATATTTCAGAATCTCACACCTTACCACAATATTAAACTGCACTAAGCAAAAAAATGGCTTTATTGTATAAGAGTTCATAAGAAGTTCGAACACTCAAAATGCCAGAAATGGCATTCATTCTAGGGTTTCGCATTTCAGGATATGATACTTTACTAGTGTGCTAAACCACACAAGGGATATTTGTTTTAAAATATGATATTTAAATTGATATTGCTACAACTGTATAGTTTACATTGTTGGCTAATATATATATATATATATATATATATATATATATATATATATATATATATATATATATATATATATATATATATATATATATATATTCAGTTATTATAGAATTCTTAAACAGACTTATGGCTCACCTTCATTGTTTTATTTATCTTTATTTATTTTTTCTTTTACTAAATTAGTGGAGCTTTAGCTGATTCATCCCACCCGTCAATTTTTGTGTGGCATGCAATTGCTGTGTGTCATGCATGCAGACTGGATGAGCCTGGAGTATTATGTAGGGAATGAAGTAATCTGAGAAGGAATGTCGGAGAGGCATTTTTTATCATTTTGGATGAGCATGCATTAAATAAGAGAGAGTCTTTTTATGCTTTATCAAAGAAATGGCATGCTGAGGCACTTTGAACCTTATTTGCATATTCACCTGATTCATTTTGTATATTTGCATATCAGTATATTGTTGGAGAATATAGGAATTTTGTAGTCCTTGATAATGAAGGGTAAGCCTTCGAAAACGTTCGGAAAAATAACAATTTGTTGATATTTATCTCTAGATATTGGTCTTATATCATATTTTGTTTTCTGAGTTATGATTTGTAATTAATGTATGTATGGTTTATTCTAACATATTTAAATTTTAAATTACTTTTCATAACACTAACAAATGAGATTCATATTTTACAGAATTTCAATTATTGAAACTTTCTAAATAAGTTATTTATTTTTATTTTATTTTATTAAAATGTGTATTGTTGCTTTTCTAGTTTTTCTGTTTCTGCTTTCTGTATAATGTTTTTTTTCTTATAAATATCATTCAGATACTTTTTTATTTTTTTAAAAACTAGGCTTAAATTCTAGCTTAATTTTAATACTGAAAATTAGAAGTACTATTTATAGTGTTTTATTCCTTTTCTCTCATCTACTTTTTATTAAAACATAACTTATATCTAACTAACTGTTAGTCATATCCTGAGCTGAATCTGTTGTGTACATTTAAATTATTTATGTTAGTACTATATAAAAGCAATTATCAATATTTCAATTGTTTTACTAAAAAAGACACAGCATATGAAGGAGCATCAATTATTACATAATTGAATTAAAAATAATGTAAATAGTCAATTTAATACAGCTTCAGTATTCTTGTTTTAAAATAAATTTATTAAACATAATAACATAGTAATATACAATTAAACTTTATGAAAAATTATATAGCATTCAGAATAAAACTTGAAAAGGTCACTGCAGAGAAAAAGATATCTTAATAAGACTAAGAGGAAAATGAAACTTTCACCCAAATATCATCATGTAGACTCACAGGTGAAAGCAGAGAGTCTCACTGCTTGACTTGGTCAAGGAGCTTGATAAAGACAGTTAGAGCCGAGTTCTGAGAATGACCAAAGATGAGCCTGCAACATGTCAACCATAAAGAAAATGTTATAAAGATAGATAATCTTGTTGCTGCAAAAGATTCCTTCTTGAGAGTATTACTAACAGAAAGAGGATCCCCAAGATCCAGAGAGACATTCACAACAATAAAGTCCCTAATCGACTTAAGAGCAGGACAAATATAGAAAATATGGTGTATTGTCTCATCATACAATCTTCAGTATTCTTTGACCATGAAAAGACTTGTAATTATAAGTTTAAATTTAATAGTAGTGAAATAAAAATATTAATGGAAGAAAGAAATCATAAAAAGAGGAAAATTAAAGAGGCAATTTTGATTGATAAATATAAGGAAGATGTTATTAATAGGCAACTTGCAAATATGGCCATACACAGCTTATGGAAATATATGTAACATTAAGTTTAAAATAAATTTGAAATTCAATTAAAGCTGACGAGAATTACCACATAATTGAAAGCGCTATGAAACAATTTAAACTATAATATTGTATTTACCATTAAAATTTATATATATATAGTGTTAAAATATTAATTATATGCATATATAATGAAAAGCATGTTCCTATATGAATCAAACATGGAATATGGATAAAAATTTGAATTTTTTTTGGATAGCAGAAATTATTCAAGCAGGCTCAAGATTTGTTTGAAATAAATAGTTCTTAGAAATTTCATTTAGTCATCTAATTATAAATTAATAAGGAATTATATAACTATTGTTAGGTACAGGACCAAAAAACACTAAAATCTTTAATAACCTGTTGATGACTAGCATTATGAAATCATATATATATATATATATATTGGTATCATCATATTATTGAGATCCACTTCGATGAAGCTCTCTCCACATTCATTTCAATTATTCCAATATATAGCCATTTTTCTCACTCTACACCATTTAGACAAACTTTTTAAATTTAATCCATTCATTTCATAAGTAATTTATTTTTAAGTCTTTTACAATCTCTTAGGATTTATTTTAAGATTTCAACTTTTTACTTCATTATTATCTCTTTTAGCAATATTCATCTTCTTAATCTTTCACCCATATATTTTATTTACAACCATTTCTTTTAACTCCCAACATATTTATTTTCATACTTTATTCTTTGGTATGAAGTCTCTGCATTACTTTTCTGTTAGAAGTCAGTTTCCATATGTAAGTGCTGGTTTAATGCATCTATCAAACTCTTTTGTTTCAAGCAAATTGGCATATATTTTGATACAAAATTATTTTTATCAAAATACTTCATTCAAGTTTAATTCAATGCCTAACTTCTTGATCTTTTATTTTCAATTTGTATTAATAATCTGACCAAGATATTTGTAGCTGTTAACTATTTCTTTTATTCTATGAAAAACTATTTAAGATTACTTTAATCATTTTAATATTTATTTATAGTCAGACTATCTTTCATCAAAAAAGTAAAATTATGAGACTGAAGATAAGTTCTTATAAAACTAAATTGATATGTATTGTAATGGTATGCACCCTCTCAATGAGATAAGTTAAGGCAATTGCATCTCATTATAATTAGATTTAAGATCTTCATATAGGATGCCATGAATGATGTGATTTAATTTTAATATAAAACTATATCTGTTCCAAATAAATAATTTATTATTTATTATTAATATAAATTATATCTAAACCACATCAAATCAATCTTCACCTTAATTGATTTAACCGTTATGCTCAGACTTCAAACTCAGGAAAGTTTAACAATTGACTCTCTTCAGGGGTTCTTATCAATATACTACAGTAATAATAATATATCTCATTAATTCTGTAAAATGGGTTTCATGAAGTTAATATAAAAATCGATAAAGATTATATATTAAATGTTTGATCTTATCTTATAAAATCAAATAAATAAATAAATAAATTAAATTAAAGACTTCATTTAGTTTAATATAAAACATAATAATTATTTATTTAACAAATAAATAATTTAAACTTTATAATATATAAGAATTATTTATATATCTACTATATGAACTATTATAAAGTACAAAAAGACTCCAACATTGCAACTATAGTCTTTTATAGTCTTTATCAAGAAACAACTAAAAATACATTAAAAAAAACAATAAATATAAATACAAATATTTCACAATAATCCAATACATATAACAAATACAAATAACTATTATCTTAAAACTCTTCTATCAAACAATCTTAAATTTCCATTACATCTGTATCTTATATACTTTTATTAAAATAATCTATAATTATTTAATTAAATCAACCTTCTTTTTTCAATTAACTACTTATTCATTACAAGTTTCTTATCATTAATATAAATTTTTTTTATAATTCTTTCATAATATGATCTAATACAGTGGTCTTTAACCTTTTCACACCTGCAGACTGGTAAAAGTAAGGATAAGATTTTGCGGACCAGCAGAAGTTTACAGATAAATTTTTATTTGGGGGGGGGGGGGGGTTTGAGAAATACGTTGTCATCACTGAGACAAAAGATAGACACCAAAGTTATTTTTTGTTTGTTTTTATTTTTAAAAAAAGGTAACAGAAATTGGTTTTAAAAATAAAAGTTTTAGTATTTTAATGGTATACAAATAAAGCCAAAAAAAATATTGCCTTATAGGCCAAAAAAAAGTGGGCGTATTTTTAAACAAAAAAAAAAGAAAACGAAACTTGAAAAGTCAAAAGTTTTGATCTTACTTTATTTTGGGGTGGTGGGGGTGTATTGAGAAATACTTTGCAAAAGTTAGAAACAGAACTTATTTTTTGGTTTTTATTTTTAAAAAAAGGTAATAAAAATTTATTTTCAAAATAAAAAGTTAAAGCCAAAAAAAGAAATCACCTTATAGCCAAAAAAAAAAAAAAACACTAAAAATGAAATATTAAAAGAGAGAGTAGAAAAAATTTAAGAGATCAAAAAAAGTCACGTTACATTTTACTGTTTTAACAATGCTGACAAGCAGCCATGATTGGCTATCAAAAGACAACTGGAGTTTGTGTAATAAAAAACTTTTTTCTACCCCCCCCCCCCCATAAACATCTGTGATAAATAGAAAAACAAATTAATTTATGTATGATTGATTAGATTTTGTGGTATTTTTGTTCTGTTTCTTTTTTTTTAATAAATGTGATGAAAAAATAAATAAAAATTGTTCATATTAATTAAAAGTTTAAAATCTTATTATTTTATTATTATAAACTTTCTTGCCAGTCTAGCTGCAGACTGACAGACAACTTCTGTGGCCTAGTACCGGGCCACGACCCAGTGGTTGAAGACCACTGATTTAATACATTTCAAAGGTTTCATTTTAAATTTTTTTTATTTAAATTCACTCATATGACCATAAACTGCAGAATTTTTATCATTTAAATACTGTTTTAATCTTTTTGCCAATTTATTCTTTATATTTCCAACATATGACATTTCTTTATTATCTTTAAAACAATTTAAACATTTTGTAATATAAACCGAATTCATAACTTCTAAATTATTACTAATCATTATCATTATTAATTAACAAACTTAAACGTTTTTTTTTCTTTTTATAAACAGGACAAATAATAACATTATATTTTTTTATTAATTATATTAAATAATTTCCTCATATTAATAATTTAATCATATTAAATAATATTTTTAATTAAATATTATAAAATGTTTAAGAATGTTTTAAAGATAATAAAGAAATGTCATATGTTGGAACTACAAAGAATAAATTAGCAACAAGATTAAAACAGTATTTAAATGATAAAAAATCTACAGTTTATGTTCATATGAGTAAGTTTAAACATAAAGATTTTAAAATAGAACCTTTGGAATGTATTAGATCATATTATGAGAGATTGTTAATTTAAAAAGAAAATAATAGATTGATTTAATTAAATAATTATTTTTTGATGAATTAATTATAGTGAATTATTTTAAGAAAAGTATTTAAGAAATGAATGTAATGGAAATTTAAGATTGTTTGCTAGAAGTGATTTAATGTAAGAATTATTTAAATTTGTTATATGTATTGGATTGTTGTGGAATATTTGTATTTATATTTATTGTTGTTTTTTTATGTATTGTTTAGTTGTTTTTTGATAAAGACTATAAAAGAATATATCGAAACATTGGAGTATTTTTTATACTTTATAATAGTTTCTATAATAAATGAAAATTTATAAAAAAGTTTGCATTGGGCTTGTTTTGTATATATATTGAAATTAATGGGCTATATTTAAAATAGAAGACTGTGTTTGTGTATTATTGATTTAATTTAATTGTTTTAAGATACCAATAATAATTCGAAACTTTCCCCTTCTTTACAAGTTAATTGCGTGTCTCATATCTTTTTTAAAATGTTAGGTAATTCAGAAGATGCAATAATTATAGCAATTATTTTATTTTCTTATTATTGCTATATATATATATATATATTGTAGAAATCTTCATGTTTTATGATGTCATTTGTTTTAGTAATCGCTCCAACTTTCTTATTGCTGAAACAACTTTTTTTTCGATATTTAGATGTTTTATATTTTTGAAGCTTATTTTCTTTGCCACTTAACGGTTATATTTTTTATATCATGATTAATTCATTTTTATAAAGCTACAGATATTCATTTCTCTTAATCTTTTAATGGATTCTTTTGAACTAATTTTATATATTTACTTTTTTGTACCTCGTAACTGTTGGCAATTTTTATGCGCATTGCAGTGTATTATAACATCTACCTGGTTTGAACTTTTTAATAGAGTACCAATTATCTTATTATTAATTTTAGTTAAGTTTGAATTATAATACAATTAAATTCATCGAGTAATTTTGAAAGTTAGAAATAACAACTGTTAATTAATACGATAGTTTTTAATAGTTATCGTATCTCTATTTAAATATCACTATAAAGATATATTTGATATTAAAGATTCAATGAATACGTATAATGTGTATATTATATATAATTTTAATATATGTTTGTGTGTGTCAATAAATGTATATTTTAGACTAATACTTATATAAATTAAGAATTAAATTACAGTCGGTTGGTGAAGTTTCTATTTTTACAAATAGGAGAAAACAATATTCCTTTGTTCTCCTAAAAAATGCAAATTCATGTAAGTTGGCTGTAATTTAAATTTAAAATCTACCTGATAAAAGTGAAATAAGAATCACAGATATTACAATGTTAATTCTAGTTTAATTGATTGTGCAAAATTTGTTTTATTTTTTAGAGAATAAAATATTTAACAACGCCATGGCGAGACCAGCAGGAATACGACGGCAAAGTCACTCCAGGTGCTAATGAAATTCGGTTGAATGGATTGACGACAGCTGATTCTGTGTGAGACTGTAGACTTAGAGCCAAGATCATTATATAAAGTAACAAATTGCCTAAAACTATGTTTGCCATCTGGCTTTAACCTTATGATTAATATAAGTAGAGAGATTCAGCTTAGAGTAATAAAGTATAATACAAAAGGTGCTACAGTCTTACAAATATTCAAAAAAAAAGTTTGATCTCAGTCGCTGAACTTCTGGTTCATTGAACATCGAGTTTTAAAGCTAAAATATATGCCTTAACCAAAATGCGAGTTAAAATCTATAGAAGCCGGTTTACTTTTTTTTTTTTTTTTTGACATACTATTTTAACTTTTTTTTTTTTTGTTATTTAACAAAATGTTTCTTTTCAACATAGCTAATTCTTATAATGACTTCTATCAAGATTTAAATGAGAGCAGTGAATTGTAAATAAATACAAAATGCTAGAAAATAAATGCCAAACTTAAATTTCTATAAAATCTGAACTTATAAAACTTTGTGTGTGTGTGTGTCTTTGTAAGTTTTTTTTTTTTTTAAGATTATAATTAGTGTTCATAAATTTATTTACCTGGAAATAAAAATTATTAAATAATTTTTATTTTTTTAGATAAAGCAATTTGTTACCTTTATCAGCACACGCATAGGCACCTAACTTTTTAGGCGAACAGATTTATACACGTAATCAAATTTGCTATGATATATATTTCCTAAAATAAGCAAAACCAGTAAATATATATATCATACACGCAGACATACATAAAGAAATGCAACGCCAAACTATTGGAATTACATATTCACTGTTTCAGTGCTTATTTAAATATACTTAATGTCTTAATTATATTTGTATAATCTCTTATTTATAAACTCAAATATATATAATTAAATTTTCGAGTATTTAAATGTTCCATTAATAATCACCAACCAATTATATTTTTAAATTGCCTTCAGAAACCGTATTACATAAACAAAATCACACAAATATACACACATACATGTAATAATAGATTATTACAGTGCTGATAAATGAATAATACTATGTTGTTATCTATA
Source organism: Epiperipatus broadwayi (assembly GCA_028023455.1). Classification (NCBI taxonomy): domain Eukaryota; kingdom Metazoa; phylum Onychophora; class Udeonychophora; order Euonychophora; family Peripatidae; genus Epiperipatus; species Epiperipatus broadwayi. The sequence goes on along the minus strand of JAQFVV010012430.1, from coordinate 4,287,477 downwards.
TAAATCAACTTCTTCTAGTCTCGCAATTCTTTATACTCAGATGAAAAATAAACTTACTTTCATCTTGTAAGATTTTATGTAGATATGACAATGATACCAACAATAGCAAATTTTAACAAAATATTTCTGCAACTGCAATAGTTAGGGAAACATTTTGGTTGATTTTAAATTCACTTTTCTTGTTAGCATTCTCTTATCTATATAAAATCTTAGATAATTAGATTAAGTTTCTATTTATTATATATATATATTTTAATAATTCAAAAAAATTTATTTAACACAGTATTCAAAATTAAATAATATATTCTTTACCAGAAGTGCTTTCAATTGTTTCACTGACAATCTTTATCAACTGTTAATACAAATGTACAGAAAATAAAAACTTGCATTACCCATCATTCAATCCATTCAGATTTCTTACAATTCTGTTGAAATTTGAATGGATTGAATGATGGGTAATGCAAGTTTTTATTTTCTGTACATTTGTATTGACAGTTGATAAAGATTGTCAGTGAAACAATTGAAAGTACTTCTGGTCAAGAATATATTATTTAATTTTGAATACTGTGTTAAATAAATTTGCTTGAATTATTATTATATGATTTAAAATACAGACATTTAATGGTTATAGTTACATATATATATATTCATGCACACAGTGGGTCTTATAAGCCCAGTATCTCAGAAGAAAAATGCAGATCAAAATTTTATTTGCATATATTACTTAAAAAATTGTCATTAATTCACAGTGTCGATAGTAGTTATGTAACATAAGTGAATTGTGTAGTACTCTGATTGGTTCAGATGAATAATGTTAGTCTCACACTCAAAAGCTAAAAGTTCTTGCATCTATTTCTGAGAAAAGTAAAATAGATCTATTTTGTCAATGAAATGAAATTATGCTTTGCTTCGTACTTTGATGCTTAAAATATAGTCGATTCCAGAGTAGCAATCTATATTTTTTTTCTTTAAATAATATGCAGATTAATATGCCTAATTTTTAACACATCTTCAAATTCATTTGTTAAAATTATTTTTGCTTACTTAAGAGCTGAAAATTTATGGATAATATTTGAGAATCTTAAAAATATTATATATTAGTTGTGCCATTTTTGTTTCACAATATATGCTTCCTGTTTACGTAATTCTTCTAATTCAAATTTCTTTATTCACTTATATCCAAGTTTCTATTTAACATTTCAGTTATTTCATTTTGACTTCAGTATTGCATGTGTAGAATTATTGAGTTTATTTTAGCACAAAAATATTATTTATCTGTAAAAATTTTGATTAATTTTAGGTGCTAAATTTGAATCACACTGTGTGTATATATATATATATAATAAAGAATAGAAATGAGATAATATTTATGTATATAAAAACAACTTTTTTTAATGTTTCATTTAATATAAAAGGAAATAAAATTAAATGTTATAGTATATTCAATTAACACACACACACACATATATATATATATATATATAGCACATCATATTTACACCATATAAGAATAGAATTGTATTTTAATAACCATAAATTATCATGTTATTTCTATTATTATTTTTAATTATTCTAATTTAAGCTTTGCCAATCGCAAAAGTTTTCCGAAAGGGTTTAGTTTTGTTTTTTTAATGGGTGTTTTTGGGACTCTATGTTATTTTTAACTTAAAATAATTAATTAAAGTAAATGTTTTGTTAATCGAATACAATTTTCATATAGCCAGATATCAAATTCAACTACAAGCTGGTAAAATAAAATCAATCTGCTACTTGTTATATTTCATACTACTTAACAATTAGTTGCAGTGGATCTCTTATCGTTAATAAAATTGTCTAGTATTATATGTACTTTATATAGGAACCAGTCTAGAGATGGATTTGTTTTTTTTATATTATTTCCAACTTTTATTTTATTTTAGAAATAGTACCATTATCTTTTTAATATTATCTAAATTAATGTAACAAAGAATATTACCATCACTCAAAAATTCTAAAGAAAAAAGACAATTATTTTGATAAATCAGAAAAAAAAATAGTGAAATAAAGAAAAACTGTACCTATTTAAATTTTCTTTTTAGATAAAAAATTTAAATATTATATGGTGAATAAATAATGTGTTAATGTGTAAATGTTTTTATATTTCAGATAATTAACAAACGTAATTGCTGCTTTTAAATTTGTGTAATATACGTAATAAACATTTTCAAAGATAAAAAAGAAATGTAATTAAAGAAAAATTTTAAATAATATAAATATGTTTCATTTGGAAAGTTTATTTTTAAAATTAAGTTTCAGTTTGCTTCATTTTATGATTTACTGATATTTAAAGGTTTTTTTTTTAAAAAAAAAAAAAGTTCAGTACAGTACCAAAATTGACCTACTCGGTACTAGACGATGTATAAACGTATTCTTAGAATGAAAATCAAACGTAGGATTACATTATTAAACAAATAAATTATCTTTATTGTACATACACATACACTCATTATATCTATAATGTATTTTTATTATATAAGAATGTGCTTGGGTGTACATATATGTTACCTTTAAGGATAAATGTCTTTCGTCTCCATAATCAGTAATAAAGTACAGTACTCTACAACATTGATTCTAATCATTCGACTTAGATAGTTAATTCTCATTGCCCTATTAGAAAGACTAATTTTTATAAAGACAAATATCAGTGATAGGAAATAGATAGTTTGTAAAAAGAAGTCACTTTCATTTTTCTATAATTGTACATGAATTCTACAATACGTGAATCTTCAAAAATTTTTGAGAATAGACTAAAGAAACAGTATTATATACATCATTGATATAGTCTAGAATGTTATCCCACCTCAATCATTGTTTAATTATTTGTATACAGTCTTAAATGAACATTTTATTTGTTTGATTTTTTTGTTTGTCTGTTTTTTGTTTTTTATAAATATTGTTATATTTAGAAATTTTTTTAAAAAGTATTTTCTTTGCTTGTAAATATTATTACTTAATATATAAAAAATATTTTTTGTTTTTATAAGCTGACTGTTGTTTTATTTTCGAATCTTCCAGGTTATCTTGTTATGCTTTATTGTTAACTTAGTGTCATTTTTGTTACAAAACACATTTTATAGGATTTTATTTAACATTGTTATACTTGGATAATTTAAAAATAGTGTATAATAATTTCACTGACTCTAAATATTTTTATTATATTATTATATAACTGAATTCATATTTTTTCTTTATTTTTATACTATTGTATAATATGTAGCATCTTTATTATATAACAGCAAAAATATATTCGCTAGCTATGTAAATTTATTATTGTGTATAGCCCTAACTCTGTATGGCAGGCTATTATTTGGGAATTTTGTATACATGTATATGCCTGTGTGATTGTCCTAATTTTATAATGACAAACTGTTTGTTTTTCTTTTATCTAAAACAAAATAAGATCGATAGAAGAGATAAAAGAATTGACTGAAGGAATATAAATAAAATAGGTGTTAAACATTGGAAATAAAACATGATTTAAATTCTATAATGCATGAAAAATAATGAATAATTTTAAATAGGATTCAAATTTTCATCTGAATCATGTTCAGGCAGCAGCCCATTTTATTTACATTCTGATAATTATTGGCCATAGAGATTATAATTTTTAATATTTATTACGGAGAATATAAACATTTTAAAGTAGTTTCTAATCAAATATTATTCAAACAAATATAATGTATACACTGTATCCAATCATATAAGAGAATAATAATCATTTTATTTCCAATAAGTGTTAGGATGGCTACATTGTTATTGCTATTGTATAAACAATCGTTTTAAAACTCGCCATTTGAGAACTTGATTTGGTTAATTCTGCTAGTAAAAACAAAATAAAAATTTATAAAACATATTGATACAAATATAGATTTAAATGCATTGTTGAGATAATGATAGAAAATATGATAGAAAAAAGGTTATACATTTTTTAGATATACAGATTTTTTTTACCTGCTATACTTTCATAAACATTATAAAGGAAACTAGAAAGATTCTAACTAAGTTATAAATTCACTAATGATTTTATTAAGTCATTCAAAGTTGCTATTGCATAAACATATTAGACAATTATTAACAATGGGTACATGATTTGAGATTATCCATAACTTAACAATCCCATGAATTGCCTAAGGCTGTAGAAATTTGTAATTTTGCTTTGTCAACATATGAAGATAGGATTTTTAAAGCTAATATTACAATTATTAAAATATGTACTAGATATCTTGAAGTTTTTAATTTTAGATATGAAAATAGCATAAATTTTTGAATAAATTAAATGGTTAAATGATCGTATATCTCAATATATGTGTAGTAAAATGTACTGATTTATTAAATTACCAATTAAACCATGAGAAGAAAAAGTATATATATACTATAAATAAAAAGTATCAATTTTACAAAAATGGTAAGTCATATTTTGTAATAATAATTTGTGTTATTATGAAAAAACGAAATAACAAAATATTGAAAGTTTTATTTAAAAATTTGACTGAATTTGGTTATAGTAGTAAAGAAATTTGTTATAATTTATATCAGTCTAAAAATATAACATTAATTAAATGAATCAAGGTATTAGTGATAAAAATAGACAATTTCTTCATATGTTTCAAATTGTCAATGAAGAATTTTATAATCTTTAATTTTTTATTCCACTTAATGGTAATACATTAGTCAACAATATGAAATATATAAAACGTATGAAACAAAAAATAATGCTTCATATTAGATTACTTGTAAATATAAAGCTTCATATAATGGTGAAAAGAAATGTATTATTCAGAAATGGTTAAAGGGGCATCATCTTTTATGTAAACATTAAAAAAAAAAAACAACTAATAATGATTTAATAATACCATGTGTTTTCTACCATCATAAAAAAAACAAAAAAAACATGTAATTTTAGTTTTAATTCTAATTTGGTAATATTAATAGTTCATTTTGGGGAAAACAATTATAATAATAAAAAACAGAAAAACAATTTTTATAACTAAAAATAATAAATACAATAATTAAAATTCATGAATCTTTGGGATCTCATGTAATAATGTTTACTTCTACAAAATATTTAGTGTTTACCAATTGAAAAAGATTATAAAATTTACTGAAAGTATGTCTGTATTTTGATAATCATTATAAATATTTGTTATCATTCTTACTACTTTATACATATGTATACACTAATGGAAAACTTATTTTATTATATCTTGTTAAAATTATTTTAGAGTGAATTGAATATAATTAATAAAAACGTTTTAAATGAATATGAACTTCTATGAACAATTTCTGGTTGTTTATACTTATTATAAAAAAATATATGTGTTCTAGAATCTTCTCTAAGAAAGAATATTGATATAAACAAAACACACACACACACACACACACACACATATATATATATATATATATATATATATATATATATATATATGTGTGTGTATATATATATATATATATATATATAAAGAAGTGGAATATTTTGCAATCTTTACCCTCCAAAGAAAAGATAATAGATGTGCATTTATTATCCAAAATTGCCATGAATAAAATAACAAAAAATCATTAGCTAGCTTAAGTTTAATAAAGATTTAGTTTCTTGAAATAATGTTTAATTACCACCTGGATATTAGCCCAAAACTTGATCATTGGAAAGTTAACAAATTAAATACATTATTTTTTAATTAAAAAAAAAAAAAAAAAGAGTAATTTTGACTAAGGACATCTTTTGAGAAAACCGTCAAAAAATAATTTTAAGTAACAGGAGTGAAAATGTTCATCTACTTTATTAATAACATGTGTTGGTATTTAAAATTCATATTAAAAACAAACACTGAAGTGTTATAATTTTATTTGTAGTTTTTATATATTACCGTGTAAAAATTTATATATATATATAGAGAGAGAGCAACATAGTGTAATGATTAACACCATTTTTTATGTGTTCAGATATGGGATTTGAATTCTGGCTCTGTAAAATTTAATTTTTCGGTTTCATTTGACTTTTCTTTAATATAGTTAACCTATAGTCATTCAATGACAAATATTAAAGGATATTAGTTTGATATGCAATATTGATTTCTTAGCTAACAGTAAACCATGATAGAAAAGTATTCAAATTTTTAATATCCAGCAATTGGAAAGTTTGGTGAATAGTCCTTTTTCTTCATTTTTATTTTATAAGAGCTGCAAAAAAGTCATTTGTTTTGAAATTGGATATTTAAAGACTGTTTAATTTATATGTTTTAGGTAAGTATTAGACTTTTTGCCAAATTTGAAACTATTTTAATAAAATTTTAAACTAATATTTGTGGATATCAAAAATATAAAACCTTAACCATAAGACATTAACAATGATCACTATAAGTTAAATGTTATTCCACAAATTCAGTGTTATCTTGGGACAATAACAGTCTATATATTTCAAAGCTTTGCTTGTAAAAATAATAACATATCTAATAAAACTCCAAAAGAAATTTGAATGAAAATATTTCTCAAAGAAAAAATGAGTTCCTTTATTATTTAGATAATTTTCATAGGATAGTCTATATTTAAAGTGTTTGTAATTCTTTTATATAACTAGTCTTTCCTGGGGACATTTTGTAGGAGAAAATAATTATTAGATATATGCAGTAAAACACCTTTTCCTAATAGTCATATATATAACCCCTCCCTCCTAAAAAAATTTACTCATTTATAATCAGTAGTTTCTTATTAATTAAAAAGACTTAATACAAAAAAAAAAAATGGCTAAAAAATACTGTGACTAATCAAGTTTTTTCTATCCTACAAAATACAAAACTCGAGCGTTGATGGCCTAACGGTTAGCATAGCTGCTTTTAAATTAGCTGACCTGGGTTCGTTTCCCAATCAACGCATTTGACCTATGAAAAAAAAAATACAAAATTTATTTTGTGCAAATGTATTGTTTTATTCGATAATTAAAATTAGTAAACGTCCATACAAATATGGTAAATTTGTGTAGGTAAAAACTAATGGTTTTTGAATCAATATGTTGGTAAAGTAAAAAAAAATTTCTTACAATAATTGATTGAATGAAGCTTATTGTTTTCAATCTATCACTTTCTTACTCAAACGTCATTTGATCTATACCGTGTACGAGCAAGTTGAAAAATCATTTTATTATTATTATAATTATTATTAATATTAGAACTTATTTTAATTAGTGTTTAGTGAAGTGTATAAAAATACGTACTGTATCAAAAAATAAAATAATTCAAAAATTCATTCCTAATAGATGACAATTTTTTGTTTAAGCATTATGGCTATTAGCAGTTGGCAAATTAATAGCAAATTATATATATATAAAGCACCCATTAGGTTTAATATAAACTATGCACTTTGATATTATATATTAATTTATAAATCGCATCACTTTTTATATATATGCAAAATTTTAAAACTTAATGGATATTCTTTTAATTATTTTAAAGAAATTATAATTATGTAATTGTATATTGTTCCCCTTTTATCTCATATATATATATAAATGTCAACAAATAAAATTCACAGTATACAGTTATCATTATATACATTTTTTCTTACGGCTTGACAATTTGTAAAATGAATGAAAATTTGATATAATTGTTTGTATGTTTTGTAAATTTTCATTCGTGATAATATTTTATAATTTAAAGTACTATATCTAATTACCTACTTAGAAATGATATACCGAGCCCAAATCTAAGACTTCTTTCTTTTCTCCATATATTTAAAAATAGCTAAAATCCAGATTAATAAAAATGTTTGCAAGAAATAACTGTAGCACACTTGATATCATTTAAAAGCAAAACTCGTTCACTCATATATACATATACATTTTTTTAATTACTAGAGACGTTAAGATCGTATACATTAATCTATTCTCCATACCTTTACATGAATTAAATAAAATTTGTGTTTACGTTCATACATAAAATAATAATTAGATGATTGCAAAAACAACCATGTACCACGAAAGCAACTATTGTGTAAAAAAAATATTACATTATATAATGCAATTAATAATTAATCTACAAAATATAAACTAAAATATTTTCAACATTGCTTGTAGATATGTTTGTAAGCTAACTTATTTATTTGTAATAGGTATCTTGAGTAATGAACCAAACGCTGTTAATAAACATTTCAACATCACTTTTTGTTCAACCAATTCATATATAAAGATAAAGCCGCTTTTTTATATATAATCCACTTTAGAATAATTTTTTTTTTAATAATTTCTTGTAGAGCAACAGTGAAGCACAAGGGAGTACAGATCAGGCTACAACATTGTTGGGTAATTAGATTTGAGGTAAGAGTTGAATACTCTCTACCAATAATCAATAATTACCTTTTTATTATTTGGTATTAAATAGTTAGCTAGTTTCTATATGATGCAACTGCCTGAAAGAAAAAAAAATCACTTGGATCAGAATCAAATCAGACTGCTGATTATATATATATATGTCCACAGATGGCGTCCTACCAAAAACACCTATCAAGCGTATTTTCGTTTACATAAACGTCAGAGTAGTTAGTATTCACTATCTCTAACTATAATTCCACTTTCAGATCATGATTTCAAGCTATTTGCTATCGTCAGTGAAAGACAGGAATAAAGAAACTAGATCTAAATACAAACTCTGAGCGTTTATGAAACAATTTATTCAGCTTGCAAGCGTGAATTTTTTAGACACGTAATGTCTTCAAACTCAGCATAGCAAACCAGATAGCTATATGGGTCTGATCTCAGTTCAGCATCACCACATAGTAGAAGCCTCTGCAATCTATATCATTGCAAGAAAGACCTCAAAGGTACATTTATGATAAACAAAAATGCAAGTTAAAAAACTTGCTAACGCTTGTATTTATGTCCACAGATGGCGTCCTACCAAAACACCTATCAAGCGTATTTTCGTTTACATAAACGTCAGAGTAGTTAGTATTCACTATCTCTAACTATAATTCCACTTTCAGATCATGATTTCAAGCTATTTGCTATCGTCAGTGAAAGACAGGAATAAAGAAACTAGATCTAAACACAAACTCTGAGCGTTTATGAAACAATTTCTATTCAGCTTGCAAGCGTGAATTTTTTAGACACGTAATGTCTTCAAACTCAGCATAGCAAACCAGATAGCTATATGGGTCTGATCTCAGTTCAGCATCACCACATAGTAGAAGCCTCTGCAATCTATATCATTGCAAGAAAGACCTCAAAGGTACATTTATGATAAACAAAAATGCAAGTTAAAAAACTTGCTAACGCTTGTATTTATGTCCACAGATGGCGTCCTACCAAAAACACCTATCAAGCGTATTTTCGTTTACATAAACGTCAGAGTAGTTAGTATTCACTATCTCTAACTATAATTCCACTTTCAGATCATGATTTGCTATCGTCAGTGAAAGACAGGAATAAAGAAACTAGATCTAGTTTCTTTATTCCTGTCTTTCACTGACGATAGCAAATAGCTTGAAATCATGATCTGAAAGTGGAATTATAGTTAGAGATAGTGAATACTAACTACTCTGACGTTTATGTAAACGAAAATACGCTTGATAGGTGTTTTTGGTAGGACGCCATCTGTGGACATAAATACAAGCGTTAGCAAGTTTTTTAACTTGCATTTTTGTTTATCATAAATGTACCTTTGAGGTCTTTCTTGCAATGATATAGATTGCAGAGGCTTCTACTATGTGGTGATGCTGAACTGAGATCAGACCCATATAGCTATCTGGTTTGCTATGCTGAGTTTGAAGACATTACGTGTCTAAAAAATTCACGCTTGCAAGCTGAATAGAAATTGTTTCATAAACGCTCAGAGTTTGTATTTAGATCTAGTTTCTTTATTCCTGTCTTTCACTGACGATAGCAAATAGCTTGAAATCATGATCTGAAAGTGGAATTATAGTTAGAGATAGTGAATACTAACTACTCTGACGTTTATGTAAACGAAAATACGCTTGATAGGTGTTTTTGGTAGGACGCCATCTGTGGACATAAATACAAGCGTTAGCAAGTTTTTTAACTTGCATTTTTGTTTATCATAAATGTACCTTTGAGGTCTTTCTTGCAATGATATAGATTGCAGAGGCTTCTACTATGTGGTGATGCTGAACTGAGATCAGACCCATATAGCTATCTGGTTTGCTATGCTGAGTTTGAAGACATTACGTGTCTAAAAAATTCACGCTTGCAAGCTGAATAGAAATTGTTTCATAAACGCTCAGAGTTTGTATTTAGATCTAGTTTCTTTATTCCTGTCTTTCACTGACGATAGCAAATAGCTTGAAATCATGATCTGAAAGTGGAATTATAGTTAGAGATAGTGAATACTAACTACTCTGACGTTTATGTAAACGAAAATACGCTTGATAGGTGTTTTTGGTAGGACGCCATCTGTGGACATAAATACAAGCGTTAGCAAGTTTTTTAACTTGCATTTTTGTTTATCATATATATATATATATAGTGTGAAAATCCACCATATACTGTACATAATTCTTTATGTAATAGGCATGTTTATTTGTGAAAATATATTTAAAAAGTTGTGTTACTACAAGTTTTTATACATATAACTTACATGCATCTGATTTATGATTCTCATATAGTCTACAATAATAAAATAAAAGAAGGCCAATTTTAATTAAATTGAATCAGATAAGTAATATTATTGGATATTATTATTTCTCTTTTCAATGCCAGTTGTAACTGAATGTTTCATTAGTTACATCATAGCTGAAATTACACGGCAATTCTCACTTAAATTTCAATATTTGTATTTATAAAGTGTCAGATAAATTACTATATATGTATATATACTTATACACTCACATAGAATACTTAACAAAAAATAAAAATTAATATTTCCATTTTTACAAAAAAAAACTAATTATAGAGGGTTTGAGCACAGACTTTCAAGTTCCCTTCAGATATTCCCTCTATCTTATACAACTCATACACATGTCCACACATATCTGAAAAAGATAAATGATCTCCAATATATGTATTTCTTGCTAAACTAGCAGTCATAGGTTGTATATATATATATATATAATCAGTACTCAGTTTATATTAACATAGCAAATCTTTAAACTTAATGGACAGACTTCAATCTATTTTATTCTCCAACTCTTCAGCCACTCTTACTATTGAAAATCTGATGATGGAACACCCAAATGCCTTGATGTTGCCAATATTATTGTCATGACCTTGTTGAATTTAAGTCATTCTGACCCCTCATGTATAGAACTTTATCTATTTAAATACATAGAAGAGTGATGGGTAGGTTAAGGTTTTATAATATTTAAATATATAAATTATGTACTTGGAATTTGGGTCAGAGTGACTTGAAGTCAACATGGGAAAAGACAATAATATTAGCATCAACAAGAGGTTTGGGCATTTCATCATCAGATTTTTAATGGTATGGATAACTGAAGAGTTGAAGGATGGAATAGATTGAAGTGTATCTATTAATGTTTGAAGATTTACTATTTTAATACAAACTAAGCATTGATTATATATGTGTGTGGGAGATAATGATCTGGACAAACTGTGGTCATGTGTATTAGTTATATGAGATAGTGAATAGCTGAAAGGAATCTGTGTTCAAATCTCCTATACTTACATCTAAACTTCAGGTGTATTAATTATACTTGTATTCAAATATTAAAAATAAGAACTACATATTTAATAAATATCTGTGACCTTTTTCATACATAGATTAATATAATTGACTCCTATAATACTTAAATCAATTCTGTTGTTTCTAAATTATGGATGATAATAAGGTGTACCAGCCTACCAATAAAATTCTTTGAAAGTAAAGAATTTATTTCTGGTGCATTAGAGTTAATTGTTTATTTTTTAAAAAATAGTAATTTAAAACAGGCAAAACTCTTCATACAGTAGTGCCACTCAGTGCAAGCCAGAGTAATCAATGGGTGTTAGAATGCTTGCACTGAGTGGCACTACTGTATTGAGAGTTTTGCTTGTTTTAATAACAGTTATGAGCAAGCATAAGAAAATGGTGATCATGTGAATTTAGAAATTTAATAATATTTCAAAGAATTTTAGTTTTTTCACTGAAAAGAGCTGAATGAGAATTAATAGCTAGTTATTTTATAACTAATTTTAATTATGTTTTTAATTATACAAAAGATAACATTAATTTTATTTTTTTATGGAAGTTATATACTATTAGTATCCAATTGCCTTTCTTCTCACAATTTAGGCTAAGTGAAATTCAGTTCAAGAGACATGGTAAGATTTGTTTTCACAGATAGCAGGGTTACAGCTAACTTATCTAGCCATCTAACTTTGCTCTAAAAATGGACATTTACCTGTCCTTATCTAGAGAGTAAAACAAAGATAGAAACACATTCAAATATTAACTTGGTAATTGGTAAACATAATAAATTTTGCTTATATCATTGTTGAAAAGACCTTTAATCTGCAATAGGCTATTTATTAAAAGTCTGTTTCATCTTTTGTTTACCTGTTTAATATTATCATACTTCAAACAAATGAATAAAGATATCAAAAAGGCAAATTAGTTTAAAATGCATTTCTAATGAACCAATAACTTCAGTTAATGCAGACCACAACATTCCCATTTGCCAATTTAATAATACACAAAAAGAGAATATTAAACCAATCCAACTGAAAATTCTGGTTCCATTGAAAGTGTATTCTGATGAGTTTTTTTATTTTATATTTGATACCTTTATTTATTTTGTGATAGTATTAATCAATTTTTTTTCTAATATATAACTTGAAAATATTTAAATATTGCACATTAAATTAATACCATAAATGCAGAATTTTTTTAAGAACTGCATTAATTTTTGAATAAAGTTAATATTGGGCTAGTAATAAAACAATCTTTAGCCTAAAACATAGTTATTAATAATAATAGTATATTTTTGTAATAAAAATTATGTTTATATAGTGCACATATGTATGGAATATTATAAATAAAGACTAACTCCTCTAAACATGTGCTTTAGTAATATTTGTTCACTCTCCTATGAGCAATGACTTTAAAAGCGTAAGTGTGTCCTTATGCTTGGAATTTATTTTTATATAAACCAGTATTTTGTCAATGTGCTTAAACCAGAGATTTAATCTATTTGGTGCCTGAGTTATAAATTATCAATTGAATTATACAAACCTATTTGACTGACCATAGGAGAAGGATACAATCTTATTTTTAAGCATTGGACAGGAAGTACTAAGTAAAAATTGAATTTACTGTAATAAATATTCTGTTATTTATATAGTACACACACATATGTAATATTATGAATAAGGACTAACTTCCCTGAGCATGGGCTTTAGTAATCTCTGTGCACTATCCCATGAGCATCAACTTTAAAAGCATAAGTTTATGTGCTTATGCTTAGAGTTTATTTTCACATAAACTAGTCTTTGCTCACCATGCTTAAATCAGGGTGCCTGAGTTATAAATTATCAATTGAATTGTACAAACCCATTCAATTTATTACAGGAGAGAGATATAACAGAATATTACAGTAAATTCAAAATTTACTTTGTATTTTATTGTCGGTGGTCAAAAATGAGATTGTATCTCTCTTCTCTAGTAGATTGAATAGGTTTGTACAATTCAATTGATAATTTATAATTCAGGCACTCAATAGATTGAAGTCATGATTTAAGCATGATGAGCAAAGACTGGTTTATATAGAAAGAAACTCTAAGCATACATTTATGCTTTTAAAGTTGATGCTCATTGGAGGGTGAACAGAGATTATTAAAGCTATGCTCAGAGTATTTAGTCCTTATTTATAATAGTATATTTTTTTCTAAAAGACCATGAATCATTATCATTATTGTAGGGCTTGCAGATTAAATCATTTCAGTATAATTATATTCCTCAAAAACAATGAACAGATATTATATATTACATTTGTATATATCAGAAAATAAAAATTATAGTGAACAAATACACACATTTTTTAGTCTAATTTTCCAAATAGAAAATAAAATTAGGACCTGATTATTGAAAAATAGTCTATTACAAGAATCCCATCATGTATATCACATTGCTGTACCGATATTAAAATAATTCATTAGAATATCAGCAAACTGGTATTAAGACAACACTCATTTACATATAACAATAGTCAATTTTAACTTTCAAACTGCACTGAAACTATGTATTACTTAGATAATAAAGCTCAAGGCTAGATTGATTTATAAATGTGAATACATTAAAGCAGTCCACATGTAAACAATACAAAATAACATTAATCAAGAATTTCAAACTGATGTCAAGACAATCTACTCTATTAATATAAGTGGATGCCTACATTTAATTATAGTGTAATATGTTTATATAAACTAATGACTGCAACTTGACTAAAGAGAGTAAGAATATATATATAAGAGATAGATATATATATCTTATAGTCGTTTTCTCCGGATCGTTACAATATATATATATGCTAAGAGATAGATAATGTCAATTTAAATACATAACAAAAACAAATAAATTTTTGTCAAACTGTAATTAAATTAGAATTTTTTTCAGGTAACTAACCCATGGTGAATACAGTTAGTCGTTCAATATTGTTCATAAAATGAATATCTGTCTATTCTTAGTTTAGAAGATAATACGAGAATAAAAACCACTCATACTAATATTACTCTAAAATTGAAAAGTATTGTGAATTATATATACATTAAACGATCAAACATCACGTGATCACTATTTGTTATGCTTACACAAGGTGTTTTCACAGGGGTAAAACTCTCCACACATTAGTGCAACTCGGTGCAAGCCTGAGTAATCAATGGATGCAGGAAGATTTGAGTTTACCTCGAAAACATTACTGTGTTTTTATATTGGACTCAAAGCTTTATAATTAGCTAAAAAAGTAAAAGGTGGCTGCTGGAAAGTTATATTAGATTGTAAGATCTAGATGCAGTGCTCTCAGATCCAAGGCTACTCACTGGTGAAAGCCACCAGCTAGAAACTAGTCTGGGGTGAGTAGGCACTAGATATGGATTTTATGTGCAAACCTTTCTGCATCCATTGATTATTCTGGCTTGCTTTGAGTAGCATTACTGTATGGAGAGTTTTGCCTCTTTGTTATATATATATATATATATATATATATATATATATATATATATATATAATATTTTCATGGTTTAAATCAAAAAGATTTTATTTACAATGAATATATATATATAGAGAGAGAAGAGTCTTGAACTCAGACTTTCAGGTTCCCTTCAACTATCCATTCTATCTTATACAACCAAGACACACAATATCATATATGTAAAAAAGATAAATGATCTCCAATATATTTATTTTAAGCTGAACCAGCACTCATCAGTTGGTCCAGATCACCATCTTCTATACATATATACAATCAGTGCTCAATTTATATTAAGGTATCAAGTCTTCAAATTTTAATAGGCAAGTTTCAATCTTCTCCACTCTCCAACTTTAATAATATTAGCATCAACAAGAGCTCTGATTATTCCGTCCTTAGATTTTCAATGATATGGATAGCTGGAGAGTGGAGAAAATTGAAACGTGTTCATTAAAGTTTGAACATTTGCTATCTTACTATAAATTGAGCACTGAGTGTATATATATATATTGTACTGGATTCGAATTTGTGTCCTCGAAACACCGGTCTTTCAGGCAGAGAAGAACATACTCGGAGAGTATGTATGCCCAAACAATAGCTATAACATATATATAACTAGCGTTACATTTCCAGCACATAGCTTCTTCTCAGCTGTTGAGTTCAGCACCACATTCAAAGCACTTTTTTTGTTTGTATAAACACGGGTGCCAGTTAATTATCCAAGAATGAATAAATAACACGCTTTGAGCAATGGCCACTAACTCAATGCCTAAATATCCATGGCTAGCTCAGTTGTTTGTAATCACTAATAGATTATACATAATTAGTGGTGAAAAGAATTGATAAAGATTTGTAAAAGAATTGATAAAAAGAATCGACCGACAAATAGAGTTTAAATTTTAAGACAATTTATTAACTAACATTAATTTACTAAATTTAAACATCTTTATAATTTTTTTAACTAATATAACACATGCACATTTTAAATTAACACATTATAATATATATCTTATAAAGCATAAATAATATTTGACATTGATAAATTATCTAACATTCACAAACATGCACATCAATAGTTCATTTTATGCATGATTATAAAGTTCAAATTACTTGTCTCTGGAGGCTTTACAAATTTTAATGCAATGGCTATTATGGTATAAACGAAAATAAGCAAATGTTTTACCTAGGATTTTGAGCATAGACGTAGAACTGTTTTTTTCTTGTTTGTTGCTTCTTCCAGCCGGCTGGGATGTTTCCTTGATGAGTTTCATTATTCTTCATGATTATTATTATTGGAGACAATTAGATATTGACGGAGATTTCCAAGTTGTTATGCTGATATTATTTCACAGGCAGATCTTGCTGTTTTCATGGACTTTAGGCTGTGAAGAAAAACATGAGTTTCCAAAAACTGCTCAGCACTGCATTTTGTTTCTGGATACAATTAACTCAACTGATTGTCATCTCTTGACTTAACTGACTCAATTATTTTGTGAACTGAACTAACTCTCTGATAAAAAAAAGTCTATTTATACCTGCGACATGTTGTCCTTGTAATAACCTTCGGCAATATCTGTTGTCAAAATTTCATTGATAATCCTTTGACAACGTGTTTTGGAAGATCGTTTAATTAGTAATAGCCATGCAGAAGTGTTGTGTTATATTTTTAATTAATAGCCATTGCCGTGTTTTTTAATGATAACTTTTTTTAACTTTCATTTATTTATAATAAAATTTATTATGCATACATTTATTCACACTCGCACACACATATATAATTTATTATAGTAAGCTCGAATGAAAAGAGATTTATATTTTTTAAACTTTAAATTATTTATTTTTATGAATACTAATTAGAAAAACTGTTTACTTCTCTTTATAAAACTTTTAGTTTGACTTTTTCTAATAAAACACCCCTCTCCCCTTCTGATTAATTAATTGTAACTTTTATTTCAAAAACTTTCATGAAAGATTTTTAGATTAAAACTCTGATTTTTTAATTTTACTTTTGACAGCAAACTGATTTTGTTTACTAAAGAAACCTTTTAGATTTTTATAAGTTATTTATTATTTTTAATATATATATATTTTAAAATAAAATTAATATGTGCCAATTTCAACATTGGTACATTACACCATCCCTCCTTTGAGAGTAAAATGCATCTATTTTTGACCATTTTATCTCTGACAACTTTAAATCTTAATTCCAAATATTTACTGTTTTTCTAAGTTTGCCTTTTGATATCTTTTGCTTTCCATACTAAGGGCACTCTCCATTGATACTTTTCTTCTTTCAATGCTGGTAACATTGCTTACAATGTTCTGAGTCCTGGATAGTGACCATGAGGACAAACTAATTTTGTGGCACAGGGATCTTTTATAAACAAAGCTTCGGCTGCCAATTCTCTTGATTGGACTTTGACTAAGAAAAGGTCACTGTGAATGGCAGGAATTTTCAACTGTCCATTTTCGACCTATGCATTGGAAAACGATTGCCTATTCTCTTGATCTGACTTTGACTAAGAGGAGGTCGCTGCAAATGGCAGGAATTTTCAACTGTCCATTTCCAACTTACGCTTTGGAAAATGAGGTATGAGATATGGGGATTCTCCCCTGAAAAAGATACTTACGACTTACTCTGGTTGTCACCAGTGTGCATTTTTAAAGAGGCAATCCCTGCCAATCCGTTACAGGTACTAAAATTTATCCAGTCAACAGCTTTAAACTTAATCCTTATCTAACTTATTTCAGTACTACCCTCATCCCTTAATTTCAACCCTTATACACTTTTAATACAATTTAGATTGACTTTATATTTATATTAACCTTTCAATATTATTTTTAAATACACATGAACATTACTTTAACATATTTATTTATATTACATTATTATTTATAACCCTTACGAACATTATTTAAATATTTATTTACATTACTCTTATAATATTATCTTTAAACCATTACAAACATTATTTTACATATTTATTTAATCTTACAATACTATTCTAAACTATCACAGACATCAATTTACATATTTATTTATATTATGATATTACTTTTAACCCATTACTTTAACTTATATATTAACGTGTGTGTACTCAGAAAAAAAAACGTTTACTTTATTACGATTCATTCATTATTATTTTACTAGAGTTTTTTTTTTTATCTTGATTATTTTAAACAATTTATTTACATCCTTTTCTTAACTTATGGTATTCAAAACAAACTTTTATTTTAATGAGCGTGTACTCAGAAAACTATTTTACTTTCTTACGATTCATTATTATGCAAATATCTATTTGACTAACTTGATTTTATTCTAGAAATTAATTGTAACTTTTATTTCAAAAACTTTCACGAAAGATTTTTAAAACTCTGATTTTTAAATTTTACTTTTGATAGCAAATTGATTTTGTTTACTAAAGAAACCTTTTAGATTTTTATAAGTTATTTATTATTTTTAATATATATATTTTTTAAATAAAATTAATATGTGCCAATTTCAATATTGGTACAATATATATATATATATATATGGGAGATTGTGATCTGGACAAATGATGTCCTGGTTCAGCACAATATAAAGTAGGCAGATACGTCAGTCAAAAAAAAAAATTTATTTTTTTTTTTAAATTTTGCATCCGGTCATTAGCCCATGTCACTAGCTCAGTGGAATAGCAGAGATTAAATAATATAATATCTTATCTAATTATATTTCAATATTAAAAAAATAAATAAAATAAGCCACTGCCAGTAATTAACACACAAACATTTATTTATGCATATATATATATATATAAGATTTAAAATTATTTTAGTATTAGTTTTACATTTTAACATTTAACATTATTTTTAACTTTACCTTAGATTTTAATTTACATTTTAATTTCTATTATATTATAAGTTTACATTTTAATTAAGTTCGCACAGATGGGATTATAAAAGCTGGTTTTAATATGTTGCTATAGATCGGTTACATAGATTACATGGTTAAAAACATTCCAAAGTAAACATAAACGATCAAAATATAAAATCATTGATACTGGCAATTGCAGAGGGAAATTTATAAGTAACCCAATAGTATTCACCATAAGATACTTGCATTGTCACCAATGACTTAAAAGACATCCGAATAAATACATTTTAGATACTCACTGTAAGGTATCATTATTTATCGAATGTCTATATATTTTGATCAAATATGAAAACCCAAAACATACTTAACCGATAACCAATCCATGCAAGCGTCTATAAACAACTTAAATTTAATGCATTTTTATTTAGGGTCAAGTATGAATAGACCACATAGATTTGCATTTGAAAATAAAATATTCTATCCCTATTTAACCTTAGGCAAAAATTCGCAGTCAAAATGGCATCAATTCATCTGATACATCGATGTATTCAATGTAATACGGAATACGGCAGCACCAAAAAGATTAAGAGAAGATATTGACTTTCATTAGATAGGAATATTACTTCTCTCCAACGAGAAGAACAATAAAAAAAAACTCCATAGAAAGGAACTGCACTCTGCGTCTTATAATTCCTTCCCTAGGCAAAATGGGAGAGTGCGGCGTATGGAGCGATTCTGCCAGTAGCGAATCTCTGACTACATCTACTAACTACATCAATATATCCAATCCATTGACCCAATCTAACAACGACATAAATAACCTAAGATTACCCTCCCCTAATATAACTTTACAAATCTATACAGCCATTCACGCCCGACTTAAGTTTAACATTTATATCATTTAACTTAACGGAAAACAGAAACCATAATAAAACTTAAAGAACAAAAAATAAATAAATGGAAATGATTTTACAAAATAATTACATTAAATAAAATTATAACTAATTAATAAATAACGTTGGTCAGATAGGATAATATTGCAATCATTTAAATATGGAAAGTTTTAATTTAATGTTCATTATTTATAAAGTTCTTACGGTTTACAACAATTCATCTTTATCCGTTACTTGCCATGAACGTGAATTCCCACGCCGTCCTCAAAAGATTGGTATCCATTTAGCCGTTGTTTTATTTATTCATTCGGAGGTTTTTTAGTTCAGTTGGTCCTCAATGTAGGAAACAATCGTTCATTTCTCTTTTCTTTAACAGCTGAAAGAATTGACAGTGTGTCTGTCAATCCCTTCACCTCCAACTCCGTACTAATACATATAGTCACATCGTAATAATCAATTACCAATCACTCATTAATAATTTCCAAATTTTCCTTTTATATGTATTCGAAGGATTGACTTGGCATTATGTCATCGATGTGATGATCCTTTCGCTGAGGTCTGATTTCCTGATGGATTTCTTTCATTGGCTATTTGTTTCTATTGTTTTCCTATCTGACCGATGTTTTTACATTTAAATGCCCAAGGCTGGTTTACATTTAACTAATTAACAATCATTTCCATTTCTGATTAATTAACCTGTTTTCCAAATCAAAGATATATTTTTATCTCTAAATCTTTTTAAGTTTTTATTTTTAAAATACCTTTTCTATTTTTAATACAGTTTTATTTTAATAATTTTTTTTATCTGTGCGATTTAATATATATGAGTTTAAGATGATATTTAGTTTCAATTTTTAATTCTTAAAGAAAATTTTTAAATGCGAACTTTTTAATTTACTTTCATGTTTAATAAATATAAAAAAAAACAATGTAATGAACGTCTGTGCTCATTACAATATATATATATGAGATCATTTACGTCTGTGCTCATTACAATATATATATATGAGATCATTTACCTTTTTCACATGTATGTGGTCATGTATATTATTTGTATAAGATGTGAATGGATATTATAGGGAGTTTGTAAGTCTAAATTCAAGCCCCTTTTAATTACATTAAGTTTAGTATAAACAATATATATATATAATGATATTCTTATTCGATGTTTGTATTTCTTCAAAATTATATACATAATCTTGTAATTTAATATTAATAGATACAATAACGAAATATATGTAAAGTACAACTTTAAAAAACTTTTATCCACTTAAGAGTGATTTCAACTATCTTCATAGTCTTTGTCAACTAACACTTTCAAAAGCTAACCTTCCCACAATTTTGTGATTTTTATATTTGCTGCCTGTCTATTTATTAAGTCTTGCTTCTAATTAATATATTAACATGGCTTCTTTTATTTTCCTTTTATTGTTATTTCTTTCAATTTGCAATAGTTTTACATTATTATAATTCAAATTAATGTCATATATACATAATATATTATGTTTATAAAAAACCGATGCTGAAACATTGTTGTTTCTATTACAATTTTGCTTCATTTTTGAACCTTCTTAATAACAGCAAGTGCTCTTTAGTTCTTTTCTTCAATGTACATATTGATTCCCCTATATCTCCATTTATAAATGATAACATTTTTATTTAAAAATTAGTTTTTATCTTTTGAATTATTTATTTATTTGTTTAATGCTGAGGTGCATAAAATGCAATATCACATATATCTTTATAAATTTCCCGTATAAAATTTATTTGTTTGTTTGAAATATATGGTATTGATATACATATTTTTTATTAGCAGTAGAATCAACTTTATTATTAATATTTTTATTTTTGTATTTCCTATTAAAATTTTTAATAGTATTATATATAAGATTATAATCATAGCAAACATTGAACAATTAATTTGAATACATTTCAATATTTTTGCCTTTATCCGATGAATACTTAAAAGATTGTTTTTAAATAAAAAGGACTTCAAACCTGCTGTTCTATGTAACATTGGCACCCTTAATTTATTTTATAAAGAATGTAATCTCTTTTTACTATTGGTTTAATCATCATACAGTAATCTAGCTTACATTAACTGTATCAATTATTGAATGCTGGTTCAGCACAAAATACATATATTGAAGATCATTTATCTTTTTCACATGTGAATGGTCATGTATATTGTTATGAGATAGAATGAACAGCGGAAGGAAGCTTGAAAGCTGTGTTCAAATTCCCTATAATTAAATATATATTCATCATTTTTGACTGTCATCATATCACTGTAAAATGAAAATATTTTCAAAGATAATCTATTCTCCAATTCCCAGCTATGTTTTTTTATTTCATCCCAAAAAAATTTTCTCATCTTGTTAATTTACTTCATACTTCATCTTTTTTTAGATGTTTCTATTCTTTAATCTCAATTGTTTATCTACTATCATTTTTTCCAGTGGCATACTCAGTTCAACTTTATTTATATCTTTTAATTTCTCAATGATGTCAGTGACACCATATATTTTATATTCAATTTCTTCTTATTATTCTCATTATACATCTTTTCTTACTTTATTATATAGTTTGAGATCTTTATATTCTTCTCTTAACTATCTATTTATAAATACTGGTAAAATTAGAGGAAATTTGAACCCAGATTTTCATGCTCCCTTCGGTTATCCACTCCATCTTATACAACTGATATACATGACCACATACTAAACTTTGTTTTCAAATACTTAGTAATAAGTATTAAGGTATTTATTTCTAAAAATATTCCATCCAAGTGTAAATCTATTATTAATTTCATCTGCTATATTTTTATCAACATTAATAAACTAACCAAACTTTTTATAGTGATTAAATTCTTCATACTCATTACTATCAATCCCCTCCCCTCTTTAAAAATCATTGAGCATTAAAGTTTAGTCTTTTTATGTTGCCTTTGCTAGAATTTTTTTTTAAATATTCTGAAGCATTATTTGCAAAATCAAACCATTTCTGCACAATCTAATTGAAGTAATCTCCATTTGTTCACAATTACACTTTATTGTAATTGTTTCAACTAATTTAAAGCCATTAAAACAAAAAAATTAAAATCTATCCTGACTTATTACTTCAGCAATGCTAACATTATTGGTATCACTGCATATTTTTATAAGAATTTTTTAGAATTCTACAATATTCTGGATTTATAATTTCATAGTATATATTTAATTTTTAAATAAATAAGAAATGGTTAAATCTACAAGCATACACACTATCCAGGCCAAATGAAACGTACAAATTTTTGTAAGTTACAAGTAGATTTTTCTTTTTCATATCGCAGATCTAATTATTGGTTAAGAAAATATTTTTTGATAGACAATGAAACCAGAAAGAAAAACAAAACAAAACATAATTTTTTAAGTGTGGTAAGAAATGCTTTCTCTTTTTTAATCTCATCTTAGAAAGATTATTGAAGCCAAATTTGCCTTTCAATGGACTATATAAAATTTATTTTATTTATCTGCCTTTACCTATAATGATTTAGAGCTATTAAATATTTATGTGTGTGTGTTATTATTTACGCTAAAAATATTTCTCCACAACGTATGGCAATTTTTGATAACGTTAGTGTGACCTTAAAAATGGTCGCATATTTTAAACATCCTCTTTTATAATAAGATAAGATTTTTTAAAAAGATAAAAAATTAAAAACGTTAGTGTATTCTTTCTTTATCAATAAAGAAGTAAATATTGATTTTGATTTCAGTTTAAATGCACAATTTGGAAACTGTTGCTATGTAAAGAGAAATTATTTTTTTAGATATGTTTATTGTAAAATAAGCGTTATTAAATAATGTAATATTTTCTTCTTCTTTTTTTTCTTCTAAGCGCTATAAATAATTATTTCCATTTATATGGAATTAAAAAAAAGCACTGGAGAATGTTTTTTTTTTGTTTTTTTTTGTGGTCTGTATATATCATCTATGTCAATAATTTTATATATTCGTGACGCGATTTTCTGGAGCACATTTATGACTACAAAGTGTATCTCTAATAAAATTATTTTATCTGGCAATTAAAAAATACATAATGATGATTGTTAAAAGCATTCACGGACTGTATATATATATTAAAGTAGAGTTAAACAAAAATATTAATACAATTAAAATTTGCAAAAATTTATCTTCACCTGGTTTCATCTATTAGACCAGCGTTTCCCAACCTTTTTTGGCTCGTGTACCACTTGGTAGTACATCATGCTAAATTGTACCACTTTGTAAAATGATTGTATTTCGTAAAATTTGTTATTTCGAGTGTGTTATTTTATTTGCATTATAAATATTATAGGGTGATCATGTATGTATTCACATCTCATAATGAGACAAATTACATTGAAACACACCTAAACGTCATGCCAGATTATAAACTCACTGTAACATATTTATATGTATGTGTTTATTCAAAGTTTCATATTTTTTTCCAAAATAATTTATTAAAGATTACATTATTACATTAAAGGTTATTTGGTACATATTTTGTTCAAAGTGTTTTCTCATTCCTTCATTTGGTTTCCCCGAATTTGAGTCTGTTTTCTCTTTTTTGGAGCATCTTGCTATTGGTTGGGCCATGGAGAGGCTAAATCCAGCATGTCCCAAGTCATGGTAAAAATAACCTCAGGGGTTATCAGGCTATCTCTTGTTCTTGTTTTCTTTATATTGTTCAGCATGAAGTTAATAGGATTAAAATTTTGATGATTAAATACTATCTTACATCTAGTAATCCACAATAGATGATCAAGAATTAATGAGAGTCTAATTTCTGGGCATGATCCTTTTCTGATACATTATTTCAAATTAAATAATTTAGATTGATTTGCCTTGATCCGACTCATTATTTATCTACTATTTTGTCATATTTCGTTTATTAATAAATGGTTTTAATAAAAACACAAAATTATTAAAAAACAATTAGTATATTTTCTTATCATAATCAAATATTTTTATAAAATAAATTTAATGAGATCTTTGTGCTTGTTTCGAACAACATAATTTTTTGAAATTTGGTTCAAAAGATGCAAGGTATACCCTTACGTCTACAGCTGCATTCAATCTGTTTCAATACTTATTTTTTAAAAAAATATATGAAGAAAAAGCTCTTCCTATTAATTTCGTACTAGTAAGAGCTTTCTCAGAA
Organism: Epiperipatus broadwayi; assembly: GCA_028023455.1. Lineage (NCBI taxonomy): Eukaryota > Metazoa > Onychophora > Udeonychophora > Euonychophora > Peripatidae > Epiperipatus > Epiperipatus broadwayi. Next base: position 4,262,379 of record JAQFVV010012430.1, on the reverse strand, counting down.
AGTTGTTCATATTCTTTAATGTTTAACCAAAAATTAATTAGACTGTGTCGTTTGAATTCTACTTGTAAAGTTCTGTCACATGATAATTTTATTAAATTTTCTTTATCCTTTATTGATAATGATGTAGCTTTTTCTAAATTTTCTGCATAGAAAGGGTTTGAAATCCAATTATCATTTGTGTTTTCGGGTTTTGGAAAATATTCCATAAAAGACAATTTTAATCCTGTTAAATGTGCTATTATATTTTCTCATATATCTTGAGACAGACTAACCTTATTTTCAAACAAAAAAATATGTAGAGTTTCGAATACTTCCAGTTGATTGTTTTCGATACTTATATATATTACTGTTTCCAAAAATCTAATTTTTTAATCATACTTTCAATTTTATCATTAACATTAAAGATTGTTATCGACTGTACATATTAACAACTTTACTGTATATTATTAATTAAAATAATTTTTATGAATTATAGGTTTCTATATTTTTAAGATTTAATTTTTTTTTATGTCCGCCATTATTGATTATTTTTCGTGTACCACCAACCAGCAACTCGCGTACCACCAGTGGTACGCGTACCACAGGTTGGGAAACACTGTATTAGACAAACATATATTTTCAAGTAAAAACTAAATATATAAAATTACCCACAATTCAAAAGCAGCTTCCAATAATTATATAAAGGAAATTCTCCTGAATGAGATAACTTCAGATTCTAAATGACTAAAGAAAATTGTTTGAGGACTTTTCATTTCATGATATTCATAAAAGATTATCTTTGCAACACAGAACAATTTCATGTTCATGAATGTGTAAGGCCAGGCTAAGGTACGCAAGGTTAACTCTATTTTTATGAATTTTAACTCTTTCATAATCACTCACTTTGCTTTCCCCTGTAAAGATTATAAAATAGATTCACAGATTTTTATAAACTATTTCTGGAATAGTCTCCATATTTATTAATTATTTAGAATAATTTAATAATGAATTTAAAGTAAAATTTTTCCTTTAAATAACTCCTTTATCTTCCAAAAATTATTCTTCACGTATAAAGTGTGATAAACAAAGTAGCTAAAATTAAAAAAAAAACAACATCGTCATGATTCTGGTACACTGTACCGAAAGACTGGGCAAATAGTTTTTTGTGATTAATGTTTTTTTGAATTGTAGCTACTCTGTTTATCACACTTTATATATGAAGAATAACTTTCATTATCTGACAGAGTTTTTGTATTATTTATTTCCTTTATCTTCCAATAAACAAATATCTTTTTTAAGCAGTTGTTATGACCATAATGAAAATGAAAAATCAAAAAGATTCTTTTGATTAATAATTTCGAGGCAAAAGCCATTAGTCTTACAAACAATTCCTTTAAAAGTAAGAGTAATTAGAAGTTGTTTTTGAATTATGGGCAGTTATATATATATGTGTGTGTGTGTTGTTTTCACTAGAGAAACTGTGTCTAATAGGCAAAATCATGGTCATGAAAAAAAATTAAGTTTTATTGTAGTGTTATTTTTATTACTTTGAGTATTTTTATTAGGGTATCATTAAGCATTGTTTATATATATATATATATATATATATATATAAACAATAAAAAAAGACAACAGTAGCAGCATATTGATGTAATATCTGGAATTACTCAGCAATTTTATAGCTAATAGCATGACTGACAAACATTAGAAAACATGGGTGATGTTTTTTTATTTATTCAATGAGGATTTTTGTCTATATCTATTAACTTCCTAGATAAATCTATTTTTAAATTTATTATATTAAGAAAATACATATCAACTTTTTTATATACAAATCAGGATTGGTATAATAAAAAATGCATATTAGTTTATTGCTTGAGAATGCATAAGAAGTTCAAGAGGCCGACCTGCAGGTGCCAGAAATAATCCTGGAACTTCCTGATCCCATGTTGAATACTCTACCGACTACCCGAAATCACACACAGCATTGCTGTGATAATATATATATAATATATATATATATTATCACAGCAATGCTGTGATAATATATATATATATGGCTTTTTGTTTTATAAAATTCCAATGTTCTTTTATTTTATTCTATTAGTCAGTTGAAAATAAAAATATGGGATTGAATTTGACAAAAATTTTTATATTGTCAGATCAATAGAAAAGTAGAAATAAAATCAGTAATGTTATAAAATGAAATATTTTGCTTTTACAAACAATTAGACAATATGTTTTTCATATGTAATTAATTGGAGATTGAACTCATTTGGAAAGCCATAGAGATGGATTAAAAACGTTATTGTTTTAAAAAAAATAATGGCTTTAATGTTATAAGTACTTGGAAGCCTCTGTTTTTTAATAACGTTGCAAAATGATTCTTGCCAATATGTTAATATTTTGCTAATTTAGTTTCTGCTTTATTTATTAATTATTTTAAAAGACCAATATCTTTTTTCTTCTCTCATGATATTATAATAGTAAAACATTATGCAGACATCTTTACAAAACAATCAATCCTGATTTGAAAACATAATTATCATTTCTAAGACAATTACTTCTTTTTTTCATAGGGAGAATCCCCTTCTGACAAAAACTTTGCATATATATATATATATATATACTAGATAACTCTACAAAATTAAAAATGCCTATATAAAATTAAAAAAAATATTTCCTTGCTATAACCAGCTTTTGGCTTCTTCCACCATCTTGAGTAGCAATACAAGGTTAATATTTAAATCTGATTAAAGTCACACAATAATAACATTCCCATGTGAATGGCCAACTTTCCATAAATTGTGAATACAACATAATTACACCGTTTATTCAACATATCTGCACTATTTATAAAATATAACTTCTTAATTTATATATATATACATGAAATTAGTCCATGTCTCTTTATTATTAAAAATCTTCAATCTGCTGTCTAGGCAATCTTTTGCTAATTAAAAAGGTGGTTGCCCACCTTTTTATGTGATCTAAGATAATTATATAGACAGTAAAGATTGTCATTTGGCTAAAGTAGACTGAGATTTTGAATTCATTGATATTTAAATAAACTACATTAAACAGGAAAATAATCATCTTAGACCATGAAAAAGGTAGGTATATACCTTTATTATTGATAAAAAGTTGTCATGGGCTGCTTTTATGTATTTATATCTAAAAACCAATCAAGCCTTTGAGCAGAACTAGTTCTATTATCTTAATATATATCTACATTAATTGAGTACTTCTATATGTAAATATTGGAATGATAAAATTTCTAAAACCTGCTTATATTAATAATTTTGTCATGTTTTATTTTTCAGATTTACCTTGCAAACATAAAATGAATCTAATTTCATTTGCATTGCCAGTTTTTATATATATAATATATATAATATATATATATATATATATATATATATATATATATATATATATATATATATATATATATATATATATATATATATATATATATATATATATATATATATAAATAAAGATAGCAGAGCTACAAATGATATTAATTAGAATGAATATTATGACATTTAATGATTACCCCCATTTTTTTATTCTGTATTTAAGTAATGAGTTTCATTGGAAGTTTTCCTTAAATAATATCACTTCTAATATCTGATATTATTATAAAAAATAAAATGCAAATGAATAATTGTACATTTTCAAGACAAACTTAAAAAAGTTTATAAAATTCATCACTTAATTTTTTGTTTAAAAATATACATATATAACTATCCATAAGGGATAAAAAAAATTATAAAAGTTTAATTTTGCTAGTATTTTTGTTGCTATTTTAATGTATTTTGATATATATAAATAAATTATTTTTTGGGTAAAACCATGTATTATTTTCTATTATATACCGATATTTCGACGAACTAGCATCTGCCATTGTCGAAGTAAACTCTTGAAAGAATTCTACCTTGACATTGGCAGATGCTAGTTCATCGAAATATCGGTATGTAATAGAAAATAATACATGGTTTTACCCAAAAAAATAATTTATTTACATCATACAACCGTGAAAACATTAAAAAAACAAAAAAAAAAAAAAATAAAAAAAAAAAAAAAAATTAACCCTAAAAAAAAAAAAAAAATATTAGGGGGGGGGGGGTTTGATTTTATGGGTGGTTTTTTTGGGTATATATATATATGCCTAACAGTAATATATATTTAATTAACATAAGTTTTTAATTTTGTTAGTTCTCATTCCTATTTTTGTCTATTATATCTTTATAATTCATTTTTAAAAAGACATGATAGCAATTTTTCCCATGATGGAAACAATTTTTTCCATGATGGAAACAATTTTTTCCTATCTTTATAATTATCTGTGTATGTATGTATGTATATATATATATATTGAACTGAATATTTTCATGATTAGTTTGATATAGAAAGGTAAGCAAAGATAACTTTATCTTTTGATGTATACTGGAAACCATTAATTGCTAATTGACAATCCTAAGTTTTCTTTATTAATTGATACAATAGCTCTTTTATATATATTCTCCAAGTTCACTCATATGTAATTAACATTAGTATTACACCAACATTTGGTCTGAAAATTACTTGTTATTATTTGCATAATTATTTTTAAAATGTTGTAGGACTTTAAGCTACATATGTAAAAGATTAAATATTGATCAAATAAAATTTATATATATATATATATATATATATATATATATATATGTGTGTGTGTGTGTGTGTGTGTGTGTGTGTGTGTAAAATAGGGTGACATTAGATTAATAATTGCATGAAATTAACAGTTGTTGTTATCATGTTTGTCAATCAATTTCTATCTCTTAAGAATATTTGATGATCTCTGAGTTTTAATTAATCATTTGTGTTACATCTGGATAATATGCTGGCATTAAAAAACATATTAGAATTGTATATAACATGGAGGCAGAATAGTGATAATAATGAGCCCTGCTTTACTGCATTAGTGTGTTCATCTCTACTGAAAGTGATGTAATTATTATTCTTATCTCATAAAACCTCACAAACTCCATGTGGGATTTTATAAAATCTTTGGACTTTACATAAGCTGAGTCTTTAAGTTTGAATAAAATGTGACTTATTTTTTGATTTAATAATAAACATAATTTTTATGTTATAGCATTTTAGAGACCAGAAACCAGTGAATATTATTTTTCTTTCATTTTGAAAAATGTTCCTTAAAAAAAAAAAAAAAAAACATGTCCTTAGAACTTAATTCATTATAAAGGAAATTACAGACACTAAAACATTCAACCTATCAATACTACTAATTAAAAAGTAAAAACATTGTATTCAAGTTTTAAAAATTTCATCATAATTTTCTGAGACACAGAAACTTTATGAAACCCTATATGGAGTTTGTGGGACTTCTTGTGTGTATGATTAATCAATGAGAAATATAAAAATGCTAGTATAGTAAAGCAGTTCTTATTATTAGCAGTAGACTTCCTCCAATTTTAGATGTTAGTCATAGAATAATTTATTATAACATCAAGATCTTGTCCGGATGTGACACTTATCACGTAAAAAGAATCAGAGAGATAGGTACATTTCTATCAAACATTCTATGTTACAGTATATCTAAGAAGTTACATACCATTTGAAATTTTTTTTAAAGCCTATTAATAGAAACAAATGTTTATTTGGTATAAGAATATTTATTTATAGCCTACCCATCCCCTCTACACATTTCACATTAAAAAAAAAATTGGATGATTTTTGAAGCTTTCAAATATTGATATAATATCATTATAATGTTATTTTTTAACAAAAACACTCCTTACTCAGATAATAATAGATATGATATGTCAAAAATATTAATAATTATTATACACAGTTGAAATCAGAATAATTAGTTATAAGAAGTCAGCTTCATTTTTTACAGTCATAATTAGAAAAATATATATAAAATAATTGAATATTTATAAAATTTTGGATTACAAAAAAAAAAAAAACTGAAAGATAAGCTAGAAAATAGGCTAGCAATATTAAAAAAACTGATAAAAAATACTTTTTGAAAAAATCATGAAGTAGAAAAAAGGTCAATTGAACTTATTTATAGAGATGGATGAATTGTGAATAAAATGATCCTTGATTATATTAGATGGTAAAAAGTCAATAACAGGTTTTTTAAAACTAATTTAACTTGGAAGGATTTATGAAACATAAATTGTAAAGAAGTACAAAGAAAATACAAATTAATGACAATATAAATAGAAGTAGTAGTTAGAAGTATTTAAAAATTGTTGTGGAGCTTATGAGTAGAATGGGAATTTTTTAGCAAATAACTAATAACAACAATGAGTATTGATATTCAGATTGACATTTAGCATCCACACAAAATCATTTATAATTTCTTTTCAGAAAAAAAAACAATATCAATTTAGAAATAATGTTTTTACCTTATGATATGCTAATGATAAAGACATATTGGACTTGAGAAAAATATAAACTTAGTCATTAGGAATGTGAGGATGATTAACAACATTTTACAAGGTACAGAAATAACAAGAGCAATTCTGTCAGTTATCTGAAAGTAAATTAAATATTTCAGATAAACATTTTGAATACCATCCTACTGTTAAGGCAGTGTTTTAGAGTATTTGCAAAAGATTTTAAAAAGTTTGTACAAATTCCTTAATACTGATGACATCTATGTACAGAAGATTTTTTTTCAATAAATTTTGTTAAACTTTGAAGCAAAAAATTTATTTTTTGTACACAATTATAATATTTAAATTTTAAAATGAATTGGATAGCTAAACGTTATTGGAATGAGAATACTTTTCTGGTGCTAAGCACCATATAAGTTCAAGTCATTCAATTATTTTGTTTGAAATCTTAATTATTTTTTAATTATTTAAATCTAAATTAACTTTCAATAATAAGTTTATATGTAAATAAAAATAGTAATAGTTAGTATGATTTTTGTAAACATGTTTAAAGTATATCTTTGTATTAGTACAAATGAAAGACTATAATAAAATGATAGAGTGAATAAAATATATTTTGATTAGTTAGCAGAAAATAATTGATTCTTTTTATAACATACTTTTTAAAATGAAATTTAAAATTCACATTATTAACTTATCTTTTTAAAATAATATGCCTATGCCTGTATAATGTAATTGCACACACATTTATATTATATTCATAAAATATGCAATCTGCTGATTAGAGCTACGGGTTTATACAATATTATCATCGCAAAAAAAAAGTTTAGTATTTATAAATGAGTTACAAAAATGTTGCATATTTTTTATGTTTCTGTAAGATTGTGTACATATTATATAATATATATTGTATATGTATAACTGCAATACGTATAGTATATTTATAACGACAAAATATATATATTGCTGTTATTAAAATTATTATTTTTACTAAAAACACGTCTTTCGTTTACCAGTAGTTAAAAAAATTATTTAATATATATACTATATTCCATATTTTATAATACATTTTGTTATACAAGTTAATTTTTGTGTTTATTTTTAAATTTAAAATAAAAGTTGTTAAATTTATTGTTTATAATTATTTTGTTTATTTGTTTTTAGATGATTTGTAAAGAAATAAAATAATTTACAATAATATTCATATTACTTTCGGTTTGTTATTTGTTTGTTTTGTACACATAAACAACAGATACACTTATTGTATATGCCTAAATAATTCAATGACGGTAAGGAACCTTTTAGACCCCACCCCACTCCACCCCAATAAAGATTAAAAAAAAAAAAATCTTCCAAAAACAAAATTGGTTAATGAAAAAAACCGAAACTCGTCATGTTTTTTTTTCCTAATTTGATTCTCTGGATAAAACAGCTTGTTAGCCGAGAGGTCATCGCAGCCGCCTTGCAAGCAAGTAGTTGGTTGCAGACGGTTGTGGGTTCGCCTCCCGGCAGATGCTATAACATATGAAGAAAAAAAACAGCTAGATATTTACTTCACAATCAACATGTTGCGGTCTATTGGAGTTTGGATAAACGTATAATGTTATATATATATAAAACATCTATTTACAGATTTAGTGGTTGAAACAATTCTGAAAACATAAACAGACGTAACTTTTCGCATAATCTAGATTCAATGCTATTATTATTTATTAGTCTGCAATAAAAATAAGATTTACAAAAGTGAGCGTCAAATTTTTTTTTCAGCAACAGATTCTAAATTACCGTTCTTACTGTATTATCTTTAATGTGAATATATATATATAATGTTTCTTTTCTACAAGAACATTAAATCAAATGGTAATAATTCAACCAAAGTGAATAACTGTAATTCAATATATTTGAGAAGCAAAAATTTTACTCCTTATTATATCACTTTTATCATGATTCAATCAATAAAAATCTTGTTTCATGAAAACCTAAGTATAATTTTTGACCCTCTGACATTAATTGAAGTGAGAGAAACCAAAAAACCGCGAGAGCTATGATCTGTATATTATAAATCTGATTTTGAATTCATTTATCTAAATTTATAACCTAATAATTTTTTTTTTTATAAATGAGGTGTTATCTTTTTTTTTTATTAAATTTAATTTTGCGCTTAATATTTGATTTTCAATTACCCCAATTTATTTTATTTTTTAAACTGCACACACACATATCCATTCGATTATAATGTAGATATACACACAAACATACGTTCGCGATTACAATAATATATATATTTAAAGGGCTCATTAAATTTATAGTAGAATTTTAAATGATGAAATGTAAAGAGATGATAATGATTAACTAATGTTAATTAGATGTCATTTAATCGTAATGTTCTGTTAATGAACAAATTAATATTCATTTGGACAGATAAAATAATATACATATAAGCAGAGTCTGCTATAATGAATAAGCCAGCAAATTTTTCTGATAGTTATACCATCTCTAGATGTATCTTATATTGAAATACGTGTATTAAAATTAATCCATTTAAGACCTTCAGTCTATCCAATATAATCATCTAAATAGAAAAAATATAATTCAAAATGAAAAATATAAATGTAAATAATATAAATATAAGTATAGTGTCTGTACTTGAATGGCAAAATCAACATGTGTATGGCAGTAATATTGATATTAGGATGGGTTTTGAACATTCCGTCATCACATTTTCAATGATATGGATGGCAGAAGAGTTGGAGAGTGAAGAAGAGAGAAGCTTCTCCAGTAAAGTTTGACGATTTGCTATTTTAATATAAACTGAGCACTGACGATATATATGTGTGGGAGATGATGATCTTGATCAACTGATGAGTGCTGATTCAGCATGAAAGACTATTTTGGAGATCCTTTATCTTTTTCACGTGTAAGTTGTCATTGTATCGGTTGTATAAGATTGAGTGAATAGATGTAGGGAGTTTGAAAATCTGAGTTTAAATCTTTATAATTACAGTAATTCAGTATAGACGATACACTTGTATTTAAATATTACATATTCTGCCTACATTCTGCTCATACTTCCATAAAGGTCCTATATATAAAGAGTCAGAGAGAGAGAGAGAGAGAGAGAGAGAGAGTGAGTGACTTAAAATCAACATGGGTATGATAATAATTTTGGTATCAACTTTCATTATTCCGCCATCAGATTTTCAATGGTATGGATCACTGAAGAGTTGGATTTTGGAAAAGACAGAAGCCTGTTCATTAAAGTTTGATATTTTGCTATCATAATACCAGCAGCACTGATTAGATATATGTGTGGGAGGTGATGATCTGGGCTAACTGATGAGTGCTATTGGTTCAGTATGAAATACATATATTGGAGATCATTTATCTTTTTCGCATATATGTGGTCATATGTATCAGTTGTATAAGATATAGGGAATGGATGTAAGGAGCATGAAAGTATGAGTTCAAATCTCTTTTAAAATATGTAATAAGAGAATAAGCAAACCACTGATTTAGCTAGATAATATTCATAACTCTTATTTTTGCTGGGGTTTTTTTTTTGTCTACATTCTGAAGCTGTTGTTAAGTTTATAATGAAAATTAAAGTATCACTAAAAATAATAAACAAATATATGCTAATAAAAATATCTTTAGTTCCATTTTTTCCACTTGAAATTATTTTTTCTTAATGCTATATAGTGCTATATTTTACTTTTCTAGTTTATAGTGAAAACTATAATAAAGTTTTAAAAGCATAAAAAAGTTATATTTTTAAAAACTCACTCTAATTTTTATTTCTATTTAAATTTTATTTTAAGTCTACTTAATAAACTTTATATCTTGAAGTAATAGTGCAAAGTTCGAGAACTCCACGAATACAATGGAGACCCATCATTGAAGAATTGACAAAGATTTGAAATTCCCACATTTTCAATTATCCTCACACCTTTAGAATTTTTTTAAAATTAAAATATTACAAACCAAATATATGTGAATTATATTGATGGAAATAAGAAAGTTAACAGAATGTTTCAATAGAGGGCCATAGATGCAAATTTAATTTTTTGATTTCTCAGGCATGGCTCGAATGAATGTAATGATTAATGCGGCATTGTGAGTGTAATAAAAATACTTGATATCAATTTTAAATGCACTCTCCACCACTTTGGTTTCTAAGAGAAGGCACTAGCACTGACATAATAAAAAACTAAAAGATATTAGATAATATACACTATAAATGATACAAAGTATTTCCATAATATTGTATAATTGCAATTTTCATAAAAAAAAATTTAAAACCCCACAAATTTCATAGAAATAAACAGTCAAAAAATATATCACCAAGCAACCAAAGAGCAAAATGGGGATGAAGGAATTGCTGTCATAATCACATGAACAAAAACCCAAGCACTAATGCAAGCAAATATAAATAAACAATATTTAGCAAATATTACCAATTAGTAAATGATCACAACAATACATAATCACATGACTCTTCCCCAATCACACAACTAAAAATCAGATATCAAGTCAATTAGTAAACGATTATAACAATTATGAGACTTCACACCCAAGAAATAAAATAACTTTAAAAATCAAGTAGCAAACACATTAATAATTAGCAAATGCCAAAAAATTAGAAAATATTAATATTTATCAAAAAAAAAAAAAAAACAGAAAGGCAAGAAGATGGCAAACATTCACATAACCAAAATCCAAATTACTAGCACAATCAAATATGAAAAAATAATATTTAGCAAATACTACTAATTAGTAAATGATTACAACAAAGTTAGCATAATGCATCATCTCTCTCCAAATCAAATAATTAGAAATCAAATATCAATTAATGAATAAAAGTATATTACACAAGATTAAAAAAATTAAATGTTCAAAAACAATAGTTCAACAAACCTTAATATTTGATCTATCCCATCCACCACCAAAATACTATATCTATTAACAAAACATAAGTCATTCCAAAGTATGAAAACTTATGACTCATTACCAAACAAGTATTTAATAGTATATATAATGAAATAAAAAAAGTTCAAAGGGATTACCTAAATTTCACATGAATCTCCTTTGATCTCAATGATATGAACAAAAAATGAAAAGTTTTATAAGCTGGAAAAAAAAATAGCACCATCTATTTAAATAAATGGACACCCACACTCCATTCAACAGTTAGTTGTGATATTGTACTTATCTGTTTGCCTATCTATTAATCTACATATCTTTTATTTCTCTCTATTTATCTATCTACATTTGCTTAGTTACTTACTGTCTCTTTATATGTATATCTATCGACCCTGTCTCCCTATATATTTACTTATTTATTTATCTGGTTTTCTACCTACCTATTTATTTATGCATCCAACCATCCATTTAACTATCTATTCAATCATCTATATATCTATCTATTAATCTGTTTAGATATCTCTTTACATTTATGCCTATCTATCTATCTATCTATCTATCTATCTATCTATCTATCTATCTATCTATCTATCTATCTATCTATCTATCTATCTATCTATCTATCTATACCATCCATCCATACACCCATCTATCTATCTATCTATCTATCTATCTATCTATCTATCTATCTATCTATCTATCTATCTATCTATCTATCTATCTATCTATCTATCTATCTATCTATCTATCTATCTATCTATCTATCTATCTATCTATCTATCTATCTATTTATTGATACCTTCAAACATCAATTTAACTATCTAGTGATGCATCCATCTATCTACCTACATACTTATCTACCTAAATATTTATTTATCTGTCTATTCAATTGTATCTTTTTATTTATTTATCTTTGCACCAATCTATCTATGTACTCATCTATCTATCAATCAATCTAGCTAATTCATCTACTTACATATCTATCTCTCTACTAATCTATCTATATTTCTGTTTCCATCTGTTTATCTATTATCCATTCACTCATCTATCTATCTACTAAACTATCAATTTATCATTCCTATATATATATATATATTCAGCTTTCTGTGTGACTTTCTATCTATTAATCTACCCATTCATCCATTTGACTGTTTATTGTTTTAATCATCTATCAATCTATCCATATATCTATTTCTGCACTTTTCTATCTACGCATCCTTAAGTGCATCTATGCATTTCTTTATCTGTGTATTCATATATTAATCTATATCTCTATCTACATCTGTATGTATGTATTCACTTACAGATTTTCCATTCGGTTGTTTACCTATCTATTATTCATCTATTAATCAATTCATACATCTATCTAGTCAGTACTTATCTAGCTATCTCTATCTGCTTTTCTATGTATTTATTTATTTATCCATCCAATCATCCAGCTATTTAACTATTTAAAATGTCTATTTATCCATCTATGTATCTACCTTTCTATATATCTACATGTGTATCTATTTTTCTATCTATTCCCTTACCTACTATTTATTTTACTATTTACTTGCCTTTTTATTAATTAATCTATTTGCATATCTTTCTATATAATTTGTACCTCTATATCTATCTGTCTATTTATAGCAATCTGTTTATCTATCTATCTATCTATCTATCTATCTATCTATCTATCTATCTATCTATCTATCTATCTATCTATCTATCTATCTATACCATCCATCCATCCATACACCCATCTATCTATCTATCTATCTATCTATCTATCTATCTATCTATCTATCTATCTATCTATCTATCTATCTATCTATCTATCTATCTATCTATCTATCTATCTATCTATCTATCTATCTATCTATCTATCTATCTATCTATCTATCTATCTATCTATCTATCTATCTATCTATCTATCTATCTATCTATCTATCTATCTATCTATCTATCTATCTATCTATCTATCTATCTATCTATCTATCTATCTATCTATCTAACACTTCAGCTGTCCATTTATTTATCTGTTCCCTCAACTGCTTTTATCTATCTCTGCAGATAAATGATTGGATCAAAAAATAGGTAAGAAACTAAAAAGATACATAGATACAGACGTTGATAGAAGAGTGAATTGATTGGTGGATAAATAATAGATATGTAAATGGTTGAATGAAAAGTTTGATCAATGAATACGTAGATTCAGATGTAGATAGATGGTAGGTAAATTGGTGAATAGAAAAACTAATCAATGAATACATAGGTACAGAAGTAGATAAAGGAATTGATTAATAGATTAATATAATGTAAATACATAAAAATAGATACATAGGTAATTAGTTAATGGATTCATGGATAATGTTGTGGATGAATAGATATGGACAGATTGATGAATAACTAAAACAATAAATTAAATGGATGGTTGAATAGGGAGAGAGATAGGTGAATGGGTGGGCAGATACTAAGCCAGATAAAGATATAAATCAATAGAAAGATACATACATAGAGATGATAAACTGATGGATGAATAAATAGATGGTTATATGAGTGAATGAATAAACTGATAAACAGATGGATGCATGTAAATAGATAGATAGAACCATAGATAAAAACATATATATATATATATATATATATATAGATAGATAGATAGATAGATAGATAGATAGATAGATAGATAGATTGATTGATAGATAGACAGACAGATAGATAGATAGATAGATAGATAGATAGATAGATAGATAGATAGATAGATAGATAGATAGATAGATAGATAGATAGATAGATAGATAGATAGATAGATAGATAGATAGATAGATAGATAGATAGATAGATAGATAGATAGATAGATAGATGGAAACTTCATGGATAATGAGGTGAATGAATATATATGGAGAGATTGGTATGTGATTAAAACAATTGTTAGTTAAATGGATAGTTAGATAGAAAGAGAAATGGGTGATTGAATGGGCAGATAGAAAGCCAGTAGGTAAATAAAAAGATAAAACTTATAGATGGATATATACTGTAATGGTAAGAATTGTCCCTCCATGCAATAAAATCTAGAACACAGGCAAAATACACTAAAGCTGATCGAGTACGGATATTAGAACCCAGAATCCGAACAACATTCAACCCTTTCACCTCTGCTCAATGATTTAATACCCTATGAATGACATTTCTCAATGTACACAGACATTCAATTAACCCTCGGTTCGGCTGTCACTCCCGGTGGAACAAGAGACTCATAAATTAACTAGTTTATCACTGATTTGGTCAGATATACACACATAAAACTAAGTGTTTAATTAAAATATCAATGATTGCTTATAAAACATAATAGAATAATCTACCTATAGATATAATGATGTATGTGCAGATTAAACTAGAGATGGAAAAATGACTTTACGGACAATAAAAATTATGGAAACGAGTTATGATTTTAAATATTATTTTAATGAAACAACAACAAATTATAAATCAAAACATACAAAATTATATGATGGGAACGTGAGATAATATGCTTGCAGGTGTATATAACTAATGAGATTAATGTTACATATCTCATTATAAATATACAATAAAGCGTGGTGCGGTATTGGAGTCTATGCCTATCTTTATTAATATGCCAAATTTCTAGCCCTTTTGTAGTCTGCTAGATCATACGGAACTTTACAGATAAAGTTATATAACTAACTATAATAGCGCTCCTATGGTGTCTATCTATATAAAATTAATTCGAGCATGTAGTTAGGCTCAGAGATACGCAGGTTAGCGTGTTAATCTACATTAGGATATACTCTAATGCTAGATAAGCATTTAATATAAAGGGAGAGAAAACTGGTTTATAATAGGTTTACCTATATACTCTATGGCACATATTAAAATATTAATTAAGCAAAAAGGTGTGAATGGGTCATTATTCCCGAGCTTCAGTCTCCAAAGACTCGGTTTGCCCTAAGACCACTCAACTTGCCACGAATGTGAACATTAGTAGTTCAGGTAGTCGGATAAGCATTATCAATCATCTAGGTCCTTGTGCCCTAGTTCTAAAAGTGTGCTTGAACCCGAACTAAAGTGGATGAGTGTGGCCTCCATCAGCACATCATCAAGAATCATGCAGCAAGCTGATAAGGGTACATTGCGTACTTTGTTAGGACACATCCGCAACTTATACATATATATAACGCAAATGTGTAGAATTATATTACCGTGCCTTAAAATTAGACAGCGTCTGTCTGCATATCTATACAATCCAGTTCTCAAATTTAGTATTTTAAATATACTATTTAGGGACTAAATTAATTAGTAACCTAGTTTAATATTATCACCTGCGTCTCAACATATATAAATCTAAGGAAGGCAAAGCATATTTGCGGGGTGATTACAAATAAACATTAAAATATGCTTTGAGAATATCTCTATGGGTAGTTCCTATGATATACGAGTTACATATATAAATAGTTATAATTCATAACTAGAATTAGCAAACTACAATCTTAACTAGATAACTGATTATTGTAATATTAATACCTAAAACTTAATCAGTAAAATAATAATATGATCTCAAAACAACAAGTGATAAAGAATAATAATAATTTAATTAGTTAATATTTATTATAGTGAAGATTTGAAGTTATCTTCGCAAATCGATAAACTAAAATTATATTTATAAATACTTGCAGTTTCGAGTCATTTGGCATATTAAATACATATATTATTAAAATGATAAAATCATAGAATAAATTGAATAGATTTAGAAATAGGCATAAAAAGACCGCAGAAAATTACACATTTAAAATAGATTATTAGGAGTTTTACATTTTAAAAGAGAATTCTAGTTTTACATTATAAAAGAGAATTCAAGTTTTACAATCAGACAAGATTTAGCATTTTACAATCAGGCAAGATTTAGCATTTAACAATCTTCTTTGTAGACTTTAGTAAAGGTGTTTGGGAAAGGCAGATTTAATGAATAGCTAGCTTTTAAAAGAAAGAAACGAAAGTCACAGTTTATAAACAGAGCTCTGGGAGAAAAATTTACCATGTAGTTGTTTCCATTGCAGTTAGTTTTGAAGCACTTGTGACGATAATAAGTTGACACTTGATGATGATTGAAAGTTAATGGAGTTTGCTTGGCTGGTATACAGCTTTATATTTTAGGCATTATATTTCATCGGACCAAAGTCTCCCATTCACCGCAAGAAGAGCGGTGAGTTTTAGCACCTTCCTACTCAATCATTTTAAGCTGAAACCGATGTGGATTCTGCTTACAATTCACTTAATATATCTCATCTTTCTTGTCGACAAAACTTTAAGTATTTAAACTTTTTAAACTCTGTCCACCTGTTAATTTTTACAAGCCTGAATGTAGCTGAAAAGTCCATTTATTTATTTTAGCAAAACATATTTAATATTTACACCCGGTAGAGAAACTCATTTATTTATTGTAGAGACACATTTTTAAATTATAACAAGTAATTTAGATTTTGTTTTCCTGCACAATGCGTGACCTACTTCGAAAATTGTTTACAATTTCAAATGTTATTTTGGACAAAATTACTTTCATAATTAGTAAAAGACTTATTTTATAACCATAAATGCAGAATAACAGGAAATATACGTATGCGATTTCAATAATACGTCAATAAAGTTGCTAAATAATTTAACTAAAATATTTCCTAAACCAGAAATATTTATAAAATGAATATACATATTTGTAATATATATACCATTAACATAACCATAATTTAAACTAAAATATTTCTTAAATCATAAATGTCTATAAAATGAATATATCTGTAATCTATACACATACTATTAAACCACAGACATATCACTCACATGCATATATATATATATATATATATATATATATATATATATATATATGTGATTCTGCATATATAATAATTTAACATTATTTAACTGGGTACTCTGAGAGGGTTTAAATCTGGCATATGGATAGATGTGTGGGAAAAATAAGTGAAATGGGCAGATGGATGAAACTGACCATTTCAATACATAGGAGATAGATAAATGGATAAATAATTAGATAGATAGATAGATAGATAGATAGATAGATAGATAGATAGATAGATAGATAGATAGATAGATAGATAGATAGATAGATAGATAGATAGATAGATAGATAGATAGATAGATAGATAGATGAGTGGATGGATAAATTGATAGATAAACAATTGATGGCAGATAAATAGATAAATATAAGAATAGATACATATTAAAAAAAGAAAGCACAGATATATATATATACATACACAGAAAGATAGGTAAATACATAGATAAATGGATAGAGACACAAGTAATTAATGAAATAAGA
Source organism: Epiperipatus broadwayi (assembly GCA_028023455.1). NCBI lineage: Eukaryota > Metazoa > Onychophora > Udeonychophora > Euonychophora > Peripatidae > Epiperipatus > Epiperipatus broadwayi. The sequence continues at coordinate 4,244,727 of JAQFVV010012430.1, read as the reverse complement.
GAATAGATAGATAGATAGATAGATAGATAGATAGATAGATAGATAGATAGATAGATAGATAGATAGATAGATAGATAGATAGATAGATAGATAGGTAAGTAGGTAGATAGATAGATAGATAGATAGATAGATAGATAGATAGATAGATAGATAGATAGATAGATAGATAGATAGATAGATAGATAGATAGATAGATAGATAGATAGATAGATAGATAGATAGATAGATAGATAGATAGATAGATAGATAGATAGATAGATAATGACTACATAATTAAATAAAAGGATGGTTGGGTGGATAAATAAATAGATACATAGAAAAACAGTTAAAAAGAAATAGATAAATAAGTATAAGAGGATAGATAGATAATTAGATAGATAGATAGATGAATTGTAACTACATAGTTAAATAAATGGACGGTTGGGTGGATAAATAAATAGATACACACAAAAGCGGTTAGAAAGAAATAGAATATATTTTTGCTAGACCTTTCAATTTATTATTTTCATTGCATATAGTGATGTGATTAAATGGTTATTTATACTAATATTTAATTAATTGTTCACATATTCAATTTTAATTTAAAATTTAAAATTGAATATTTAAATGAAAACATTTCTTTGAAATGGATACACTTGTTTCCTTTTTTGTTAATAGAAAAATGATCACCAGCTATTGAACATGCTTCTTTAATCTTCCGATTTCTATCCCCTCTCTGCATATACACTGTCTCTGTTTTTGTTAGCACACATCTATAGACAGTCTTTTGAATCATGGTCTATAAATGTTGAAGTATTTTCTTTGTCTCTGAGGGCTCTATTATAAAAATACCTGTGTTAGGCAAGTCTTGTTGACAAATTGACACTTGATTTCTATAATATGGAGCATTGCAATCTGATTGGCTGCACTTAATTCTATAAACAACTTGGTGTGCTGATTCATTTGGTACAGTGTCTTTGGAGTAGTGATGGAATTATTTGAAAACTTATATATATATATTAATTGAGGTACAATCTTTGGAATAAAAGGTAGCCTTATCTATTTTTTAAGTTCCACTTCTTGGTTGATGCAAGGATTTCTTATTTTTTTGTAGAATCTCTTTATGGTGTTTATGATTTTGTTGTGATTATATCCCATATTTCAGAAGTCTTTTGTGTACTGTTCAATATTGTTCTTATTATCATATTCAGACTTGCACAGTGTATGATTTCTATGTAAGAAACCCTTCAATTCTGCATATTTATGTGATATTGGGATTATTGATCTAGGATGGATTGCTCCTCTTATGTTTAGAGATTTAATCATCATTCTGTAAACTAACATGTCTCTTTGTCTTTGTATATATAATTCCAAAAACATTATTTCTCTATTATTGTCTTCTTTCTCCAAGGTGCATGACAGTGTCAATGGTTACTCCCATTCCTGTTGTACTTCATCAATCTATGTGCCATCTATTTTTCTTGGGTATATTAAATGAGTTTAAATATCTTTGATTAGATATATTTTCCAATTTTTGCTAGGAATAGACTACTGATGATACAACTGATGAGAAACCCCATTAGCCAGCCATTATTCATTTTATATTTTCCATTTGCTACCACTGTGAGTTCTTTGTTAATCCATGTTAAAACCTATATTATAAATTCATTTTTGTAGTGATGCTACTTAGCAATTCATTAATCATCTCAATTGATTCCATTCTTGGTACTGTGTCATATAACTCTTTTACATTGAGTGATGCAATTTTATTATTAGCTTTAATTTCAGGCTTTTAATTTTCATAATGAATTTGTATGATGATTTAATTAAGTATTCAGCAAATTCCAATTCTTCAGTCATTCATACAGCAATAGTTTTGGCCATTTTGTAAAAGTATGAACTGCAAAATCAATAATCCTTCTCAGCAGGGAGTTTCCTTATGCAGCTTTATGTTCATAAAAATTCTTGGGGTGTTTCCAGGAGAGGGATATATTTTGAAATATTCTGCTTTTCTAAATGCCTTTCTGCTATGATTTCTAACAACTACTAAAAAAAATTGTCTTTAATGTTTTTAAGATAATATGCTATTTCTGTAAGTTTAAGATTTTTAATTTGAAAATTGACCCATCAAGTGGTTTATAGAATTAAGTGCAACCGATAAGCTTGCAAAGCCACATATTATGATGAGTTGAAGGCCAATTTGTCAACAAGATTTGCCCAACACTGATATTTAAGAACACACTTCAAAATTTACAGACCGTGAGTGGAAAACTGGTCATATATTTGAACTAACAAAAGCAGAGATAATGCATGCACAGAGAAAGAGGATAGAAAGCAGAAGATTAAAGGAGAGAGTGCAATAGCTGTGACCATTTTCTTATTAGCAAAAAAAAACAAGTACACCCATTTCAAAGAAATGGCTATTTAAATATCAACTTTAAATTTTAAATCAAAATTGAATATGTAAACAGTTAATTAAACATTTATATAAAGAACCATTTAATCACAGCACTATATGACATAAATATGATTTAACAAAAATATATTGAAAGCATGCTAGTCAGTAGTAAAGCTACATATTATTAAAAAATTATCTTTTCTGTGAATATTTTCATTTTAATAAATATTATATTGGTTCAGAAAAGGACAAAATTAGTAACAATTGAATAAACAAATAAATAAGTATAACAGCTTATTCTAAATAATTTTAAATAACTTTATAGATTTACTTTATTTTCAAGTAGCTTTATTGGGATAATTTGAAAATTCCTAGAACTCTAAGCTATATTGAAATCAAGTCACACACTGTCAATTCATGTAACAGATAACTGCAGGAATAAAGTCAGCCACACTAGAATATTTTTCCACATATTTAATAAACTAACTGATCAACAATAAACAAAAATTTGAAAAAATAACCTGATAATATAAACATTTAAACTCATTCATTTTACCAAAAAGAAATATATTTTTATAAAATTTATAATTAACCAGTTAATTTCTATTTATTAAATTAATTTACTTTTAATTCATTAAGCTATTTTTTAAATAACAAAAAGTGGAAAACAAAAAGCCTTTCAATCAGAGATAAAAAAAAAATAATATTTTACATATAATTTGTGGTGAGGTGTTAATGAATGAAAAAAAAAAAACATGTTTCAACAATAAATTTAAAAATAATCAAGAAACCATATTGTAAGCTATGAATTGAGAAAGCTCTTACATTTATTTATTAATTCAAATGTCTTTCCATGGTAAGAAAAATATTTAATGTATTAAGAAATAAATGTTGCCAACAATACAATAATCTTGAATTTGGAAAGGATGAATTATTTCATAAGCCAATCTAATATAATTATATAAGTTTAAACATAAAATATTTGGTGTGATTTTTAGCACATCAAAAATGCATAATATGCATAGCAGCAGAATCAAAATACTTAAGCTTCTCTGATAATACCTGGAACATAATAAAGACATAGTTGGTATGACACATGACTTTAACATTCAACAGTGAAATAAAGCCATGACTTTAACATTATCATCAAGATAAACATCAAGAAATATTGCAGACAAAAGATGAAATAATTTAATTGCACACACTTGCCTATAAATGCAAAAAAGGATTAAGATTATGTTGTTAATCTTAACAAATTGTATAAAAATAAACCATCACAAAGATTTGCCAAAAAGCATAATATCTTACTACATGGAACTTAGGACAATTTCATTTTTAAAACATAACTAAGATAATATATAAAAATAGCTCTCAAACACTGACTATCTCATATAATAATAATAAACATCTGATGTGAACAATTGATAAAACATAGGATATTATAGTACAATAATTATTAAGCATATGAATTATGGCTTAACAATTAAATAAGGAAACATATGTCAACTCCAATGAATTTATTCATTCATTAAATCTACACTCTAAATACTCCCATACTCAGTGTACATATTACTTTTGAGTGCATTTAAATGCAAAAATGTTCTGAGAAACTCCAATACTCAAATAGCATTATATATATATATATTATAACGATCCAGAGACTAGCACTTAACATAATCTGCACTATGGGCGCCATCTAGGCATTTGAACCTAGAAAAATTTATAGAGTAGGCAGATACATAAGTAAAAAAACTATTTTTTTTTCTTTGCATCCGGTCATTAGCCCATGTCACTATCTCAGTGGAATAGCAGAGATTTAAAAATATAATATAAGAATATATATATAAGAGGAATAAAATAAGCCACTGCCAGTAATTAACATACAAACATTTATTTATGCACATATATATTGTACCTATATTGATATAGGCACATATAATTTTTATCTAAAATTATTATTAAAGTAATCTTTCATGAAGGAAAAACATAAAATTAAATGTTGGAGAGTTTATTGCAGCTTGTTTTTGAAGGAGATAAGAATTAAATTTTTTGTTAGTATTTGTAAATATATAAATATACAAATCTCTTTTCATTCAATTTTAATTAAAGAAAAAATAATGTTAAAACTAAATAGTAAATTGTATTAAAAATATATGTGCGTATATATGTACATTTGTAAATATATAAAATGTATGTGAAAGTTAAAGAAGATTATCATTAAAAAAAACACAGCAATGGCTATTAGATATTAATTAATATAAAACAATACGTTTTTGCATGGCTATTACTAATTAAGCAATCTTCCAAAACATGTTTATCAAAGGATTAATTGATAAGGAATTCGACAACAGATCTTTGCCGGAGATATCAGAAAGACAACAAGGCGCAGGTATAAATAGACCTTTTTTATCGGACAGTAATTCATTCCACAAATTAATTGAGTGAGTGCAGTTCAGAAATTAATTGTGCAGTTAACAAACAAAATGCAGTGTTGAGAAGATCTTGGGAACGCACGTTTATCTCCAGCCCAGATGTCCGAGAAAACAGCAGATCTGCCTGTGAAATAATGTCAGCTTAACATCTTAGAAAATCTCCGTCAGTATCTATTTGTCTCCGATAGTAATAATCGTGAAAATCAGGAAACTCAGCAAGGAAATGTCCCAGCTGGCTGGAAGCATTCATACTGGAACCATTCATACTGGAAAAAAACCAAGTGTTAAATCTACGTTCAAAATTTTAGGTAAAACATTTGCTTATTTTCGTTTATACTGTAATAGCCATTGCATTTCATTAATTCGTGCGAATCCTCCAAGAGTCTAATTATATGAACTCGATATCATACATGAATGAACTATTGATATGTGTGTGATTAAATTTCAAATGCTATGTAGTCCTTTATTATCATTATTATGTGTGTGCATGAGATAATATGTGCGTGGTCATTATATCAATATTTATTAGTTAAATTAGAATGTTTTGTTATTAAATCTATAGGAATGTTTAAACTATTTAGAAATGTTAATTTAAAATATGCGTGTGTTTTATTAGAATTATAAAATGTTTAAATTTAGTAAATAAATGTTAGTTAATAAATTATCTTTAAAATTAAACTATATTTGTCGGTCAATTCTTTTTATCAATTCTTTTTAACAAATTCTTTTATTAATTCTTTTAATCACTAATTAAGTATAATCTATTAGTGATTACAAACAGCTGAGCTAGTCGTGGATTTAGGCGTTGGGTTAGTTGCCACTATTCAAAGTGCTTTGTCTATTCTTTTAGAATAAGCAGCTGGCGCCCGTGTTTATACACAAACAAAAAAGTGCTTTGAACTTGGTGTTGAACTCAACAGTCAAGAAGAAGTTATGTCCTGGAACTGTAACGTTAGTTATATACTTTATAGCTATCGTTTGGGCATACATACTCTCCGAGTATGTTCTTCTCTGCCTAAGAGGCCAGTGATTCGAATACACACATTCGAAAACGGTTCAATATATAAGATTTAAAATTATTTTAGTATTAGTTTTACATTTTAACATTTAACATTATTTTTAACTTTACCTTAGATTTTAATTTACATTTTAATTTCTATTATATTATAAGTTTACATTTTAATTAAGTTCGCACAGATGGTATTATAAAAGCTTGTTTTAATATGTTGCATATAGATTGGTTACATAGATTACACGGTTAAAAACATTTCAAAGTAAACATAAATGATCAAAATATAAAATCATTGATACTGACAATTGCAGAGGGAAATTTATAAGTAACCCAATAGTATTCACCATAAGATACTTGCATTGTCACCAATGACTTAAAAGACATCCGAATAAATACATTTTAGATACTCACCATAAGGTATCATTATTTATCGAATGTCTATATATTTTGATCAAATATGAAAACCCAAAACATACTTAACCGATAACCAATCCATGCAAGCATCTATAAACAACTTAAATTTAATGCATTTTTATTTAGGGTCGAGTATGAATAAACTACATAAATTTGCATTTGAAAATAAAACATTCTATCCCCATTTAACCTTAGGCTAAAGGTTCGCAGCCAACACTGGCATCAATTTATCTGATATATCAATGCATTCAATGTAATACGAAATACGGCAGCACCAAAAAGTTAAGAGAAGAAATTGCCTCTCGTCAAATAGGAATATGACATCTATCTGACAAGAAGAGCAATAATAAAAAAAAAACTCCCTAGAAAGGAACTGCATTCTCCGTCTTATAATTCCTTCCATAGGCAAACGGGTGAGTGCGGTGTATGAAACGATTCTGCCCATAGCAAATCTGATATTACATCTACTAATCACACCAATATATCCAATCCATTGACCCAATTTAACAACGACACAAATAACCTAAGATTACCCTCCCCTAATATAACTTTACAAATCTATACAGCCATTCACGCCCGACTTAAGTTTAACATTGATATATTTTAATTTATCGGAAAACAGAAATCATAAATAAACTTAAAGAACAAAGTTAAATAAATGGAAATGATTTTAAATAAATAAATAACAAATACATCAAATAACATTATTAATGAAGAATTTAGTTTGGTCAGATAGGATTCTATTGCATTATTTACTAAAAAGTTTTAAAATTTAGAGTTCTTATTGTTTCAAGTGAATATAAAGTTCTTACGATTTTTAAAATGTCCAACTTTATCCGTTGCTTGCCATGAACGTGAATTCCCACGCCGTCCTAAAGAGGTTAATATTTTGAAGGCTGATTTATTTATCCATCCAGAGATTTTTGCTTTAACTAGTCCTCAATGTAGAAAACGATAGTTCATTTCTCTTTCTTTCTTAGCAGAACTGAAGGGATTGAATCGTGCGTCTCTTCAATCCCTTCTCCCGCACCTCCGCACTAACACCTATCTGTCACATCGTAATAATCATAATCACTAACTAATAATTTTCAAACTTGTCCTTTTATATTACTTTGAAAGATTGACTTAACATTACGTCATCGATGTGCTGATCCTTTTCGTTGAGGTCCGATTTCCCAATGGATTTATTTCATTTGCTAAAAGCTTCTATTGTTTTCCTATCTGACCGATGTTTTTACATTTAAATGCCCAAGGCTGGTTTACATTTGACTAATTAAATTTATCATTTCCATTTCTGATTAATTAACCTGTTTTCCAAATCAAAGATATATTTAAAGATAAATTTAAAGATATAATTTTATCTCCAAATCTTTTTAAAATTTAGTTTTAAAATACTTTTTTTTTAATAAAGTTTTATTTTAATAATTTTTCATTATCTGTGCAATTTAATATATACGAGTTTAAAATGATATTTAATTTCAATTTTTAATTCTTAAAGAAAATTTTTAAATGTGAACTTTTTAATTTACTTTCATGTTTAATAAATAAAAAAACAACAACAATGTAACGAACGCCTGTGCTCGTTACAATATATATATATATATATATAAATTAGAAGCATACAATATTACAAGCATAATAAAACATACAAATAAACTTTAATCTAAAATATTATAGTTTAGCTCTTGTACCACTTGAAAAGATTTTAAGTCCTGAAATCATTGATTCCAAGACCATTCTTCACAGCACAATATTTCAAATAATGATTCCATAAAAGTGTAGAATATATTAATAAAATATTCTGAATATTTAAATATTATATTGTCAAAATAATTAGTCAAAATCAGAAGCAATTGAGTTAAATATTGACACAATTTTAAGTAATTCAGGGTTTAAAAACACAATATTCTTTAAAGCAATTTAACAGGATGAAAAATTTATATGAAGCACAATGTAAAATTTATGAGTAACAAATGAGCACAGTATTATTTCAAACAATATAAAGTTTATACAATAACATGTATATTGTTGAAAGCGCAGTATTTGTTTCATATTTTCACAGTAAGCAAAAATATATTGCAAAGAGATTTGTATAGCACAGATTCAGGTAAAGCAATATAAATTTTCTAGAGAGTTTAACATTTAAGTTTGAAGCAAAATGAATTTTTAAAAGCATTAAGATGTTATAAAAGCACATTTATTTTATCTGTCATGAAAAGTAACATATTTAGACAAAATATATATTTCAGCATGAATAATCATTTTTATATTCATAGTAAGTAAAAATATTCCAATAATACATAATACATTTCAATGAATATATTTTATCCAATAAAATGACATATTTTAAAAATGAGATATAATTCTTGGAAATGCAAATATTTCTATTTTTTAATTTTAGATGTTAAAATAAAATTTCATTTAATCTAAAATTAGCACAATGCTACTTCTCACAAATATCTTTTTTTAACTATAAAGACAAAAATAATGTACTTCCATAAGGTAAATGCATTTAAATCTTCAGTGTTATAATCTTACAGCTGCTGCCACTATTTTTACAATATCCTTCAAATTAGCAAAACCCAACTATTATTAAACAAGGTTTAGCTTAATGCTAATAATTGCAAATAATTTTAAAAAAACAAATATACAATTTATAATTAGCTGTAGAATATATCTTAGCAATTTATTCAAATAAATAGTCCTGGAATTCAAAATATCAGTAGACTTTATTTTGAAATACACTTCAAGCATGAACAAATAATAGATTAAAAGTTAATTAGTTGTTCATAACAATATAATTTCATATATTTTTGTGAGAATCCCTGGTATAATAAAGCTGTATGATAGCTTATCATTTACTTCCATTAATAATGAGTTGCTTAAGAATATTCCTCAGTGTATACTTTAGGAGATATTGTAATGAGATAGTAAACCAAAGCAGAAAACCGAAGCAGATATAAGATTAGCCATTAGCCATTCATGGCATCAATTAAAAAAAATAATAAGCAATTAATAAATTAACACATTATAAGATGATGACAAATAATAATGATGTTTTTGTATACATGTGGACAGATGTTTTTATATGATAAGTCAGATAGTACAATGAATTCAATGATTGGCATTTAGGGTATTAATCATCTAATTAATTAACTTGATCTCAATTAGTTGTCAATTCTAAAACATCCTTTTTTTAACAGACTATCTGGCATTTTAGACAAAAAATTAATATTACATAATAAATTAGTGTTTAATGATAATTAAATACTGCAAAGCAATTCATTTTTATTTATATATATTTTTAAAGTTCTCAAAATTTACACTATAATATTGTTTTAAAAATTATAATAAGTATTTTTAAACAGAAAATATTATAATTTAAACAATATTAAGCATTAATTTTTTTAAATGAAGAAAATTGAAATGTTATCAATTTTATTTTAAAGTTATTACTTTAGTCAAAGCATTTAATATGGCATATGCACACACATAGAATACTTACAATATTAAATAAGCAAGGTTAGAATTGTTTTTAAAATAAATTATAGCTAACTTCTATGCTTATAGAAGGTTCGAGAATATTATTAAATTATATAAAGTATTTGTTTTGGAGCAAAATATTTAATAAAAATTATCTAAGCAATTAATAATTTTTATTAGTCATTCATTAGACTAACTATTGTCCAATAATGGATAATGTTTCTGCATGGTAATTTTCACTACACCACTCTTATGCAAGACAGGGATTGGTTTGTATCCACTTTTAACATCTTGTGGAGGGATATAATCATAAACATTACCATGATATAGTTCATGTTGAACCAGCACTCATAAGTTGGTCCAGACCACAATCTCTTACACATATATCTTTATAATTGTTTAGTATATATAAAGTGTCAAACTTTCTGGTTTCACAACTTTGACACAAACCACTTAATGGAAGGATATTAATAAATTTTATTAGCCATTCATTAGACTAGAAGTTATTCAATAATGAATAATATTTGTGTAGGATAATATTATTTATTATTGGACAATTTTTAGTCTAATAAATGACTAATAAAATTATTAATATACATTCATTAACTGATTAGTGTCAAAGTTGTGAGGGCATCAACTTTGACTTTTATCAGTTAAACTGTAGTACTTTGCTATCTATATATACTGTATAATTATAAAGATATGTGTTATATATTGTGGTTTGGGACAACTGATGAGTGCTAGTTCAGCATGAAATGTGTATCTTGGACATATCTTTGGCCATATGTTTATGATTACATTTCTACACAAAGCATTAAAAATGGATAGAAACCAGTCCTTATCATGTGTGAAATTGGTGTAGTAAAAATTACACTTCAGAAATATTATTCATTAATTAAGCTACATTTAATGGCTAATACCATTTTAAAATAAGAATAAGCTATACTTAAAAAGAATATTAAATATATGGTTATAAAATATTTATAATTACAGAATTAGCTAAACGTATACTTTTAAAATAAATAAACACATTTTATTTAAACTAACCATTAAAGAATATATCATAATAACAGTTTTTATAACAAGAAATTTAATTTGATAAATTATTTATAATCTTTAATATGCACATTGACTTATTTAACATAAAACATACTACATAATATTTTTAAATATATCATCATAATAGGGTTGAGAACTTAAGATTATAATATATACCAGTTATACCCATGACTTAGCTCACTTTCTAAAATAATATGCAATATAGAACTGTTTTCACAGCTTTGATCTTTATATATTATTTCAATAACATAACAATATTTGAGCTATCAACAGCAATATTGCAAAATAAATAACTTTTTATGATAAATTATACTGTTTAATAATCAACTTTTAGCATTTTATTTTAAATATATGTCTCATGTGATGAAGTAATTAGTATTATTAAATATTAAGCCTACACTGTGATATGTATATATCTAAGACATGTCAAAACATAAACATGTAACAAAATTGGCTGATTACAAATAATTATTTGTAAATAATAATTAGTTTCATGGAATTTGTTTCTGTCATGCTATTTAGAAACTATAATATATTTAAGTATGCAATTTTTTTTCAAGAGTTTTATTATTATTAAGTTTCTTTCTATTGATCAAAATCATGCATTTGTAATTTGAATAATTGCATATTATATTCATTTAATTTTATGGTAATTAAGTTTTAACAGATATAGTTTCTAGCATTCCATTTGTAATATATATATATATATATATATATATATATGTGTGTGTGTGTGTGTGTTTCAATATACATATTTATCTCTCTATCTCTCTTATATAGAATCATGCATTTCTAATTTAATTAACAAATATCATCATTTTGAAATATAGGGAGGAGAGATTATTTATATATTGCTAGGATTACCCGTTGATGCTTCTTTTATTGGCTAAAATATTATAAATTTATAAGACATTTGTTTTTCTTTATGCTTTGATGTAAGTACTTAACTTTTATTCTTTTTTATGCTTATGTATGGTTTTATCAATAAATTGTATCAACAAATATTAATTTTGACAGTGGCAGCAACTGTAATATGTGTGCTCAAGTAAAATGTGAATGGATACTAACTCTAAGCTGTTTGAAGTGTGATCTCTGTATCAATGCATGTATTATCTAATAACAGATTTTATATATTCCCTCAAAAATTGTAAGATATTATCATGTATTGTATACATAAAGTATAATAAAAATATATTTAAGTACACTTTAAAATTTTGTATGGGATAATTTTTAATATTGTTTAATGTATACAATTTATAAAGTATTTAATAAAAGATTGTTAATTTGTTATTCACATTGCTATTATTTTTAAAAGTAAATAATTTATTTTATTTAATAACTTTTAATACTATTTCAATATGTAAACTTAAGAGCATGCTAACGCTCTAAACAAGCTTTTTTATTATTATTATTATGATAAATGCTACTACAAGAGAAGGCATTCAAATCATCTTTATCTTAGATTGTCCCCATCCCCAGACCGGTTTCGACCTATGGGTCTCTTCAGTGAGGAGTTGGGACATTAGATTCAAAAAACCAACTCAAGCTAAGCATTTATCTAAAAGATAATTCTTAAGAAGAAGATCTAAACCTTTAGACATCTGCATGTCTTTAAAGTCAGCTCTCCAACTGAAAAAATTATATGGGTCTGAACTTAATTCAGATACTCCATATATCAATAGGCTTAGCCATTTAATTTAGACAATGCCACAACAGCAAAATAATAATAGTAATAATAATAAGTCAGATGTCACATGACATATATATAGCTTGCAATTACCAATATGTAAACTTAAGAGCATGCTAACGCTCTAAACAAGCTTTTTTTTTTATTATATGATAAATGCTACTACAAGAGAAGGCATTCAAATCAGCTTTATCTATTAATAGATGGAGTATCTGAATTAAGTTCAGGCCCATATAATTTTTTCAGTTGGAGAGCTGACTTTAAAGACATGCAGGTGTCTAAAGGTTTAGACCTTCTTCTTAACAATTATCTTTTAGATAAATGCTTAGCTTGAGTTGGTTTTTTGAATCTAATGTCCCAACTCCTCACTGAAGAGACCCATAGGTCAAAACCGGTCTGGGGATGGGGACAATCTAAGATAAAGATGATTTGAATGCCTTCTCTTGTAGTAGCATTTATCATAATAATAAAAAAAAGCTTGTTTAGAGCATTAGCATGCTCTTAAAGTTTACATATTGGTAATTGCAAGCTATATATAAGTCATGTGACATCTGACTTATTATTATTACTAATACTATTTCAAGTAAATTATAAAGAACTGTAGAAAAGTCACCTTTTTAAAAATTATTGTAAATCAACATTTTTTCAAATACAAATGTCAGACTACCACTTGCATTTATTTTTATTGATTTACTGCCTGCATTGAGCTAAATACCACAAAGCATATATATATATATATATATATATATATATATATATATATATATATATATATATATATATATATTGTAAGAGATTGCTTACAACTGGTCTACACACCTGACCCAATGTCTTCTTCAATATTTGAATTCAGACCAAGAAAATTAAAGATCTTATCTGCTGGCTTATATAAAGGTAGTATATCTACATAGAGACATGCAGATCAACCAATGGGTTTGAAGTAAAATATCCTGCATAGTTAAATACAAATGTGATATATCCATTTGTAAACATATAAGATAGACTAATGTGTTGAAATATTAATTTTTTTTATTTTATCTATTGGGAGTAAGCAAATAAATTGTTTGTTTACATGGCGCATATATATATATATGTGTAGATAAACATATGCATACAAACTAATGTGTTCGTTTATTGGTATAAATTAATTGTTTTTCTATTTTTTTCTTATTCATTTAATTTTAATAATAAATAAATACTAATTGACTGATAAAATGGACATAATTAAAGATTAAAATTTATGTGAAGTTTAAAGTCTTGTTAGATGATCGAATTAGAATAATACAAATGAATTAAATATAATAACATTTTGTAAATTGATTTTTTTTTTTTTTTGTATCAAGTTTATAAGTTTTTAGCAATCACGTGATGAAAGAGCGGTTCTTTTTACAAGTGAAAAAAAAAAAAAAGCAGACGATGTTGAGGAGAAGAGACCGGGATTTTGAACAGATAGCACCGGAAAAAAAAAAGTTAAGTTTTTATTTTCTTAAAAAAAAAAAAAAAAAAGAAAAGAACTTTTTGGCATTTTTAAAAGAAAAATGTTTATAATGTCCAGGAGTTAAACTGTAATTCAAAATTAATAGTTTCTGAACTTGTAAATTAAGATCTTCTATAAGTAAATTTCTTTATAATAATATAAATGAAAAGGAAATCTAAAACTACTAAGGATTAACTATTGTCTTTAAAATCATTTTTAGACATAATTAAGATAAATTATAAACTATGGTTGATAAGATAAGAAACATTACAATGTGTTTGGAGTAGAAAACTAATGCTGTTGGGATTTTTCTAGCCAACCTTCAGGCCATTACTTGATTATGAAATCATAAAATCGGTCCTCAGAATGTCTATTTTGAAAAAGAAAATGATGGTACATAAACATTTTTCCATGGATTTATATGATGAGGAATGTATAAATAAAAACAACAGATCTGATAAACTGGAATTTTTAGCCATGGATATGGACATCTTCTTTGAATGAAGCTTGCTGTATTTTAGATAAACTATATATTGGATTCACGTGATGATTAATTATTATTTATTTGTTTGCTTTTGTGTTTTTCTAATTGAAAGTATGTATTGTTGTTTTTTTTTATTGTGTGCTTAAAATGTTTTTTTTTTTTTTTCTAATTCGATCAACTACAACTTAAAGTGAACAAATGGATGGAAAAATCTTTTGTTGATATAAATTCAAAAGGAAATTCTTTTTAATTAATATATATATATATACATTTTTTTTTAATAAAGTAAATTTTTAGATTCCTCTAGAAGTCAACAATAACCCATCCAGGTGATCTCATCTCAAGTAAGATTTTTACATATATAATATTGAGAGTAAGACTTTGAGACAATATACTAATCAATGTTACTAATCTTTTCTTGTAGTTTTATTTATTCTGAATATACGATTAATCCTTCCGAATAAATGGTCTTTGGCTATCATTAATTTCTACCATAACCTTAACCTACATATAGATAAATGGGAGTGGGCAGTTATAATGATAATATATTTAATTTAACCTATAAATATTGTAACAATTATTTTAATGAGGTAATTTTATAAGTAATGAACTTTTATTATGATTTTCTCTATCTTGTGTTATGTATATATTTAATGAATCAGAGAATAATGTTGTATCTAATATGAGTCAACTATTGCATTTTTATTTCTTGTATGAAGTCACCAAGATGATAAAGAAACCATTAGTTTTTTTTTTTTATAACTAATTATTAATCTGTCTTATTATTTCTTGCTTGTAAATAGTTATAGGTTTTTTATATGTTGTTAATAAATTAGTTGTTTACATCCATCTGATCTCTGTTTGGTCATCACCACCATCACTATGCATTTATACCAACAGATGTTCATCATCATCATCACATGATGCTTTTACATTATTATAGGTTTGATGATCATCATCATCATTAAATATTGCTTTAACAAATAATTGATCATCATCAGTATGTTCCTATAACTATGCTTATACATAAGCCTAATTCGTTTAAAATTGAGTAGGTCCATCCCTGAAGAGAGTTGATTGTAAGAACTCCCTGAGTTCGAATTCCGTGGTGTAATGGGGCTTAAAAGGGAGATGTATGAATATGCGCTGCTCTAGGTTACATTGAAACATTTTTAAGTAGATTATAGGATAGTATATTGAAAAATGGATGTGATTTGGAACTGGGCATTTCATTGTGACATCGTTAGCATCCTATTTGAAGGCTCGGGTCTGATAGTAGTGAGATGTGCTCCCTTTATTACATGCCATTGCTAATTCTGTAACATCTGACACACCCAAATTATTGTAAAATCACAAATTAAGGATATGACTTGTTGTGGTTGGGTTGACACATTTCATCCAAGTTATCCAACTACTTAGTCATATTCGTGTCATCATAAGGTGTAACTTGTGGTTCGAGTATATCTGGCACATTAATTTTGGGGTAGCAGGTTCTGTTATAACTGGCACAAAAGGTGTTAGGCATGGAGATGTTACAGTTGATAAAGGTAATCCAAGTGTATTTTGGACTGGGACATCTGTGTATGGTTATCCATTGTACCTGGTGCCGCAACAGGGTATGGCAGGTAAGGTTAATAGAGTTGTCCCGTTATAATATATATATATATATATATATATATTGTACCAGTCAAAAAACCCACCACCTGAATGCAAGTTGGATCAATGTACCAGTCAAAAAGAAGCCAACACGTCAACAAACCCAAACTCAAAGTCGGATCCAAACTCAGCTGAACCAAACTGAATTCAAACCCAATTCACGAGCTCAGATCAAATCAATGGATGACGTATATCGACGGTACATGACTATGCGCCAAGGAACTAGCTCAACGGATGATGATGATTAATGAGACCCCTGATTTAACTCTAATAAAGTATAATAAAATAACTAAGAATCTTTATAAGTCAACTCATATATATATATATATATATATATATATATATATATATATATATATATATATATATATGTTCGGGTTGCCAATACAGACAGTGAGCATTAATATTAAAATACTTATTGAATAAGAAAGAAAGTTAAAAACCAAATGTGTTAATAAAGTGTTTAATAATAATAACAATTTTGTTCAACTTTTAGATTATGATTATATAGATTACCTCTAGTCTTTAAACGGAATTTATATTTACAATAAGAATGGCAGTCCTTATTATATGCCAATACGATTACGCAATATTCTAGGAGATTTATATATATATATATATATATATATATATATATATATATATATAATATATATATATATATATATGCCCCGATGAGGAAGTAAAGGTAGATAAAGGTATTTGGCTGTGACAGAAATTATGATTCAAATTCTAAAAGAAAGAATGTGAGATTTATTTTCACATTCGTAAATCAATTCACAAAGAGCAAGATACGTGTTTAGGGCATAACTTTAATATTTAATAGAAAACTTACTTAATTATAAATAAATATGAATTTGTTCAACTTTAATAAAATCAATTCATCATGATTTACGAGCATGAGAGTGGGCTTTACTGGAATTGAGAAATAAATGGTACTGATGACTTATGAGCTATAAGAATAAATATGAAAAATAATGGCTTATCTGTGATTTGAGAAAATAGCAGGGCAGCTTGTATTTGACAAGTCTTTGATGCCCTATATGAAGGATCCATAGAACATGGAAAACCAGGTTGGGTCATAGCCTCAAACCTTTGGTGTTCCAAATATAAAATGAGCAAGTGAGGAAGTACTTTCTTCCTATGTAATTTAATGAACAGTAATATCACTGAGGACAAGTCTGTGAAGCAGGAGATGGCTCGTGTCAGCAACGTTTGGAAAAATGATGACTTGGTAATCATCTTTTAATTAATAAAACCCATTTTATATAAAGAATGCTCTACGTGATGACCTGACCAAGTTGAATTAAAGTCAAATGAGCTTTAACTAAAAAGTACTTAATGCAATTATCGAATCATATCAATCATGCCCCAAACATTATGCTCTCCCTGAATATTAATACAGAAATACAAATTTAAATTAGAATATGTTCATTTTATTCCCTTTATCAACCTTTAGCAAAACATTTTAATATTATTAATGTGGATAAATGAATATTATAAACTCAGTAAAGTGGCTGGGAGCATAGGTTAAAAATTGAGCTAATAATTTGTTGTTATTAGCCATTAATAAAAATAGCAAAAATTGTATAAATCCTTCAACTCGATAATTAATAGAACTGTATCCAATGAGTTCTAGTGGGTAAGAATTACTATAAAAATTAATATATTATTTAACAAGGCAAACGCAATGAAGGAAATTATTATCGAGTTGAAGTTTTACTGGCATATAATTAAAAATAAATAACATTAATAAATCTTATGATAAATATATATATAATATAATAAATGAACCGCCATCGTAAGAAAAGAGAAAGTTAACAAATATTAAATTTAAAAACTAGAGATTAAGATAGAGAATTATTACATAATTTAAAATAGCATTAATACATTAAGGAAAGAGAAGAGCTTTTAACAGTACTTAATTTAAAGGTAGTGTAAAATAAAGTTCGAAGACCGACCAGAAAGTAGCGGTTCATATAAAAAAGATATTACCATTTCTTCATGGTTGGCTCCTTAAATTACACACAGCAGAGTCCAGTTGTATGAAACGTAGACATGCATTTTGGAAAATTATTTGAATGACATTTTGAAGGATTTCTCTAAGGTTTTGGCAGCTTACGATTGGTATATGAATTTTTATATTACAGCCACATTGAAGATTTTCAGGGGACTTCAGGAACCATAGTCAGACTCCTGAAGTTAAGCCCCCCCCACCATGGTATAAACACTATTTTACTTCATAATTTAACTGGGCGGCTTCTTCTCTAATCAAATATATATAGCTTCTCTTAATGAGGAATAATCGCTGCTTGGAAACTTTTCCTGGGCTCTTTATACTGTATCTGATGCCTTCAGGCTAGCGCTTCTTTCCTAATCAATCTTACAATAATTTACTAGTTGTTTTTAGATACATTCCTTCAATAAGGCTTTCAAACTCATTAACTTGAATTCATTTTCTAATTAGAAAAGTGAATTTTTAAAATCAGAAAATGATTTTAATTAGGACCGTCCTTACATTTTAAAGACTTATCTTTTTCTAATTAATAAAAACTTTACCCATTGTTTTTGGAAAGGGACAATCTGAAAGCTTATCGAAAGAATGTAGCTTTCAATCACTAAAAATTTGAACAAACTATTTAAAGTAAAACAAAATATTCCCAACGCAATGAAACTTTAGAATGAATATGTACATTTAAATATTTATAAATATATACGCACAATCCACGCAGTTATAATATATATAAATTCATGAATAATTCTATCATGAATTTATTAATAGAAATGATTAGTTTAAATCTCAAATGAGTTAAATATTAACACACATTTATAATAGTTTTTCTTTAAGGAAACTAGCGTGGACTGAAAGTATAAAGCCCCATTGCATCAGAAATTCAAGGTTAGTACAAGGGTTTGAAGTTGGCTACATGTGAAAGATCATGAAGCTAGGATCGAACTTAAATCTGACTGCTTCAATATATATATATATATATATATATATACACACACACTGGATTTCCACAAACCAAGAGAACAAGCTGGATTTAAGAGTAGTTTTAGTACAGTAGATCATATCCAGGAATTGAGAGAAATTATAGAAAGGACAAATGAAAATGAGTTGCCATTATGCTTAGGATTTGTAGAATATGAAAAGGCATTTGATTCTATAAACATTTCTTCAGTGCTTAAAGCATTGGATCATCAAGTTGTAGATCCAGGATATTGTTATATTTTAAAGAATATTTATAAAAATGCAACAGCAACAATTAGATTACATAATGATAGTAGGAAAATCAACATTCAAAGGGTGTAAGACAGGGTGACTCCATATCTCCAAAACATTTTATAGCAATGCTGCAAGAAGTATTTTGTGGATTAAAATGGGAAGCTAAAGGAGTGAAAGTAAATGTAGATTATTTGTCATTTAGATTTTGCAGATGATGTAGTTGTTTTTGCAAACAATGTTTTAAAGCTACAGGAAATGTTTCAGGAGTTATCAGATGAAAATAGGAAAGTAGGACTAAAGATAAATGTTAAAAAGACTAAAGTAATGTTTAATAGATTTTCTCAAAATATGAAAATAAAAATTGATTATGATGAGTTAAAAGAAGTTAACAGTTACAAATACCTTGGTCAGATTATTAATATAGATGAAAATATAATGGATGAAATTAATCATAGAATTAAACTTGATTGGAGTGCTTTTGGTAGAAATAACTTGATACTAAAAGGAAATATGCCTATGTGTTTGAAAAAGAAGGTTTTTAATAAATGTGTTTTGCCAGTTCTTACTTATGGATCTGAGACTTGGACACTTAATAGAAGAACAATACAGAGATTTCAGACCACTCAAAGAAGTATGGAGAGATGCATGTTGGGAGGAACAAGAAGGGATCAAAAATGCAATGTATGGGTAAGAAAACAAACAGGTGTTATTGACCTCATTGAAAAAATTAAAAAACTTCAAGTTGCTTGAATTCCGTCATTTTTAATACTTTGATAAAGATTTTACCATCATTTGAAATGTTTTAAAAAGTTCTGTAAGATGCTGCCCTCTCTTGAATTATTTACAAGTAAAAAATCAATAAAACTGATGTCAAAGTATAACAAAACAAGTAGGCTGAACATTCTTCATTTTGATTGGCTGTAACCATCAAGTTCAAAGAAGGCCACTTGTCAAAGCCACTCGTCAAAATGAAACTACTAAGATTTCTTTTCTAACATTTTGAAAGTAATAAATGAATGTTTTAGACCATTTTAAAAGTATTTTTTGACATATTATAAATTATTTTGATAAAATATGCTGAAAATAAAATTATTTTAGAAAAATAGTTAAGACTTTAGCAAAATTATTTACTTACCCATGCAATGTAAAATTGACCAAGAAATCACTGACATCATCAAAGCTATTTGATTGGTCAGTAATATTTGTTTTAAATTTGACACCATTATTAAATATTTTTAAAGTATAAATGAAAATTTATTTTTGAAAAAACTTTCGTTCATTTTCATAACCTGACAAATTATTAATATACTTTTTACAAATGAGTCTAAAGTGCTTATATTAAAAGATGAATATATTTTGACAGTTGAGTTTGTGTCTTGACCAATTAAAAGTTTAGACTTTTACCTCACTTGTCCAATAAAGTAATAGATGCTACAAAGGTTAATAGAAGAGCAATACAGAGACTTCAGACCACTCAAAGAAGTATGGAGAGATGCATGTTGGGAGTAACAAGAAGGGGTCAAAAATGCAAAAACAAACAGGTGTATTGACCTCATTGAAAGAATTAAAAGACTGAAGTGGAGTTGGGCTGGACATATTGTTAGAAGAGATGATAATAGATGGACAATTGAAATTTTAAACTGGATTCCAAGAGATTTTAAAAGACCCAGAAAGATACCACATGTGAGATGGATGGATGAAATAAGACAGTGTGCAGGGATGATGTGGAGAAGAGAAGCTAAAGATAGGAAAAGATGGATTGAACTTTTAGAGACCTTCATCCTGCAGTGGATTAATAATGGTTGATGATAATGATGATATGATATGTTAATAATAAATACAGGATAAACAAAAAAATATTTTTTCAGTGCTATATAAAAGTTACCTTTTTTAATTTATTGTAAATGGACATTTTTTAGAAGATAAACAATGAAAACTTGCCTATTGCACTTATTTTTATTTCTTATATTTAGACTATCTTTTTATGATCATATTTATATTAGTATTTTAGTTAATTAAATTATGCTAATATCTTTTAAATTGGCAAATACCTGTGACATTTAAAAAATTTTCTTTTTTATGTGTTAATTGAATATATTTAAAATACACTTTATCATGTGAGAGAATATGCTTAAAGGAAATGGTAAAAATTTATCAAAGTCAATAGTAATTTTCTTGCTGTATTCATAGTATTTTAAAATTTACTTTTCAAATATTTAATCTGACATCCCTAAAAGTGTATTCATTTTATAATAAAATTTAATCACATTTGGTTATATTGTTCTTACTATACCTGTGCTATATAAATTTTACTTAAACACATTTTTAATATATATCTAAACTAAAATCCTAAAAGTTTACCAAATTCATAATTATAACTGTAATGATCTGATAAAATTCTGGTAGATCTGTTATATCTAATATTATCTTTATTCCCAGTCTTATATAACAATAATGCTATTGAATTTATACAAATTAATTTGTATATTTCAATAATACTATTGCAATTTTTTCAAATGATTTTGTGTATCTTTACTATTTAAATATTTGGTATCTAATATTTGATGATACCAATAATAATTTCATCATTTCAGAATCTTTTACCTTTTTTATAGATTTAATTGCATTTTTCAAATCTTCATTTAAATATTCAACAATTTAGATGTAGTAATTACAGAAGTTATTATTTTTTTTGTTATTTAATACAGTATAATTCTTTGTAGAGTTCATTCATACATCTTGTGATATCATCCCTTTATTATTAATAGTTGTGTCATTTCTTCTTATAGTTCAAACAACTTTCCTTCCTATAGTAAGATATGTTACACTTTTGAAACTTTTATTCTCTTCATTGACTTTACTTGTCAATCCATAGTTATATTTTTTATCATGATTAAAATACTATCATACAAAACTTTAGATATTCAATTCTTTTTAATAGGGTATCTTTAAATATTTTGTATTACTTCTTTAATAGTGTTGTCCTAAAGGGAGCTTTTAGCTCTTAGTAAAATATTAGTTATCTTCTTACTAACCTTATATAAATTTGAATCACTTTCAAAACCTGTTACCATTTTAAAACAATTAGAAAGTTCTAATTTGATTTCATTGGAGTGTTTCTAAAAGTTAAAAATATCAACTTTTAACGCTATATTCTTAATAGTTTATATCTCTCTAGCTATGCATTAACATTTATTTTATATCTCACTAATCTATAATTATTTTCCATGTTGAATATATTAACCCTGTGGACATCACAGTCTAAAAAAGTTGCAGCAAATCTTGTGTGTATCAAGTGATACATTCATTTGTAGTATGTGCTGCAATACTAAAAGAATTGAAAACAGTGCAATTCTGCTCTTAATTATACTTATATAAGGATATACATGACTTTTGTATTTATTTTCAGTTACAATCCAGAAATTATTATTTTTCAGCTAGACCTGCACTGATATGGAGTTCATGATACTCAGGGCCGGCGCTGGGTACTAGGCGCCCGCATGCAAATTTGATTTTGGCGCCCCTGTCAATATGTATGTTTACTAAAGTGACCCGACCGTGTCCCGTGGCGTTTTAAAAAAGTCATGATTTTTAGAAAGAATGCACGATGTAATGCTATTTTTGATATCAAAAATAGCATAAAATTGATTGTTAAATTATATATTATTTCATACAAACGGTTTGTATGAAATAATATATAATTTAACAAGGCAAATTTAGATGTTAGAAAAATTTGCAGAAATTTTAAAAATAATGTGTTTGTTAAAAATAGACAGAGTGATTCAAATATATATATATATAATAAATTAAAAAAAAATAATGTTTGAGATTAAAATATTTAAATGTTTAAAATAATTTTCGAAAAACATTTACATATTTTAATCTCAAATATTTTTTTTTTTTAAAATTTCATATTTATTATTTGCGTCACTGTCTGTTTTTAACAAACCCATTATTTTTAAAATTTTGCTAATTTTTCTAACCTCTAAATTTATGCAAATATTAGCAAATTTAATAATAAATTTACAATTTATAAATGAAATAATTTTAAAAAAGATAATATTACAAACATACATATTTAATTTATTATTATTAATGTACGCTATATCTATATAAACGCTCCATATAAACCAAATTTTTAATCAGCCCCCCCCACCGGTCAATGGTGTCCCGTTTTACCAATGTTAAAATCTGGTCACTTTAATGTATACCACCTACATGTTATAAATATTAGTGTACAAAATCTTTCTAAGGGAAACAAACAAGGCAATGTAAATAAATAATTTTTAATATTAAAAAAAAGAAAATACAGTTAAAAAAGTAAATGCATTACAAAACATGTTATAATTATAATAATTTTATACTCCTTGACTTCATATTAATAAACCTTGATATGATTGTATTTATTTCAGTTCTGCACAAATATCATTTTCAATAGCAATTAATGCCAAATTAACAAGCCGTTTTTGTGACATAGTTGTTCTCAAGTAAGTTTTAATTAATTTTAACTTAGAAAAAGAGCGTTCACCGCTTGCAACACTAACAGGTAATGTTAATAATATTCTTAAAGCTATTGATAAGTTTGGCATAGATAAATTATTAGAAACTATAAAATTAAGTGTTTGAAAGGGTTTTGAGAATTTAAAAATCCTTTTGAAAAATACCTCGAAAAGCACATAATTCATCGAATAAATCTGTAGCATTAATATCTTTACTGTTATCAAATTTCAAAATATTTTCTAAATCTTTGCATTTTGCTTGTAACTCACTTTTATTAATTTCTGATATTTTATATAGAAAATTGAAATTATTATAACATGCTTCGAGGAGTTCAAAGTGTTCTGTTAAAGAATTAATCGCTACATCTAAAAGTGTAAAAAACATGTTTATTTTAAATTTTTCTTCAGGTATTTGAGGTGTTTCGTCCTGATGCTCGTAATCAAATTGACGAGTTTTTTTCCGTTGTCGAACTTCTTTGGCAGTTTTAAATTCTTTCTCTCTATCAACCTCTTCGCTAAGTTCATCTGCAATTTTGAGAATGTTTTTGAAATTTGAATCTGATCGATATTCTCGTAAAAATTTATTTAGATTTGCGATCGATTCTAAAGCAAGTGAAGCATTCGTATTTACATTTTGGAGCATTTTACTGACAGGATTTATTCTATTTAATATATCATGTCAAATTATTAAAGAACAAATAAATTTGTAATCCTTAAGGTTAGTGCAGAGTGATTGAGCTTCATGTTGAATTTCTCTATTAAAAGATTCGTTGTTCATTATTTCATAGAGTGCATCATAAATTTCACCCAACTGATACCGTAGAGGCCGGATTGCATCAATTCTGCTTTCCCATCGTGTTTCTGATGGTTGTTTTAGAGTTAAAGTTTTAATAAATTTTAAAGGATTGACCACCGTTTATAAGATGATGAAAAAATTGTATATTTTTTGAACAATTGCAAAAAAACCAATTGTATCTACATTGACTTTGGCAGCATCGTTTATGATTAAGTTTAAAGAATGAGCAGCACATGGTATGTAAAATGCACGAGAGTTTTTGGTTAAAATCAAATTTTGAAGTCCAGCCTTTTTGCCTTTCATGTTGGCCCCATTATCATACCCTTGACCACCATGTCTTCAATGGGAATCTTCCATTTTTCCAGTTGTTCAATTATTGTTGTACATAAACCTCGTCCAGTGGAATCTGTTATATCTATGAAACCTAAAAAGTTTTCTCTAATTTTAACCGTTCCATTATTACAAAAAACGAAGCGAATAATTATGGTCATTTGTTCAGTTTTACTTGCATCTGGTGTACAATCTAAAATAATAGAATAATATTTGGATTTCTTTATCGATAATAAAATTGTTTCCCTAATTGCTGTACTTAAAATTTCCAATAATTCATTTTCGCTATCTTTGCTCAAATAATGTACTCTATTGTTTTGATCTAGGGCCCTCTCAACATGATTTTCCATAACGGGATCAAACTTCGCAAATAATTCAATTAATTTTAAAAAATTTCCATTATTTTTTTCGTATAATTTATCAGATGCTCTTCCGATCTTAAATTTTGACTACCAAGGAATTTGATAATTTCAATCAGCCATTCCAAAACACTCCTCCAATGTTTCTTTTCCATTTCATATAAATTTTGAGATTGACAATCAATAGTAATTTTGTTTTTTAATCTTTTCTCAAGTTCATTCCAATTCAATAAACTTTTCATGTGAGCCATACTAGTTTCATGTCTGTGTAAAGTTGTACTTAAATTTCTCCAATTATTGTATCCTTCTATGAGGCTAGATTCAGTAGATCCAAAAACTTTGCAACAAAAGCAAAACACAGAGTTCAAAATTTCAGAATAAATAAGCCATTTTCGAAAAACTACTTCTCCGTTTTCCATTTTTCTATTATAATATACATCAGAAAATTTATGGCCATGTACATCGTTCGGATATATAATATCTTTCTTTTGAACAGGCCCCATTTTTACTAAAATAACACATAGTTTGTCATCGATTTTATTCCATTCAGCTGGATCTTCTAAATTTGTACACATTTGATATGATATTGGCACAATGACTTTGTTGTCACTTAACTGTTTCTTACTAAAATCTTGTTCAATATTTTCAACAGTTCCCTGTGAATGTGATCTAGATGATGTGCACAGTTCTGGTTCTTGTTGAGTATAAGCTATTTCAGAAGCAGTTGATATTTTAAGATATTTATTAAGTGATCCACTTTGTTTTTTAATGTTTGCTATTTTTTCAGCTTGGCGTTTACGATTTTGTGCACCGGATAGTTTTTTCTTAGTTTTTGATTCCATATTACTTTTACTCATGAACGCCACTTTAAAATAATTTTCAAATGTAATAAATAAATAAATACGGACTCTAATTTATATATTTACATCATGTATCTTAATACTTAAGATTATATATCGCTAATTTAGATGTCCAACACAAATTACTTCTTGCGCCAAAATACAAAACTCTATACGCGGAGGGGAAGAAGTTGTTTAACTTGTTTACCTAAAAAAGGCAGCTAATAAATTGGAAATATTCAGCCATTGACATTAAAAATGGTCAGGTTTTAAAATAACTCAAGTGTCCAGTTTTTTACGCTTGATTGAACATTTTAGTTTTACCATTGGCAAGATTTTCTTTTGTTATCATATATTTTTCTAATTAACACAGGTGGCCTGCCAGGCCTGATTTGCGATTTCAATAGAAAATTTCCTGGGATTATAATTATTGTTTACAAGTTCTTACTAAGATTTTAAAATTTGCGATAAACATCATAAGCAAACGTATGTAATTAATTTGCAAACCTAATTAGTATGCAGAAAAAATAGACTTTTGACAACGATTAAAATATATAAAATAAAAAGTAAACTGAAAATTATATTAAGTTTACTGGAATTATACCTATAATATATATTACATACACGTTAGAATATTTATATCAAATTATTATTTAAATAAAAAATTAGAAAATGTTTTATTTTGCAATATTATAATCGTTTCTTACGATTTCAAAATTATGTACATGATCTAATATATATATATATATACGCATATACATACATAAGTTCTAATTTATAATACTTTTAGTGTGTGTTTATTTATATATTTGCTAGCAGAAAGTTACTTATAGTTTACTATAAGCAGTACTATATATATATAAACATTACAATATGAAATTTGTAATATAATAAACTTTATGTTTAGTTTATTGTTCATGATAAATAATAGATTTGATTGTTTTATATTTTTAATATTAAGCAGAGCTTGTGTGCAGGTCTGCTTGTGTGTGTCATTTAATAAGATATAATATGACTTCATATGATTTTCAATAATCTACTCTCAATAATTTTTGTAAATAAACATTTGAGAATAATATTCTTCAAATGTGAGTATTTTTGTTAGTAGAGTTTTAATTTCTCAGGGATGGCGCCTTCTTTTTCAGATGCTAATCTCTCAGTGATGGCGCCTCCTTCTGCCAGCGCCCGCATGCCTAGCATGCGTTGCATGCCCACTTCCGCCGGCCCTGATGATACTTCTCAGATAAAATTAACTATTGATTATCACACTTTCTCATAAAACATAAAATCATGCTAATAGCATGCTAATTAATAGTTTAAATGTTATTGTTTAACATTAGTCATAAACAAATACATAATTGGTCTTATAAGAAACAATATTTAAGAAAAAAGTTTTTCTTCTTTTTTTCAGATCAGCCATAATTTCTAAAAGATTTGGCACATTACAATCTTGAAATACATATTTTATGTTTGTCCAAATATAATCCAAGTTTATGATTCTTCTATGCCTATTTCTATTTAGCTTTCTTTTTCAAAGAATTAATTCAAAAGGCATATTACACTCCACTCTCCCTGCAATTTCCACAACTCTCTATCTTCTTTCATTTTTATCACTACAGCTAAATATATTTGATTAATTTTTAAATCATTCACCAATTCTAGAATTAAATCTCTTATGATAATTTTGAAAATATTTGGTCAGATCAAAAGCATTTTATACAATTATATATAAAAATCTTCTATTTTTCCTTCACAATGAGAACTTGTTTGAATAAAGTCTGAATTATCTGCATTCGATATCTTTCTTACATTAAATAACTAATATTGTCACTATGATATATCAACCTTCATACACAATGTTATTTTTCTACTTTAATTATAATGAAACCTATTCCACTTATACTTCCAATAAAATACATGTCTACTTTTTAAATCAATTGACTTTCCTCCTTTTCTTCCACTTTCATCAAGTCCAACAATGACCCATTTTATATTGGACAAAATAGCTTCCTGGGTATGCAATCTATGGATGCTTAGCACCTTCTTTCTTTGACCTCCAATTGATATGGCAACATTAAAATTTTTTGAGAATAAAGTTCATCATTTATTTTGTCTATCATGGGTTTAAATATCTAAAACCAAGATAATTTGCATATATTTATCCTACTTTTATGCAAATTGATTTTTCAACTAAGAACTTTCTTACAACTAAGAAGAAAAACTGTTGCGTTTTTTTAAATGATTTTATTTTTAGCCATATATAAAGATATTTTACAATTTGATATATAAGTGACAAACTAATATCTCTGTTACCATCTGCTTTAAATAAATATACATTACGAATCATTTATGAGGCTAGAGATTCATATGTTATTTATGGCCCAGATATACACTTTAATACCATTTAAATATTATTATATCAGTTTTTCTTTATAATGTATATAGCTGGTGCTTTGTCAGAATTTTTTGTGAGCTCTTACAATTTCATATAGTGTTAATGTGTTTTGTAATGAGATTTTAAATCACTCCAAAAAGTTATAAAATGCATATTTCCCCCTATTTGGTCTTAAGATTGCTATCAATTAACTGTAATTTGAATTGTCATTGTTCCCATTTTACAAACCATTATATAAGTATATATTTTGTATACATAAATGATTTATAGGTGGGTGTTGTTAATTAAAAATATTATTGTTTCCCCAACAATTGTAATTTCAAAGAAAAACTTTTATCAAATTACGGTAATGAAATAAAAAGTGTACCAGCAATATTTAATAGCCGGAATAATTGCAAAATTAATAAAATCTGTCATTATGAAATAATAGTTTGAGTAATTTGCCATATTTTGCAATAAAACTTCCGGTTTTTTCTAAATGCAGAGAGTTACTTATGTATGCTTTTATTTTTCCTAGTAGAACTTCAAATTAAAAGTTATGATAGGGAAAAAATAAATAATATCATTTGAAGCTTTAAACTCCAACATAAAAAAAATAATTTTTGGCATTAAATTGACAATACACATGATTGGCTTTTTAAAAAAATTAAATTAATGTGCTAAATGATTTTGTACTGTTAATATGTGAAAATAAAGTGTAACAATATTGTTCTAGAATCGTTTATGTTGTACCCAGTAAATTAATTTTAAAAATCTTCTTGGAAGATCTTTATTAATGGTTGGTAAAAACAAGAGAATCAGCCATTGATCACGATCGATTTATTTATTTGTCTAACTGTGTAAACCCAGACCCTCTTCAAAAGTAAATTTAAAAAGCCCTGGTAATTAAATGTATTATGTAATGAACTATGGAGTGTATGTTATGCATGTGTATATCTTTTTATTTGCATGTGCATGTATTGTTTAATATATAATCAAAATTATCCCAAATCTAAACCTCAACGAGACTAGCCAAGAAAATAAAATCTAAAACACAACCAATGGTTTCACTGCTACAAGCAGACCTTTACTAAACAGCAACATATTTATATTAAACATTACCCACAATTCCATTTACTCCCCATCCACCCTTAATATTAAAAAAAAATACTTTTCAATAAGTTAATTGCTTCAGAATCATGAATTTTTAATAATAAAGATTATTTAATTCCACTTTTTATTTTATTTCTCTCAAAGAAGACAACCTTAGCTTCATCAAAATTAATAGTGTGGTCTGGTATCTTTTCCATGGACATACAAAGCAGAACAAATATATTTATTGCTAATCTGAGTTTTATGTATCTTTATTCTTTCATTTAAGCTCTTTGTACATCCATGAAAAGAATAAAGACAACACTATTAATTTTGATGAAGTTAAGGTTGTGTTCTTTGAGAGAAATGAAATAAAAAAAAGACTTAAAGAATCTTTATTATTAAAAGGCTGCAGAAAGGAGTTTGCTATTAACTGAAAGGAGTCCATTTGATTCCTCTTGGAGGTCTTAAAGGAACCAAGCAGGGCAAATTACTAATGTCCACTCCATACATTCTTGTCGTTGCAGCTTTTATTACTATGTGATTATTCATATAGTACATGAACATGGATGGGCTGCTCACCAACATGCATTAGCCAGCATGTAGAGATTATTGGATTTTTACCTCTGAGTTTAAGATCAAAAAACACCATGGTCATTCTTTTCAGTGCCTCATAAGGCAGAATGAATGTTTGTGTAAATGATAAATATTTTTTCCAATACATATATACAATTATGACAGACAAAAATAAAGCATGGCCCTTATTACTAGGAGGCTGTAAAGTCAGCAACCAAGGCAGCAGTTGGTGGCTGAATGTGGAGAGCACTAAGAATCCCCTGACTGTGGACCCAGGCTGCCATTTGATGATGACATTTTATTTAGGTACTTACAACTGCAGATCACTTTCAAGTGAAGGAAGATTGCAAGAATTAGAAGAAGAACTGTCTTATATTAAATGGGAAATTATTGGACTTTGTGAAGTTAGAGGAAAAGGTGAAGAGACAATTGATTTAAAAAGTGGTCATATACTCTATAATAAAGGCACAAATATTGGAAATACAAGTGGAGTAGGATTCATTATAAATAAAATGTGGAAGAACAATATTGTGGAGATTGATGGTGTATCAGATAGAGTGGGAAGATTAGTTATACAACTTAACAGCAGATACCAAATGCAGATAATTCAGATTTATGCCCCAACAAGTTCTCATAGTGATGAAGTAGTAAACGATTTTTATATGGATGTACAAAATGCTTTTGATCATAGTAAGCAACATTTTAAAATTGCTATGGGAGACTTTAATGCTGGAATTGGTAAACAAATAAAAGATGAAAATGCTGGAGGTAATTTTGGTTATAGTAATAGAAAGGAGAAAGGACGTGGAGTTTGCAGAAAAAAAAAACTTTATATTATAATTTTTTTTTTTTGAGAAAAATGTTAAAAGCAAATGGGCATGGAAGCATCCAAATGAAGGTACAGCAGAATTGGATTATATTTTGATTAACAGGAAATATATATTTCAAGATTGTAATGTTCTTAATAAATTTAACACAGGAAGTGATCATTGATTAGAAAGGTGTAAGATATGTGTTAATGTAAAACCAGAGAGACAAAAATTATTAAGAAAAACAATATTTACAGTTGATATTCCTAATCTTCAGAAACATTCTAATGAATTTAAATTAGAACTTACAAATCGCTTTCAAGTATTAGTAGATTTTGAACATGATTCAGATTTCAATAAAATTAATATGAAAATAACTGATACAGTTTTAAAAACTGCAACAAAGATAGCTGGTAGAAAAAAGCAGCAATTGACCAATAAAATTTTTACTGAGACTAGAGAATTTATGAAGGAAAAAAGAAATATCAAGATATACAAAAATGATGCATTAAAAAGGATTGAATATCTTGAATTTTGTAAAATGGTGCGGAAAAGAGTTGAAAATGATATAAGAAAGTATAACTGTGAACTAGCAAGGAAAGCTGTATAAGAAAATAAAAGTTTCAAGAATGTAAAACAACAATTTGGTATTGGTAGAAAATTTATATCTGCAATAAGAAAAAAGATGGAATTATTACTAAAAAGAGAGATGACATCATGAAATTGGTAGAAGATTTTTATCAAGAATTACATAGTAATAAAGCACAAGTACTCCTATTTCTATTACATCTTCCAAATTGCCCAGAATTTTAAATGAAGAAGTGAGACATGCAATATAATTGATAAATTAAAAGAAACAGGTGAAGAAATAGAAATTTTTTTAGCAAAGTTATATACCAAATGTCTAAATGATAAAGATGTACCGGATGGTTGGAAGAATGCAGTAATAATATTCATATTTAAAAAAGGTAATAAAGAAGATATTAAAAATTACAGACCTATCAGCGTTTTATCAGTTTTATATAAAATTTTTACCAAGATAATTACAACTCGTCTACAGAGAACATTTGATTTCCACCAACCAAAAGAACAAGCTGGATTTAAAAGTGGTTTTAGTACAGTAGATCATTCCCAGGTATTGACAGAAGTTATAGAAAGAACAAATGAATATGAGTTGTCATTATGTTTTAGATTTGTAGATTATGAAAAGGCATTTGATTTTATAAACATTTCTTCAGTCATTAACGCATTGGATGATCGAGATATAGGTCCAGGATATTGTCATATTTTAAAGAATATTTATAAAAATGCAACAGTAACAATTAGATTACATAATGATACTACTGGGAAAGTCAACATTGAGAAAGGTGTAAGACAAGGTGTCTCCATATCTCCAAAACTTTTTACAGCAGTGTTGCAAGAAGTATTTTGTGGATTAAAATGGGAAACTAAAACAGTGAAAGTAAATAGAGAAGATTGAAGTCATTTAACTTTTGCATATGATGTAGTTGCTTTTGCAAATAATGCTTTAGAACTGCAGGAAATGTTACAGGAGTTATCAGATGAAAGTAGGACTAAAGATAAATGTTAAGGGGACTAAGGTAATGTTCAGTGGATTTTCTCAAAAATATAAAAATAAAGATTGATTAGGATGTGTTAGAAGAAGTTAACAGCTATAAATACCTTGTTTATATTATTAATACAGATGGAAACATAATGGATGAAATTATTCATAGAATTAAACTTGGTTGGAGTGCTTTTGGTAGAAATAACTAGATAGTAAAAGAAAATATGCCTATGTGTTTGAAAAAGGTTTTTAATAAATGTGTTTTACCAGTTCTTACTTATTCATCTGAGTCTTGTACACTTAATAAAAGAGCAATACAGAGACTTCAGACCACAAAAAAAAGTATGAAGAGATGCATGTTAAGAGTAACAAAAAGAGATCAAAAATGCAATATATAGATAAGAGAACAAACAGGTGTTACTGATCTCATTGAAAAAATTAAAAGACTGAAGTGGAGTTGGTCTGGACATATTGCTAAAACAGATGATAATAGATGAACAATTAAAATCTTAAACTGGATTCCAAGAGATTGCAAAAGACCCAGAAAGAGACGACATGTGAGATGGATGGATGAAATAAGAAAGTGTGCAGAGCTGATGTGGAGAAGAGAAGCTAAAAACCAGAGAAGATGGATTAAACTTGGAGAGACCTTTATCCTGCAGTGGATTGATAATGGTTGATATGATGATAATTATTAAAAATTTATGATTCTGATGCAATTAACTTTAAAAGTTCTTTTAATATTAAGAGTGGATGGAAAGTAAATGGAATTGTGTAAACGGATTAATATAAATATGTTGTTGTTTTGAAGTACTTTACACATCAGACATCTAATTGTAGCAATGAAACCATTGGCTGTGTTTTAGATTTTATTTTTTGGTTAGTCTGGTTGAGTTTTGGATTTGGAGTAATTTTGATTATTTTTTGACTAGTTTAGCTTTATACTTTTAATGTTTAATATATATATATATATATATATATATATATATATATATATATATATATATATATATATATATATATATGAGAGAGAGAGAGAGAGATAGATAGATAGATAGATAGATAGATAGATAGATAGATAGATAGATAGATAGATAGATAGATAGATAGATAGATAGATAGATAGATAGATAGATAGATAGATAGATAGATAGATAGATAGATAGATAGATAGATAGATAGATAGATAGATAGATAGATAGATAGATAGATAGATATACCTCTTGGAGGCCTTAAAGGAACCGAGCAGGGCAAATTCCTAATGTCAACTCCATACATTCTTGTCATTGCAGCTGTTATTACTATGCGATTATTTATATAGTATACGAACATGGATGGGCTGCTCACCAACAGGCATTAGCCAGCATGGTGAGTTTATTGGCTTTTTACCTCCAAGTTTAAGAATATTTTTTCCAATATATACAATCGTGACAGACAAAAATAAATCATGGCTTTCATTCCCAGGTGGCTGTAAAGTCACGAACTAAGGCAGCAGTTGGTGGCCGAAGGTGGAAGGTGCTAAGAATACTCTGACTGTGGACTCAGGCTGCCATTTGATGACAACTTTTTATTTAGGTACTTACAACTGCAGATCACTTTCAAGTGAGGGAAGATTGCAAGAGTTAGAAGAAGAACTGTCTTATATTAAATGGGACATTATTGGACTTTGTGAAGTTAGAAGAAAAGGTAAAGAAACAATTGATTTTAAAAAGTGGACATATACTCTACTATAAAGGCACAAATATTGGAAATACAGGAGGAGTAGGATTCATTATAAATAAAAAATGGAAGAATAACATTGTGGAGATTGATGGTGTATCAGACAGAGTGGCAAGATTAGTTTTACAATTTAATAGAAGATAGCAAATGCAGATAATTCAGGTTTATGCCCCAACAAGTCCTCATAGTGATGAAGTTATAGAAGATTTTTATATGGATGTACAAAAAGCTTTTAATCAGAGTAAACAACATTTGAAAATTGTTATGGAAGACTTTAATGCTAGAATTGGTAAACAAATGAAAGATGAAAATGCTGTAGGTAATTCTGGCTATGGTAATAGAAATGAGAGAGAACATAGACTTGTGTAGTTTGCAGAAAAAGAAAAACTTTATATTATGAATTCTTTTTTTGAGAAAAATGTTAAAAGGAAATGGACATGGAAGCATCCAAATGAAGGTACAGCAGAATTGGATTATATTTTGACTAACAAAAAATACATATTTCAAGATTGTAATGTTCTTAATAAAATTAACACAGGATGTGATCATCGATTAGTAAGATGTAAGATCCATGCTAATGCAAACTAGAGAGACAAAAATTATTAAGAAAAACAATATTTACAGTTGATATTCCTAATCTTCAGAAACATTCTAATGAATTTAAATTAGAACTTACAAATCGCTTTCAAGTATTAGTAGATTTTGAACATGATTCATATTTGAATGGCATTAATAGAAAAATAAGCGATACACTTTTAAAAACTGCAACAAAAATAACTGGTAGAAAAAAGCAGCAATTGACCAATAAAATTTCTACCGAGACTAGAGAATTTATGAAGAAAAGAAGGAATATGAGGATATACAACAATGATGCATTAAAAAAGCTTGAATATCTCGAATTTTGTAAAATGGTGTGGAAAAGAGTTGAAAATGATATAAGAAAGTGTAATTGTGAACTAGCAAGGAAAGCTGTAGAAGAAAATAAAAGTCTAAAGAGTGTAAAACAACATTTTAGTATTGGTAGGAAATTTATATCTGGAATAAGAAAAAAAGATG
This sequence comes from Epiperipatus broadwayi, assembly GCA_028023455.1. Lineage (NCBI taxonomy): Eukaryota > Metazoa > Onychophora > Udeonychophora > Euonychophora > Peripatidae > Epiperipatus > Epiperipatus broadwayi. The sequence goes on along the minus strand of JAQFVV010012430.1, from coordinate 4,209,404 downwards.
GCATTATTACTAAATAGAGGGATGACATCATGAAATGTGTAGAAGACTTCTATCAAAAATTATATAGTAATAAAGAACAAGTGCCTCCTATACCTATTATATCTTCCATGCCCAGAATTTTGAATGAGGGAGTGAGACATGCAATTAAATTTATGATGAAAGGGAAGGCTCCAGGTAATGATGGAATTATAATTGATATATTAAAAGAAGCAGGTGAAGAAACAGAAATTTTTTTAGCAAAGTTATATACCAAGTGTCTAAATGATAAAGATGTACCAGATGATTGGAAGAATGCAATATTAATATTAATATTTTAAAAAGGTGATAAAGAAGATATTAGAAATTACAGACCTATCAGTAGTTTATCAGTTTTATACAAAATTTTTACTAAGATAATTACAACTCGTCTACAGAAAACACTGGATTTCCACCAACCAAAAGAACAAGCTGGATTTAAAAGTGGTTTTAGTACAGTAGATCATATCCAGGTATTGAGAGAAATTATAGAAAGGACAAATAAATATGAGTTGCCATTATGCTTAGGATTTGTAGACTATGAAAAGGCATTTGATTCTATAAACATTTCTTCAGTGATTAAAGCATTGGATCATCAAGGTGTAGATCCAGGATATTGTCATATTTTAAAGAATATTTATAAAAATGCAACAGCAACAATTAGATTACATAATGATAGTAGGAAAATCAACATTGAAAAGGGTGTAAGACAGGGTGACTCCATATCTCCAAAACCTTTTACAGCAGTGCTGCAAGAAGTATTTTGTGGATTAAAATGGGAAGCTAAAAGAGTGAAAGTAAATGGAGATTATTTAAGTCATTTAGATTTTGCAGATGATGTAGTTGTTTTTGCAAATAATGCTTTAGAGCTACAGGAAATGTTGCAGGAGTTATCAGATGAAAGTAGGAAAGTAGGACTAAAGATAAATGTTAAAAAGACTAAAGTAATGTTTAATAGATTTTCTCAAAATATGAAAATAAAGATTGATTATGATGAGTTAGAAGAAGTTAACAGTTACAAATACCTTGGTCAGATTATTAATACAGATGGAAATATAATGGATGAAATTAATCATAGAATTTAACTTGTTTGGAGTGCTTTTGGTAGAAATAACTTGATACTAAAAGGAAATATGCCTATGTGTTTGAAAAGGAAGGTTTTTAATAAATGTGTTTTGCCAGTTCTTACTTATGGATCTGAGACTTGGACACTTAATAGAAGAGCAATACAGAGACTTCAGACCACTCAAAGAAGTATGGAGAGATGCATGTTGGATGTAACAAGAAGGGATCAAAATGCAATGTATGGGTAAGAGAACAAACAGGTGTTACTGACCTCATTGAAAAAAATTAAAAGACTGAAGTGCAGTTGGGCTGGACATATTGTTAGAAGAGATGATACTAGATGGACAATTGAAATTTTAAACTGGATTCCAAGAGATTGTAAAAGACCCAGAAAGAGTCCACATGTGAGATGGATGGATGAAATAAGAAAGTGTGCAGGGGTGATGTGGAGAAGAGAAGCTAAAAATAGGAAAAGATGGATTGAACTTGGAGAGACCTTAATCCTGCAGTGGATTGATAATGGTTGTTGATGTTATATATATATATATATATATATATATATATGTGTGTGTGTGTGTGTGTGTATTGAGTTTTGTTTTTGAACAAACATGTCCAAATATGTTATAATATAAAAAAACTGAAGGTACAATAATAAAGATATTTTTCTAACAAATAGATTAGCATTGATATTATAAAAAGGTAGGGTTATTTACAGGTTTATTAGAATAAAGCAATTCTTTAGAATCTGCTTGTACTGTATCCTAGTAAGTGTATTTGTTCTGTAAAATAGTTTTACATTGCTAATGTTGTATTTTATCAGCTTACTGATTAAAATCATTAGCATTATATTAAAAATTATTAATTAAAACAATAAGATGGCTTGATTTATAAATAAAGATTATCTCTAATTTGGAGTTGCAGCATTTTCCAGTATGAATGCTTAATTTATTTACAATATAACAAATCAAAAGTCAGATAAAAGATACCTCATTTTATCTGACAAAATATATTGGTATTGATATTGCAAAAAAATGGGTGCAATTACATGTTTATTTAAAAAAAAGATTCTTAGAATCTGCTTGAAATATATCTTAGTAATATATTTGGATGCGTTTGTTCCTTGAAATAGATTTATATTTCTAACATTTCATTTGATCAGCCATTGTTGATTAAAATCTTAAATAAGTGTCTATAAATTACTACTTATTAATTTTTATTAATTTTACATGAAACTGTATATACTGACAAGATATCTTGACAAAGCACTATTTAAAAATAAGAGATATGAATATGACAATTTTTTTAATAATGTTCCTACTAAATATGCACATTTCCTGAAATTGGAATCTACTTAGAAATAGGATTTTGTTGATGTAGCTGAGAATTTGCTAATTAAGCTTATTATTTTAGGTGATACATCATAAATAGCCTTTCATGTACTGATTAAGAAGTGAATATATATCACTGAAAAGAAATTGTCTGATTAATCTGGTTTGAATTAATTAGGTCAGTGATGATGCACTAAATATGAAATAAAATGTAGTAATAATGTGATTCAGAATTAACCACTGATTCACAAAATGTCTAAACTACTTCAATTTTAGATATATCAAACAAATTACATAATATGAATTCTTGGGCTTTTTATAATGTTAATGTAATGGTTTTATGAAATTTTACTAATGTAAAAATATTTGTTTTTATTTGGTTATATAAAGTTTTATAGTGCAGGAATAGAAAATTTACCTATCATGCTTATGAATTGGGATTCAAATTCAAGTTAAATGAATTTTTTTCAATAGATTTAGAAATATTTTAACGGATAACTATTCCATAGCCAACCTAGCATTTATTCTATTCAATTATAGTTTGTAAATGAATATATTAGCTAAAAAATAAAACAAAAATATAAAACTGTTCAAATCCTTATCCCTATAGTGTTATTATGTATTACCTTCTACCTATTTCTGTATTCATCTATGTTTGTATATGTGTACGCCCATGATGGTCAAAGTTTTTTGATGATTAGAGATAGGGTGAATTGTTCAAGTTTATTAAGAAAAAAAAGTGAAATAATGAAAGAATGAGGAATTTACTTATTAAGAAATTATGATAAGCATACTGAAGAATATTTGAATAACAATTACATAAAAAATAAATTAAAAAAAAATTGATAATTTTTTTATATAAAAAAAGCAACGGATATTTATGAGTCTTTAGAAAGGAAAACAAAAATGAGACCTTCTTTTGGCAAATCACTAATTATAATAATAATAAATACATAATAATAAATATATCATCAACAACAACCATTACCAATCCATTGCAGGATGAAGATCTCTCCAAGTTCAATCCATCTTCTCCAATCTTTAGCTTATCTTCTCCACATCACCCCTGCAAACTTTCCTATTTCATCCATCCATTTCATATGTGGTCTCCTTCTGGGTCTTTTACAATCTCTTGGAATCCAGTTTATGATTTCAATTGTCCATCTATTACAGTCTCCTTCTGGGTCTTTTACAATCTCTTGGAATCCAGTTTAAGATTTCAATTGTCCATCTATTATTATCCGTTTTAGCAATATGTCCATCCCAACTCCACATCAGTCTTAATTTTTTCAATGAGTTCAGTAACACCTGTTTGTTCTCTTATCTATATATTGCGTTTTTGATCTCTTTTTGTTACTCCTAACATGCATCTCTCCATACTTTTTTGAGTGGTCTGAAGTCTCTGTATTGCTCTTATATTAAGTGTACAAGTCTCAGATCAATAAGTAAGAACTGGTAAAACACATTTATTAAAAACCTTCTTTTTCAAACACATAGGCATAGTTCCTTTTACTATCAAGTTATTTCTATCAAAAGCACTCTAACCAAGTTTAATTCTATGAATAATTTTATCCATTATGTTTTCATCTGTATTAATAACCTGATCAAGGTATTTATAGCTGTTAATTTCTTCTAACTCATCATAATCAATCTTTATTTTCATATTTTGAGAAAGCCCATTAAACATTACTTTAGTCTTTTTAACATTTATCTTTAGTCCTACTTTCATCTGATAACTCCTGTAACATTTTCTGCAGTTCTAAAGCATTATTTGCAAAAGCAACTACATCATATGCAAAATCTAAGTGACTTAAATCATCTCTATTTACTTTCACTCTTTTAGTTTCCTATTTTAATCCACAAAATACTTCTTGCAGCACTGCTGTAAAAAGTTTTGGAAAATATGGAATCACCTATTCCTAAACCCTTCTCAATGTTAACTTGCCTAGTATCATTATTATAAATTTTATTAAACGCTCACTATTATTTCAGTAATAGTTTTAACAAGGCTGTAAACCTTAGCAATGAGCGTCTGAAAAAATCGTCACTAGGGACCTCTGTAGGTCTTTAAAGCACATGCTTATGCTCTTCATAGTGTAAACATGTGTTTTAAAGACCTACAGAGGTCCCTAGTGATGATTTTTTTAGACGCTCATTGCTAAGGTTTACAGCCTTGTTAAAACTATTACTAGTATCATTATGTAATCTAATTGCTGCTGTTGCATTTTTATAAATATGACAATATCCTGGATCTATACCTTGATGATCCAATGCTTTAATCACTGAAGAAATGTTTATAGAATCAAATGCATTTTCATAATCTACAAATCCAAAGCATAATGGCAACTCATATTCATTAGCCCTTTCTATAACTTCTCTCAATAGCTGGATATGATCTACTGTACTAAAACCACTTTTAAATCCAGCTTGATCTCCTGATTGGTAGAAATACAATGTTCTCTGTAGACGAGTTGTAATTATCTTGGTAAAATTTTTGTATAAAACTGATAAAAGGCTGATAAGTCTGTAATTTCTAATAACTTTTTTATCACCTTTTTTAAATATTAATATTAACACTGCATTCTTCCACTCATCTGGTACATCTTTATCATTTAGACATTTGGTATATAACTTTGCTAAAAAAATTATATTTCTTCACCTGCTTCTTTTAATATAAATTCAGGCCTGTGATGGTTCAGCTGGATGTGTCTAATGTCTTTGATACCATAGATGTCAACATTCTTGTTGGTATGCTGCGTCAGTTGAACATATCACAGCAGATAATTCAGATATTGGACAACCTCCTGAATAATAGCCACATCCATTATTCCATAAATGGACACTACTCAGACAGATTTGCCCCTTCAAGATCCATATCACAAGGGTCACAGTTAAGTGGTCTATTGTTCATAAAGTACATTGACCCTCTGATTAAAGAGCTAGGCAGTCTTCCAGGGATATATGTGCTCTGGCTCAAGAAAAACATCAAGGTTTTCACATACATGGATCACATACTTGTGATCCTCCCCTCCTGTAAACATTTGAAAAAAACACTTTACTCCATCATTACCAATTACACTCAACATTATAACCTATTCATCAATCCCCACAAGTTGACTTCCTGGTGCATCAACACCAGTAAGAAAATACTATGCGATTTTTTAGTGGAACCTCAGAGTTTTCTGGGGTTTTCTTTCTTCAAGTCACAGACTGCTATGTCTGTCTGTTTACAAAAATCCATCATAAACAATGCTACCAAGGTGGTTCAATTGCTGTCAAGGACATACCTGACCTTACAAGGGAAGATTGCTCTAATTAATATGAAGTTCATGGTTAACAAATTACTACATGCCAATAATGACAGTTACTAAAACATTCAGCTTACAAATTCAGAGCCTCTGTGGCCAGCTCTTATGGAGAGGATGGACCCCTGCAATTAGCATCTGCAGACTTCAGTTTCACAGGAAAGACAATGGTATGAGTCTCCATTCAATACACGTAATTAATTTTCAAAAAGGTCATTCACTCTTAGTAAACCTCATTAAAAATTTTTCTCTATCAACTATCATAGATACTGTAATATCTACTGACAGCCCCCCTCCCAGTAAAGTCATATGGCTTGACTCCATTATTAAGCAACCCTTTCTACACATCAGGCACTCAGTGGCAGAGTTTAATAATAAAATTTGCATCTGGTTGGCATATTGCCTGCTGAATTCTGTAAATACAGCTATGTTGATACACCTAGGGTGCAGCAATCATAGAATCACTGTAATATTTAAATCCCTGTTTCTGAAGCCCAAACTATTGGATTATCTGATTGTGATTAATCTGGGCTCCATGCCAACTAATATATTTATACACTTCAAGTAGTTCCTAAATAAAATAGACTCAATCTGTCATGCCTGCTCTAGTGGAGAGGAGACCTTTAACCATCTGATAAATATATGTCCAGGCTATAACAGTATTAGACATGTCATCTCTCAATACTGCATTATAGCAGTTGATAAAATCCTGGTAATCAGGGGTTGTCTCTACTCTGGAGACTTTTTGGTTATCAGGTTATCCACCTTCCTGACATATGCCTTTTAGTACACAAGATGCAGGGCAAAGTTTACACAACCAGCATCAGACCCTAATGCTATATTTTTTGATAAGCTTAAAGTTCTTCAGAACAAAGACAAGATATTATCCTCAAGATTCTTATTTACAACTACATGGAATCTGCTAGTTTGGCCCATAGACTCACTTTACAAGAATATGAGACCAGATATATTGACATTATAGTGTTTATTGTAAATGAAGAAGTCTATAACACAACAAGCCGGACCCTGCTAGAGAGGCAACAATTCTGCACTATATAAATACCAGTTCTGAGATGTCAGCCTTATAGAGCCAACTTCAAAAGGGGTGGAAACACCAACAAAATGTATGTTAATTTCTCATATATTAACCTATTAGTGGGGTTAATAGCTTTGCCATGCATCCACAAGATCAAGGACACCCACATTACTAAGCCAGCCTTGATGCAAGAAGCCAATACCAGCAATAGAATTGAACCAACATTAACAAAGTGTATTATAATCTCCAACTGTACAAAATTTTGTTATGCCAATAAATATATTTTTACAATAATATATCAATTATAATTCCATCATTACCTGGAGCTTTTTTTTCCTTTCTTCATAAATTTAATTGCATGTCTCACTTCTTTATTTAAAATTCTGGGCAATTCGGAAGATGTAATAGATATAGGATGTACTTGTTCTAATAAATATATACTCTGACTTATTTAAAACAAGAATATAACTCTTCAAAAAGCTTTTTAGAGCTTCTCAAATGTTTTTCATCAATCAAATTTCATTACTGAGATTTGATTGCACAATCCATCAAAATGCAACATACAACAAAGGTCTGTACATCTCTTTACAATAATAACTCCTGAAAAAATTATTTTAGTTAAGTTTATTAATTTTTAAATTATTAAATTTCATATAATTTTGATATGGACATTAAATTTTAAAAAAGAAAAAAATATATTAATATTTTTTAATAATAAATTCCATTTTTAACTCATTGCTTCTTTTTACTCATAGAACCATAATGATATGCTTATAAACAGTTAACACACTTTTGAGTGCTTCAAACATATGAATGGAGTCAGAATGTATTGCAGCCAATCATGAACTATCAGTTTGATTTGCAGCTCAAATTTATTTCTAGATAAAAATACACCAATGAACATTGGTCTATCTAAATTTCTAACTAATAAAATATAAATTTTTATAAGTACATTATGATTATTAAATGTATTTTCTAATACAAAACATAATTTTTTAATTAATATATAAAAGTAAACTATTACTACACATAATAATGTTAAACTATTAATAGTATTATTACACCCATAAAATCGATAGAATTTACCTTACAAAAACAAGAGTGTATTAGCTGCTTGTAAATTTAGTCAAGTATAATATTTATGATTGTAATTATAATAGTTACATTTGTAACAACCAATAGTAAGATTCTACAAGATAAATTTAAAAATGGTTTTTAAAACAAGCTTTCTCCTGCTACAACCATAACAAAGGCAAAAACCAAGCTTGTCAAGAAAATTCTATAAAACACTATGTGATGTGATACAATGTGATGCATTGTGCCTCTTGCCCACTATGTGCAGAGAAACATGTTAGCCACCTTACCATCTCTTTCCTTTCCCCACCATAACTTTTTTCACACATTCTTTTCTATTCTTGTTCCATTCAATTTTCACAATATAATCTTTGTCAACTTCATGGCCTTAATATCTAAATCCCACTCATTTTTTCCCAAACTCAGCATAAAAACCAAAAACCCATTTTCTATATAATCACTATGTTCATATTTATTCTCCCACAACTTCATTATTTGTACTCCTTCTGTTTGGAGGCATTTACATTCATTTAACAGATGCCTAATATTTTCTATGCCTTTCTTACATAACTTGCAGACTAAATCACCCATATTTTTTATTTATGTGTATATTCCTTTGTTGCTAAAGATTCTGTTCAAGCCTTAAACCGTATTTTCCCTGCTATTATCATAAATTAACTCACACCCAATATTCTGATTATATATATGAACTCTTTTTACTCTCCATACTAGTTCTTCATTTCTCCAACTTTCTATTTTTTATTAATGCATCTATTCTTTTATCCCATTCCTTACCATTATAATACTCAACAATTTTCCTACCACAATCATTTCACTTTTTGTATAGGTATGCTAATAAAAGTCTTTACACAAATTTTCTGCATAGTATACTACCTTTTTCACTCATCTTGTTACCTGTCTTTTGCTCATAAATCAATTAAATACTATTTTAGTTATTATCTTTTTATCCATAAATTGCAGACTACTGAAAATTTTCATTTTGCTTTTTGCATCTCTCAAATAAAAACTTAACCACCCATTTTTTTCGAATTGCCTTCTTTGCCACCCACACATCTGCATCTAATGCATGTCTTTAACTTCTCTTTGTACTTTTTCTAAGTAAACCCCTTTACTACCATATAACATACCCTTACTATATGTTAACCATGCTACTATCACTCCCTTCCATATAATTCTAGTTACATCATGTATTACATGAAAATACTGTTAATATCTTTATCAGTCCTTTTTTTTCTTTGCTTCATTTATCATTTTTTTCTCTCATTTATCCAAGAAATTTCTCTTATTACTTAAAGATGATTCCCAAATACTTATACCTATTCACCACATTTAACTTTATATCTTCCAATAAAAATTATTTATCTTCTCTTTCTCCAGTATTTATCATATTATGTTTGATTTTTCTTCACTAAATTTAATTGCCATTTCTTTACTGACCCTTGTGCATGTCTTCAGCATAAGTTCCATATCTTTCTAAACACAAAAAGACATCATACACAAATAAGACCTGGTTTTGTCACCTATTAATGATATCTCTACCCTTTTTCCTAGTATTTTCATTGCTCTCTTCATTTCTCTCAAATATAACAAAAAATAGGTGACATAGAGCATCCTTGTCTTAGTCCCACCCATTTTTAACTTTAACTGATTCTATATTCCCTAATTGATACATATAGTAATTAATTTTATACAAACTCTTAGTATAAGTACTCTCAGGATAATTATCAATTTAAGTATGCATTAGAAATGAGATAAGCTTAAATAAAAATAGTAAAAACATTTTGTTTTAAATAGCTAGAATAATTTATTTATCTAAATGGTTAGATTTATTAAAATTATTCATAGTTAGGTGCATACACAGATATAAATAATATAACTTTGTAAGTGATATATTAGGAAAGCATTAATACATCTTTTTTTCGTCTAAATAAGAAAATAATAATTTGCAGTGAACAACAGATTAACATGCCATGATCTTGAGATACACATTATTTCGACATTGATAATACTCATATATTGAAATAACTATTTTCATGGATTTTTAAATTGATAAAGAATATATTTAGTAAGATTATATCCATGTGAATAGATTTCGATGCTGCCAAAAAACCATTAATTATTAATTGCTAATCATAAGACTAGTTTTTTCTATTAACTTATACAATAGCTACTTTGTCTTGGGTTTTAAGAGAGCAAAAGGGATCCTCTTTTATTTCAAATCTCAAGTTGTTATAAAAATTTAAACCCAGAAGCTTGTTCTATATAGGTGGAAAAATCTAAATAATAAATAATCTTTTCCAGTGAGTTGTATATGTTGGAATAAATATTTTCATAGATTTTTAAATTGATAAAATAGAAATAAAAAGATAATTAATAGAAGGTTACACACACACACACATATATATATATTGTAATGGGCACATACGTACGTTACATTATTTTTTATTAGTAAACATAAAAAAAAAAGTTTGCTAATAAAAAATTCTTTTTTAAGAATTAAAAACTGAAAATTAAAAAATCATCTTAAACTCGCATATATATAAAATCGCACAGATAAATAATTATTAAAATAAAACTTTATTAAAAAAAGAGTAGTTTAAAACTAAATTTTCAGAAAAGATTTAGAGATAAAAATATATGTTTAAGTTTGAAAACAAATTAATTAATCTTTTGTAAAATGGAAATGATTATTTTAATTAGTAAACTAGCCTTTGGGCATTTAAATGTATAAGCATCAGTCAGATAGGAAAACAATAGAAACTTTTAGCAAATGAAAGAAATCCATCAGGAAATCGGACCTCAATGGAAAGGTTTTCACTATCATGATGTAATATTGAGTTAATCCACAAAATTATTATAAAAGGAAAGGTTTGAAAATAAAAGAATTAGTTAGTTGGTTATTATGAGTGGACAGATATTTGTTAGTGCAGAGTTGAAGGAGAAGGAATTGAAAAGACGCACTCTTCATTCCCTTCAGTTCTGCTAGGAAGAAAGAGAAATGAACTATAATTTTCTACATTGAGGACCAGCTGGAGTAAAAAACCTCTGGATGAATAAATAAAATGGCCAACAGAATACCAATCTTTTTTGGATGGCATGGGAATTCACATTCAAATGGCAAGCAACAGATAAAGATGAACTGTTTAAAACCGTAAGAACTTTATAATTAATGAACATTAAATTAAAAACTTTCCGTATTTAAATAATACAAATAGAATCCTATCTGACCAACGTAAATTAATATTAATAATGTCATTTGATGTATTTTTTTTTATTTAAAATCATTTCCATTTATTTTTTTTGTTCTTTTAAGTTTCTATTATGATTTTTGTTTTTCGTTAGACTAAATTACATAAATGATAAACTTTAGTCGGGCGTGAATGGCTATATAGATTTGTAAAGTTATATTAGGGGAGAGTAATCTTAGGTTATTTGTTTCGTGGTTGAATTGGGTCGATGAATTGGATATATTGATGTAGTTAGTAGTTGTAATTCGAGTTTCGCTATGGGCAGAATTGCTTTATATGCCGCATACTTCCATTTTGCCTATGGAAGGGATTATAAGACGTAGAATGCTGTTCCTTTCGATGGAGTTTTTTTTTATTGCTCTTCTTGTCTGATAGATGTAGTATTCCTATCCGACAAGAGGCAATTTCTTCTCTTAACCTTTTGTGCTGTCATATTTCGTATTACATTGAATGCATCAATGTGTCAGATGAATTGACGTTAGTTTAACTGCGAACTTTTAGCCTAAGGTTAAATAAGGATAGAATATTTTCTTTAAAATGCAAATCTATGTAGTCCATTCATACTCGACACTCTAAATAAAATTGCATTAAATTTAAGTTGGGTATAGACGCTTGCATGGGTTCGTTACCAGTTAATTATGTTTTTGGTTTTCATATGTGATCAAAATATATAGACATTCGGTAAATACTGATACCTTATGGTGAGTATCTAAGATGTAACTTATTCAGATGTCTTTTAAGTTATTGGTGTTAATGCGGTGTCTTATGATGAACACCACTGGGTTTCTTGTATTCCCTATGCAATTGACGGAATCAATGATTTTGTATTTTGATCATTTATGTTTACTTTGAAATGTTTTTGACCATGTAATCTATGTAACCGATCTATACTCAACATTATAAAACAAACTTTCATAAATCCATCTGTGCGAATTTAATTAAAATGTAAACTTATAATATTATAAAAATTAAAATGTAAATTTAAATTATAAAATCAAATTAAAATCTACAATAAACATACTAAAATAATAATGTTACATTATATATATATGTGTGCATAAATAAATGTTTGTATGTTAATTACTGGCAGTAGCTTATTTTATTTATTTTTTTAATATTGAAATATAATTAGTTAAGATATTATATTATTAAATCTCTGCTACTCCCTGAGCTAGTGACATGGGCTAACGACTGGATATCAAAATATATAAATAAAATAAAAAAAAAATTTTTTTTGACTTATGTATCTGCCTACTTTATAAATTTTTCTAGGTTCAAATGCCTAGATGGCGCCCTGTAGTGCAGATGATGTTAAGAATTATTCTCCAGATCGTTATAATATATATATATTGATAGATATATACATACAGATAGATAGATAAATTGATTGATTGATAGATATATACATATAGATAGATAAATATATTGAGTGATAAATAGTGTAACATTTTCTGTTTTGTTAGGCCTCTACATGCTAATATAAACTGCGCATGAGTTGATCAAGTTATGTCAAAAAGAAGAAAGTTGTATTTCTATTTCTATTAACATAACTACATTTCTCGATCAACTCAGCCTAGTAATTGTTGAGAATGATGCTATCGATGAAATCAGCTTTTAATTTATTTGAAAGGCATCAGAGTTCTACAAGAACCCACTGAAATCGTCACATAACATCTCATAAATTAAAAAGAAAAAATGCTTTTAAGAATTGTAATTCTACCATAAACTAGAATTATCTTTTAAATATTATTATTCCTGGGGCTTATTCAAACATATTGGCAAAGGTAAATTCCGTTTTTAAATCTTATTAAACTAACAATAAATTTAATAATAAACTATTAATAACGTACAACTGAAAATTGATCTTAGAAATATTTTTATTCTAACAGATTAAAAATCTGTTTTAAGTTAAATTATAAATTAAATAAACTGGAGAGAACACACACTAATTCGGATATAAATCAATTAATAAAAAAAAACAATTTCACAATTACAGTTCACTCCCAAATTTCTTCTAAAAAGTTCCTAAAATGAATGTCTCTTGCACAAGAAAATTAATGTCTCTATCAGGATTGTTTAAACATATTTTTAAGAATTGTTTGCAAACGTTTAATTTTGTCACAATTGGGAATAATGAATCATAGCTTACCGGTAAGTTTTGTGAATTCATGAAGATTGTAGCTTACTATGCATAGTTTTTTTGAGTTAGAAATGAGCTCGGCCATTAGTGATAAATTGATCTTGGTGCTGATTCCATAGGCTAGTCACGTAAGCTTCTCTGGTGTCCATCATTAACATTGTCAGCTAAAGCTCCAGTCTACTCTCACATGAAGAATTATTTCATCATAGAGTGGTCTGGATTCTTTAATCCAAAACCAACCAAAAGAATAACAGGCAAACCAAGATGTTCCTCCAACTGAACCCCTCCTTTTTATACTAGAGGTCCAGTTTTCAGACTTCTGCGCATATCTTTTGTTTGTCAAAATATACATTGATAATCTTGTATATTCTTTATAAAATTTATGTTACAAAGTCTTTATTTTTTTCAGCATAATTCTGCCATCTTTAATTAGTTGAAATATTTTTACTTTCTCTTATCTAGATTGGTAATACGTGAGTCTTTTGTTCTCTCCAATTCTAACTTTTATTTCTAATTACATAAAAAAAAATACGAAAGAATAATTTAACTTTCATTGTACGTTTTTTTTAAAAAAAAAAAAAAAATTATAGTTAAAAAAAAAAATCTAAATCCACTTTTATTTTTTAGCTTTTATCAAATGCCAATATATTTGCACTGTATATAAATAAACGGTACAATAGATAGATAGATAGATAGATAGATAGATAGATAGATAGATAGATAGATAGATAGATAGATAGATAGATAGATAGATAGATAGATAGATAGATAGATAGATAGATAGATAGATAGATAGATAGATAGATAGATAGATAGATAGATAGATAGATAGATAGATAGATAGATAGATAGATAGATAGATAGATAGATAGATAGATAGATAGATAGATAGATAGATAGATAGATAGATAGATAGATAGATAGAAAACTAGATGAATAAATAAGATAATTAGCAACTCATGCAAAGAAATTAACAGACAGATAGATAGATGGGCAGAAAATTCAATAATGGATGAATAGATGAATACATAGACAAGTGGATAACAGGAAGGCATGTGCATTGACAAATATATAAATAGATAGATGGATAGATAGAAAAGAGGAGATATAAAAATAAATGAAAAGATAGATAAATAAATAATTAGCCAATTAGATAGGTAGATAGATAGTTATAAACTGAAATATAGATATGCAAAAAGATAAATAATTAAATAGATAAACAAATAGACAAACAAATAAATAAATAGTTAAATAATAGTTAGATAGATTATTAGGTAATAAGTAGATCGCCACTAAGAGAAGAAAACCCTGGTGAGATAAGGATGCACATAGATATATAGGGAAATACATATATAAGTACGATAAACAGGCAAATGAAAAGACAGAAAGATAAACAGTTAGATAAATCGATAAAGAGATATGCAGAAAGATAGTTATATATTTTAAATATACAGATAGACAAGATATATAGATAGATAGGTTGTTCGGTAAATAGACTACTAAACAGATAATTGAAAAAATTATAATCTTGCCGCTAACATTTGCACTGCATCATGAATCACAGAATACACATATATTTCTAAATGATGATATATCTTTACAAATAAAAATAAAGAAGTGTTTTTTTTTTTTTTGGGGTGGGGGGTGGGTGCGTATGGAGGAATTGAAGAAAGATCGTGTAGGATAGACGGCAACCATTCTAGCAGAAAAATCAGTAAGTGAAAAATACTGAAAAGGATTATGATATAAGATTTTTACTGGGTGGCGAGATTGTTTTTCATATTCAATGTTATTTCTTTATTACTTAAAATAGTTTTAGATTACTGTACAATTTTTAAATTAGTCGTGTATTTTTACAAAACAACTTTTTTATTGGTATTTTTCATTTTATTATTAATAATATTTTCTATAATTTTTTTTTGGTCATACATATTTTTTAAAAACATTGCTTTTTTGTGGTCGTTAATCTTTTTCTTTTAATTTCTTTTATATATATTTTGTAATATAGATGATTCTCTCTTTTTCCTGTGTGTTACTTTTATCTTGTCAATATTTTACCCACCCACCCCCTCATAATTCTCTCTTCCGATTTTAATCTCCTTATATAATCCCCCCTCTCTCTATGTGCACACCATCACATACATATAAAAAAAAAAAACATTTAGAACGGTCAGTATATGCTTATTTAAGCAAAAACTAATTATTAATTATAAATAATAGTAAAATTAATATCTTGCACGTTTCATTAATCGATACTTTGGACAGGAGTCTATTGAGAAGATTATTGAATTCATTTAAAATGACTGGATATTATCTTATTTTTTCGCATAAAATTATTGGCATTAAGTTATTCAGACAAGCGTTAATAATGTTTATTGATATGATTACGCATAACGCACGGTTGGCCATTCGATGATTCACGGCAACTTGTAATTTACCAGCGCCTTTAAATCAATTTGTGTTTATCTAGCATTGCAAATAAATACTGCAGAGTGTAGACAATTACATGTACTATTGTTGTTTTAATACAATTATTTTCTATCATAGATTATAAATTCATTAATGTCTGAAGAGTTTATCCCAGTAGTAAACTTAAAAGTTAAAGGTTATATATATATATATAACGCTTTCATCTACTAATAAGAGTACGGTTTCTCTCATCATGTAACTTTAATGCTCAGAAGTCATTTGGTTTCCTTAGCTACTGACCATTCAATAAATAAATAAGTCGTTTTAATTATTATTATTTAAGATTTAAAAAAAAAACGGATAACAGCGATTTTACGTTTTGAAGAAGGATTTTTTATACTCATTTATTAAATTTCAGTGCTTAATAAAACGTATAAAATTAATTGCTAAAGAATATATATGACTTTAATATCAAAATTATTTTTATTAAAGCAAATAAACGAACGGTTAAAGAATTTTTGCTTAGGATGTAATTAAAGTGGCAGACGAAGCTAGCATTAAACCAAAACACCTTTTCAATTTATTATATAAAAGTCTATATTTTATTAAACGATCCAGTCATTCTTCTTATATTTTAAATGAGATTGCATTTTAAATATTTATAAAAATATTCTTCAAAACTTAATTTTAAGACATTAATAATAATATGAGGAAAAAATAATTAATATCTTATTACATCTACTGTAAAGCGTAGTAGGACAATTTTACTTTTTTACATATTGAAAATTGAAATTTTGCTCTAGTACGGTTTCTAAAATTATTAACTAATGTAGTATAAATGTAGATGAAACAGTTTTAAATGACCCATTTCTGGTCTAGTTGAAAAAAACACTAGACAATTATCTGCTAACTATGCAGGAAGAGAGATTCCACTTTTACATAAAAATAATTAGATTTTAATTTCATCATCATTATCATTTTCCTGATCATGGATTTGATGAAGGGTAACAGTTGTTTGCTGTCTTTTAAGCTTTCAATATTGTCAATTATGTAATGATATCCATCCATGATAATCGTGGTTGTCCTTTTGATCCAATCACCATACAAAATAGAATATATTTTTTTAAATGTGTCTTCCACATATTAACACTATTATAGCTTTCAAAGTTTTATTATCTTCAACAATTGCTTTTTTGGAACTATCTTCTTCAAACTCCATTGTCTAATTGTTTTAGCTGTCCAGGATATGCTAAGAATCCTTTTATAATCTTCTATTTCAAAAGCATAAAGTTTTGTTTCTGTTTTTTCAATGCTCATGTCTCACATTCATTTATTACAATATACCATATCAAATCTTTTAATAATTTATATTTTAACCATAATTATACTTCTATTTTTTCATATAGACATTAATTTTGGAAATGGTTTTTATGCTAACAGTTATCATGCATTTATTTCTGTATGACATTCTCCATCTTGATTTATTCTGAAAGCTAAATTACATATACTATGAAATTCATTCCAGCTTATCTTCATTCAATTTTATGTCTATTATTTTTCCATTTAAACACATTATCCATCTTTTGTTTTTATTTAGTCTTAGGCAATACTCTGTTCCTGCTTTTACCAAATGATCTACTAGTTTCTTAGATCTTTCTTTACTGTTGCAATTAAAATGACACACATTACATATTTATCTTTTTCCAATATAAAATATATCCTCAAAACCATTTAAAATTTCACTCAAAGTCACTTTTGTTACAACATTGAATAAGCCATGTGATAACATATAGTTCTGACTCACTTTTTTACCCACTTGAAACTAATCTCAATTTATCTGTGCTACTCTCACTCTGGCTTTTTGTATCCTATATAAAAAATTAATAGGTGTACCAAATGTGGAGGATATGTCATATTTAACATTGGTTTACATATTTTATTATGAGCTTTAGAATCAATAACTTTTTTGATATTGTGTAAAACAGAAATATAGTAGCAGTTAAAATTTTCTATTTTTATAGAGAATTCAGGTTGGTTATCTGATCTCTTGTCTCTCATTGAGGCTTAAAAACTGCCTGTTTTTCACCAATTCACATAATGTTTTTGCCTCTATTTTATGCAAAACTATCCTCAACAGTATTTTTCCAGCATGTGAAACTAAAGCTATTTATTTATAATTATCCCACTGACTAAGATCCCCCTTTTTTGATATAATTACAAATATTGCTGCAATCCAGTCTTCATATCAATCCTCACTCTTCCATACAGCCAAAGATTAATCAATATCAACCTACCATCACATGTTTTCCTTTCTTAAATAATTTCACTCGTATTTCTTCTGGTTCTGATGATGCTCCCTTGGCAATTTTTGATATGGCTATTACTACTTCACTTTTCAATGACAGTGAGTCAAATTCTGCAGCTACTGGTATATCATATATTATTGTGTCACATTTGGACATTTCTTTACAAAACTTTCTCCAACAATTAGCCACATTTTTCAGATCTGTCAGTAGTCCACTAGCTTTATATTTTATCATAACTAAATTGGTATAAACTTTCCTGTAAGTTTATTCATGATATCAGACATTTTCTTAGTACTATACTTTCCTTTCAAGTCCCATATATAAATTGTTTATATAATATTTTTATCTTTCTCCACTCACTTTTCCTTTCAACTCTACATACTTTAGACAATAATAATTTTAACTCTTCTTTTTTCATCAATCATTTCCAATGTTTCCACTGCTAAGCAATTATTCAACCATAAATTTTCTTTTCTCTCAAATAACATATTGTGTAATCTCCAACTTGTTGACTTTTAGTTACTTCCACCATCGTTCCACATTACATGATCATCATTTCTTCCACATTACTACATTCTATCATATACTGAAGTTATTTAGTTAATTTGCAACATATTTTATAATCTAAACTAATTATGTCATCTGCATTCAGTTTCTTAACATTCCTTATCCTGAAATTTCATAATTTTATCTTTATGTCGGCAGTAAAAAGCTTATGGTCTGTGTCTAGATCAGCCCTTGAATATATTTTGCACTTATTAATACAATTTTTCCACTTCTTATTAAATGTGATGTAGTCAATTTGATTTTTAATAAGACTATTAGCAAAGTCCATGTATACCTTCTCCATCTGTACTGTGGGAATTTTGTATTTTGTAATTACTAAATTATTTGTACTGCAGATACATACCAAATTTTAACCAGTAATGTTACATGTCCTTTATCCATGTTTTCCAGTCATTTCATCATCCATTCTTTTATCAACTTTGATATTTATATTACCTGAAATAATAATCTTTTTTTTTTTTGATTTCTGATAAACTGTCTGCTTTATAGAACTGTTGAAAATATTCACCTATGAGTATTGTCATAGGTTTATAACTTTGTATGATTTTGAGAACTATTGATGAAGCCCTCATATGAGCCACCAAAATTCTTTTATTTATTGGGGAATATTTTGCCAATGCTCCATTATATATTTTATGAATGCACATGCCTACTTCACAATGAGCCTTTTCATTTTTTTTCCAGACACTATAACATTATGCCCACCCATTATGTAATAATCTCCAATTTACTGATTAATAATTAAATAGCCAGTTAATTAGGTGAAGGAAGGCTATCTAAGCAAAAATTATAAACTTTTTTGAGAAAAAAAAAGCCATTTAAATAAAATTTTTAATTGCATTTAAGTTAACTTCCTAATATGAACAGAACAAAAAAAAATGTGCAACCAATAATACTTAAGACCTTTCATAACTTATATATGTATATTTTTATGATTTATTATATTGTAAACATAGGAAAGTGTTGACTCTTTTCAAATAATAATGAGAGTATGATTAGTTAAAGATGCTGCTAGAAAACTTTCAATTACTATTGGCAATTCTAAGACTGAGCTACTTTCCTCTAGTACTCAATAAAAGCTTTTTAATCTTGAGGAAACAAAATATCTCTTTTACCAAATTATTAAGTGGATTTAGATTCAGACAAAGTTCTTAGAAGAATTATATCTCATTTTAACATCCTATAAATAATTGTTCATTTTATCCAGAGAGCTGTATATGTCAAATGAAATATTTTCAAGAATTTATTATATTAACAATCAGAGCAAACTAATTTAGTCTTAGGATTGTCTGTAATAATTGACAGTATCCATGAAATTATTTAATCTAATGTGTATATAGCTGTTCAGGGAAAATGAATTATGTTCTGTTTAAAAAGAGACACGATTCTCCTTAAGTCCTCATAATAATAGATATCTGGGTTTACATCCATATAAATTAAAAAGTCTCTTTTGTTTTTAATTAAAATCAAAATTTAAAAGCTATTAATAGGTACTAGAGCAAAGTAATTTAGTATTGGGATTATTAATAATAATAGATAGTTTAATAGCAACATCATTGAACTAAATAACATTTTAGTTGCATATATATGTATATTGTAACGAAATGGCCTTTTTCCTGTATCGTATTTATATATCTATATGTACATACTCGTGATTATAACACAATTGTTTTATAAACAAATAATTGTTTTATAGGCAAATAATAATGTTTCGTTGAAATCCAGACAAGCCACCCTGTATTCAGAGTAGTATAATAACTTAATTCATAGCATGATGCAATCTATTTCTGTATTGCAATAATTCAATATTTTATTTAAAACAATTTATAAAATTTACTCCTATTTCTCATCCAGCATATTTATGAATGTCACTTTCTGACTCCAATCGCCAATCTTATTTATATATAAAAATTATGCTGGAAGAGATGGTGTACCGATAAGGGATAATTAGAAAAACCATGCCGCTATCTCGCTCAGTGCGAGTGGTTATTAACCATGGGAAATATACACTTATACGCTTAATCGAATTACCTAACTCTTACACTAATTCAAATTTATCTCCCTGCATTTTCCATAAAACCTGAAATAAAGAAATAACACAGATATAGATATGTTTTCACTTAAAAAGTAATATTCAATATAATTAATAAATCGTGGAGTATAATCTTATTTTGTGCTCAAATTTTTAAAAAGAACTCATGCATACACACATACTGCATAGATTGATAAATCAAATAATAAAAGATACAAAAGAAAGCAAAATCTAATCTATTCAGACGTGAAATAGCATTTTGAAATGCTGAAGAGAATTATCAGATTGTCAACATGGGAACGTCTGTACACATTATCATAAAAGACTCACTAATATTTGAAATAAAAGAAATGTAGGTGATAAAACATTCATATTACCTGGATTTTTCCCTGGGGAAAATGATGAATCCTTAAACGTAATTATAATAGTTTTATCAATGCTATGGCCATATAAATTGATGATCTCTGATGGGTTTGATTCCTTAACTTGGTATTAATTTTCTTTGGAGTCTATTTCAGTTCAAATGTTTGGGAGTGGCTTCTCTCCAGGTTAGGCCCTTATTTCATGTTGCAGCAGCTTGCGAATCTTCAAGGAATAGAGTCGCAAAGCCTAGCACACTTAAGTTTTTACCCCAGCATGTTCATGGTTGATGAATATACTTGCTGATTCAAAAAGTTTTCCAAATCTTCAATGTAGAAATTAAATATCGCTAACCAAGGGATGTTTATAATAATGATTTCTCTCTTCAAAATGACATCTACTGAAATTACAGACAGAATTAATTAATTAACTTTTAATTTTCTTTTTATAGTTTCTCTTTTTCTTCTAGAAAGTTCTCATTCTACAAGTTTTTTTTTTTTTCATGTGTCATAGCATCGGCCGGAACGCGAACCCGCTAACCCGGGACAACTGCTTGTAAGGCAGCCATGCTGACCTCTCGACCACCTACACTTTACAAGTTTCCATTTTCTTTTTCAGCTTTTCAACATGTGTTATTTTAGATCTGTCTCCCCTTCAAAACAAAAGGAAAAGCTTTTAGCACCTTTTTTTCTCTTTGCCATGGTCAAGAAAATTCCATTGAACACCTATAATTTATTTTCGATCTTTGCTCTTTGTCTTTTTTCTCTTAACATTCTTTAAATAAAGATCTACACGTAGTTTCAATATATATATATTTTCTTTTTAATATCTTCTTTTTTCTATCATAAATAAAATAAAATGCAGCACATTCCATCTTGGAAATAAAATTTATAATTTTTGATTGTGTCCATTCATCCATCCATACAGCAGTATACACACATATGCTTTAATAAAACAAAAGAGCACAAACACATCCCTCCCATCCTTCACAATTACTTTAACCCTTTATCTATCTATTTAGATATATATATATAAAATCAAATATAGTATAATATTAATGAAGTATCCATATGCACGTCTATATACATTAGGACACGATGTTATTAAGTAATCAGAATAGCGAACAGTCTGCAACAACTCTTTCTCTACTTTACGTAATCGCAATTCCCATGCCGTTCTTTTCCAATGAGTGCTCTCCAACGAATGGTCTATTTTGCAACGAATGCTTCTACTCTGCAACTAATGCTCTGCTCTGCAACAAATGCTTCTACTCTGCAACTAATGCTCTGCTCTGCAACGAATGCTTCTACTCTGCAAGTAATGCCCTACTCTGCAACTAATGCTCTTCTCTGCAACTAATGCTCTTCTTGGCAACTAATGCTCTTCTCTGCAACTAATGCTCTTCTCTGCTGCGGTCTCTTTCAGCTACACCAGTGAACTACAATTCCACTGGGCGCTGGTCATTAACTGCAAGCACTAATGCGAGATATCTCTGCTGGTGTTAAACCGACGTCTACTCCAATACTGCTACTCAACTACTGCATGACTGTTCTCTACTAGAGTTGTCTTCTAATTCCTGCCCTGCATAGATGTTACCCAGTCTTCTATTGCTTGCTGACAACTGTAGCAATTAATACACCGTCCAATAAGGTATTGTCTCTTATCCAGAAATATTTGCAATCAGCAAATATCTCTTGGAATAGTCGATCGCCATTATGTCAATGCCTTAATTAAATTCCACAGCTATCAGCGCGCGATCTAAAACAACTTCTCGAATACATTCTAGTTTTTTCTGGAGTGCACAAACATGTCTGCCATTTTATACAAAACACTACAATTAAAACTATATATCTGTACATATATACAAAGTTTATCTTTTAGAACAGGATTTGAACCCACCCTGTTTATATATATACCTTGCTTTATCTATACATAATTAACTGTGCTAAGTATTTGTACACCTTGCCATCATCTGAGTAAGGACAATAAAATGTGTCATTTAGCTAATTTATCAGCCCAATATCACTATTAAATGCATATATGAGCCTAGATAATATATCTTTTATATCTGTTACCCATAATAATTATTATTTTAACATTATGGACCACTAATAAAACATTTTAGCATTTTCAGGTATTAATGCTTGGTTTATTAAGACTGAAGGTTACACATAAGTAATAATCTTTAATCTGACAAAATAGATTAGCCTTATTATAACAAAATAGTGATCATTATTTATAAGTTAATTTAAATGATTCTTTGGGAATTGTGCTTGTGAAAAGTCTTAGTAATGCACTTAAACTTGTTTGTTCCATAAATAGGTTTATATTCTTAGTGTTAGCTATTTGACAAGCTATAAAATTATTTACATGCTTTATAAAATCATTAGAATATGCAAAAGTGTACACTCATAGTTGCATAAATTTTATTGCTAATAAGAATACAAAATAATGCATTGAAATCAGTTCTTGTAGATGAAAAACATAACTGTAAAGTCCTTTTTTGTGATAAGAACACAAAATATTTGTTCTAAAGTATATTTTTGTATCTTTAAATTGATTCATGTATTTAAAAAAAATTACAGTTTATTTTAATAAACAGATTTTGGATTTCATTACTTTTAATTAGTGTGTATTAAAATTGACATGCTAGTGAGTCACTAGAAATGCACTGTTTTCAGGAGTTGCTACCCTTGTCTACTAAAACCTCATTATCTTAACTTTCCTTTCCAGAAGTTTAGCACAATGCAAAAATAATAAACCCAAGAGCTCAAGTTCAAGAACCAAAGATCACACAAACTCCCTCCTTATAGTTGCCCATAGTAAAAGATGAGAAGACTCCTAAGCTAAATATTTCTGGATCTACTTTCAATTGAGTATGTGGAAAAATCTGTTTGTCAAACTGCAACTTTCATGTTAAAATGTCACATGATCTACTATGCAACTAACATATTGTTGTTATAAGTTACTTGTTCTTCCAGAAATACTTGAAGAAAAAAGGTAAATAATGATATTCCAAATGCAGTGTTCTATATTTACTTGTGTATTAAATGTATTTAGAAAGCTATAAATGAAGTGCAAATTTTTCTAAAAAATATTTTACAGCTTTAAGTAGATGATGGAAATAGTCTGGCATATGTGCGCACGCACACACACACACACATATATATATATATAATTGTAGATCATTATAATATCAATGATATGCAACAGATTAAATGATAAACTTCAAGCACTGTTAATATAAACAACTGAAGTGCATAGCTAGTGATGATTGCTCTATTATGTTTCAAGAAATCTTTCTATATCACATCTTAGATACACAATTAGAGGCTATTATATTCTGATTTAAAACATTGAATAAATTAGAATAGGTAGAGAATAGATAAGTTGTTTATAGTGACAGCTTGAAATGCATTACTTTGTTTTACACATAAACTCCATTGTTTTTGAGAGTGATTTTTTAAGTTTTGCCCTGTGTTCATATGCCTGTGTATGTGGGTATATATTAGAACATAATTAGGATTCATTTGTGGTTATATATTTGCTTATTGTTAATATTTTTATTGCAATGATGTTTTGAATAGGTCCTACCAACCATCTTTCAGGTAGTAGAAGTCAATCAGAAGATGGCTGAAGAGACCCAATCAAATTATTGAAACAATGGTAATGTTAACAATATGTAACCAATTGAACCCAAGATATAAGTTCATAGTAAATGAGATTTGTCATAAATTGCATATATAATAAGGCAGGATGTTTTGAGTTTCTGTACTGGTGGATGACTGCAATAGGATAAAGTTGAGAAGAGAAGTATACAGATAAAAATCAAATTAATCTGTATATATAAACATATACAAAGTGAAGAATTCTACATAATATATTTATATAAAATTAAGTACATTATATTTAGATATAGGGAAGGTCCACTATAAAGGAAAGATTAAGCAATTGCAACTATTGTTTAATCTTTCCTATATAGTGAAACTTCCCTATTTATTGAATTGCAAACAAATAAGTAAAGAAATAAACCTATTGAATTATATTTAGATATGTTTTTTGCTAACCAATATTGTATATTGAATTGAAGCCACTATAAAATATTTTGAGTTTTTTTTTTTTTTTGGAAATCTTTCAAGTCAAATTCAAATAAATTACAAGATTTAAAAGGCATATCATAGCCATGGTTAGTTAATAAGAAGCTAATCAGACAATGACGATTCTCTCTTGCTCTCTCTCTGTTTGCTTTTTGTTTATCTGGCCTATTAATATCTGATTCTGCTTTTTGGTTGATCACTCTCTCTTCATTTTTTTTAACTGACATTTTATCTATCTATATCTGTCTACTTGTTTTTTTATTTGTGTATTTGTTTAACTATTTATCTATTAACATATCAAACTTTTGTTGGTATCATCTGTAAGCCTGTTTATCTATTTATTTAGCAGACTATATATCTATCTGTATTTTCATCTATCTATCCATCTGTCTGTCTATCTATCTATCTATCTATCTATCTATCTATCTATCTATCTATCTATCTATCTATCTATCTATCTATCTATCTATCTATCTATCTATCTATCTATCTATCTATCTATCTATCTATCTATCTATCTATCTATCTATCTATCTATCTATCTATCTATCTATCTATCTATCTATCTATCTACATATCTTTTAACTATCTGTATGTCTGCCTATCTATCTATTCATTTATTTATCTAACTGTGTATTTTTATCTATCTATTTATCTAACTATTTACCCATTTGTCCACTTATCTGCCTATCCATATATGCATTCTTCCATCCATTTATCTATCTATTACTACATATCTGTTTATATATATATATATACATCTGGTTTATTTATCTATATGTCAATACCTATCTATCTATCTATCTATCTATCTATCTATCTATCTATCTATCTATCTATCTATCTATCTATCTATCTATCTATCTATCTATCTATCTATCTATCTATCTATCTATCTATCTATATATCTACCTATCTATTTATCTATCTGTTTCTCTATCTATCTAGGCAGGTGTATAGATTAAAAAGTAAACACTTTTTAAATTGCTCACTGCAGGAGCAAAGCAAGGATCTGTCCAACAGTCCTTTATAAAAATAAAAAAAAGAGTAAAAAAGATATTTCCTAATTCTTTGGGCTAAAAAAATATCATTTAACTACGATATGTATATAATATAACATTTATTTAATTTTGCACAATATATTGGGACCGTTTTATTATTTCTTTATTTGATAATGTTTTTACCCAGAAAATAATTAAATTCAGACACAATTGTGTAATTTCATATTTTTAAATGAGCTTAAATAGATTATACAATTATTTTTAAATTAATTTTTTTAGCTGAAACGTAATTTTTAAAGTAAAATGTTAATAAACTAATTTCTCTTATACAAAACGATTTGTCTTTTATTGTAGGATGAACATTTTAGCTTTTAAAAATTAATATCTTTTTCTCCTATCATTTTTGTACATAATGTGCAATTTTAATTTTCATATTAAAATCATTGGATTTTACAAGGGGAATTAAAAAAAAAGTAAAAAAGCAAATTCTGCATATTTATTTTTCATATGTATTTAAAAAAAAATATTATAAATAGATATTGGGAAATTTCCATTAAATAAGAATACAATTATCCACGGAATTAAATAAATAAATAAATTGATTTATTATTAAACTATTGAAAATATTTATAATAAAAACTACATATTATTTTTCCGTAAATTAGCCATATAATAATAAAAAAATTCGGGGTCATTAGTTGCAGTAATAGAGCAGTAGATTCTGTATTCAAGTTCCACTGGCAGTGACCCAGTTCTGACACGTCTAGTGTTCGAACTTGTTATGAATTCACAAGCAATAAACCAACTGATTTTATTTATAATAATAAGAATGCATATTCATTATATCATCACTCATTAGGATTTTATTAAATAAATATATTGTCCGTCAAGTAGTGATAAGAAAAAAAATTAAACAATTTTTTTTAAATTTAGTTCTATTTAAACAATCGCATACATAAAATGTAGAGATTATTTATCAATTGATTGGGAAATCTTTTAAAATTTATACTTTTTAAACACACATCTTCGGATTTAATATATATATATTCTAAATAAAAAAGAAGTTATAATGAAAATAGCATATAAACAGTAGAAATTAGAAATGCGTTTTATATTTTAAAATATAGAGTTGAGTTTTGAATATGCTTGACTAAATTTTGAATCACTAAATAATAATATTTAAATCTTTGTATGTTAGGTAAATGACATTGTGAATTGATGCTCTATGTTGGAAAAAATCACCACATAGTATTATAAAGTATCACCAAATTAGCCAAAAAGCAAAGAACTTTGGTGGAAGTTTACAATAAACAGTTTTAACAAAAGGGAATTTGAACACAGATTTTCAAACTCCCTTTAGTCAACCAACTACATCTTATACGACTTATACACTTAACCACGTACACACAAACAAGATAAACGATCTCCAATATACATATTTTGTTCTGAATCAGTAGTCATCAGTTGGTCCAGATCACTATCTACCACAATATATATATATATATATATATATATATATATATATATATATATATATATATATATATATATATATATATATATATATAATGAGTCCTTGGTTTATATTAAGATAGCAAATCTTCAAATTTTAATGGGCAGGCTTCAATCTTCTACACTGTCCAACTCTTCAGGCATGATGACTTGTTTAAAGCCCTTGTTTGCCAGTTTTATTATCATACCCATGTTAACTGTAAGTTATTCTGACCCCTCATATGTCATAATATTTTATCTCAAACAAATATTTATGTATATAAAATAAAATTTAAAAAAATGCTAATTAATTATAAAATTAATCATTGAATAGAAAAAATAAATTAAAACAGATAAAAACAAAGTAAAGTATTAAAATAATAAAATTATTAAGTATCTAAATTTTTTTGAAATTAATTTGCATTATCAAAAAAAAGTAAACATTTTTCTTACTTGCACTTTTTTCTTTTTTTATTTCCAATTATGACTCCACATCACGTTTTCTTTCCCATGTTTTTGAAAAACATGTCATTGATAACATCAGTAGGGGGATGGTTGACTAAGCAGTTTTTTGAAAAGCACAATGAAAGTGCTTAAGTTATTTTTTTTTTTAAAGTACTCAATAACATGTAAAAGGGGCTGCAATAGTAAATTTATATCAGTATATGTGTTTTCTGGAAGAAAGAGGAGAGTGGAATAGAAAAGATTAGTGCAAAGGCCATTATCAGATAGTGCATCTATATGCAAAAGTTGAGGAAATATTATAAAAATTGCTTTACTATTTAAATACGTAATGGCTTAGAATGGCTTGCTAAAAGTTCCTGTGATCCACTTCTTGACCTACATAGCTGTTTCATGAAGGAAAAATACATGTTTCAAGTCTTTAAGTAAAAAAAAAGGCCCTAAAAAAAGAAAGCATGGTCACTCTGTCCTGACTCTTTATTATGTCTTTATCTATATGTGTCTTGCCCAAGAAAGAAGAAGTTAATATCCACTGATGCCTGATAACTACACAACCATAACATGGCACTCCTAGATCAATCATATAATCAACCAATGGAAAAATACCATGAACTATTAGTATGGAATAGAGTAAGTATGTATTATTTTGCAATTGTGTAATTTGTTAAAAGAATCACATGGTTTAAATCATCCATCTTCAATACAGTCAATAAAGTGTATAATCGATAGACTAAAACTCATATAAACTTCATTGACAAAGTGGGACATCAAAGAATCTTGAGGATTATTACAGTCAAAATGATTAAAATGTTATTTTATTTTTCTGTAACTATGTTTTGCTAGCAAAAGATGAACAAAACTATGTATCAACCTAGTCAGAAATATTATGTTTATCTAGAATAAGGTGTATACTTAAATTGTTATCATTATATATTACTATTAAAGTACATAGTTCACACCTTGATCAGGTTTCTAGAGTAATAAAAACATTTTTTGTAAAAAAAAAAAAAAAGTATATTATCTTTATCTAATAATGTTGATGCTTTATTAAGGGTTGTACTACCCATTATTTTGATGTGGAGATACATTACACATTACTATTATGTGATTAAAATTTGTTGTTTTATATATATATATATATATATATATATATATAATCAAATATATATATATATATATATATATATATATATATATATATATTGCTTTATTTGCTTTCTATTTATGCATTTTACCACATTGGCCAATTAGTACAACATTGCAAATGAGTTTTATAAATTCCCAAGCTATAGTATGATCCTAACAGGTTATCCACTAAAGAGGTATAAGTTAACTCTGGGCTGTTAGTGGTATTATTATGGATCTTCAATAGTATAACCAGCCCAAACAAACTAATATTCTAGACTCAGGCATCATGAGTTAAGTTCAAACGATGACTTGAAAATATTACATGTTGTGAAATTAACAATACCAGCAATGGGCTTTTAACTGATAATGCCCTTCAATATGCTCATCATAAATTATTATTGGTTCAGTAGGCTGTTATTCTATATACCTGGAGTTTCATTACATTTGTTGCTGCTACATGGTCTGAAATACTTCCTCCAAGGTTGTTATCTAGGGCTCTGTTTACATATGCCACTGCAATATATCAGGAATAACTCTGCTACATTCATTCTGTTGTTTATAGTGAAAATATGTGAGTAAACAGAAACCCTAGGAGAAATATGGTGATGTTGCATAAATAAAAATAAAATGCATAGATGCTGAAGTTGATAAAATGTGGAGAAATACTGTGATAGAGCCAGATGAATAAGAGTAAATCACTAAGAAAAATGGGGTTGGACTTGGAAATGGTCTATGTGGAGCTGCTGTAGTCATTTAAGAGTGAACTTAATATTATATATATAAATAAAAATTAAAATTTTAATACTAATTTGATTGATAAATGGTAACAAGAATTAAAGTGAAAATGTCTGCTTAAAATTGAAAGAAAACATGGTATTGTTATCAGAACAGATAAATTCACATAACAATGTGTGACAATAAGTGATGAATCACAAGCTGAAAAAAAAGAAAATTTCAAAAGAGTAGGCTAATCAACAACTCTATTTATAAGTTTAATGGCATAAATGAAAGGTCAAATGAAAATAATGTTTGAAGATAATAAGAGCCAAATAATAAAAATGGTTGAAGATAATAAAAGCCAAATGAAAATGGTAGCTAACCAGATAGAAGATAACAATTACAAAATGAAAAACCAACTAGAAAATATGTCCAAAGATAATAAAAGTCAATTGAATGAAATTAAAGTAATCATGACCAGCTGAAAGATGAAATTATGAAAAAATTAAAATTAATCATGGAGCTTAAATGACAAAATGAAGAAGGGCTTGAAGAGAGCAAAAAAAAAAGAACAAACTGGGATACCAAAATAAGCCATCTACAAGAAACAGTGGAATTGCAGACATAGAAATTAAAATCTAGAGCTAATACAAAAAGAAATAGTTGATCTCAGTAAACAAATAAAACCAAATCCAAATAGTAGATAATGATCAACATAAAAAAGTGATGGACAGGATCCAAAGGCTATCCAGGATTAAAAAAATGACTGTGTCCATCCCAAAAGGAGAAGCAAATGAAAAGAAAAATGAAGAAAAAAGATATCTGAGTTAAGTACTTAGAATTATAAAAAAGCACCAATTGAAAATATAAGCAGGCTGAAAAGATATTTCAGCTTGAATATCATAATAAAAAAGACAAAGCTGTCCATAGCCTGCAGCCATTTGAAGGAAGCATCTCAGGCTTAATTAAACTCAATATTCATCCATCCTGGAAATTTTATGGAATTAAACCCTACACTCTATTTTTCAGGAAACAAGTATCAAAATAAATGGCCATAACAATAAACTAATTGTTGGAATTGCATAGCTCCCCATGCCACATTGAGAGGATGCAAATTGGTATGATTAAATGTATTATTGAAAAGGTTGCTGAAATGTTTAAAACTTTTGAGAATAGCAAACCTATAATATTAGAAAAAGAAAGGAACTAAACTCCACCAAAAACTGCATATAGAGATGATAATGGTTCTTGTATGAAGATCACCAGGTGTGGAAATTTCAAAGAAAAGTCACTACTATAGTATGAAAAGAGGCAAGTAGAAGTGCTATAATGGAAAAAGAAAAAGATTTTCTGATAGTCCACCCAGTCCAACTAGGACTTGCATAATAAGCAAATTGAAAGTGGATCATGCATGAACCAAAGAAAAATAAATATTATCACAGCTCAAATCATAACCCCCAATCTTCAAAAGCAGGACACAGTTGTGTTTCTGATACAGAAATGAAAAAACAATAAGTTTATATATATATATATATATATATAACTTATTGTTTTTATATTTCCTATACTTATATATATATATATATATATATATATAAGTTCCAAATAATTTTAATGGTAAAAATAATAAAAATATATGTCTTATTTAATCAGTAATGCTAATAAATAATAAATATGACCGATCATGGAAATTATATTATTTCAGAATTTAATCAACTTCTTAATATTGAACAAAATGAATGTTTAAAAGAAGATAAAGGTTTAGATATGTGGTTTATTAAAAAAATATATAATAGAAAATGCATTATACAAAATTTCAATAAATAGACATATAATAAAAATTTATTGTTGAATCACTAAAATTTGAAAGTGATAATATTATTGTAACATATAGTGATAGATTTTATAAAATGGGTAATGGATGGCCGATGGGACTATTTACGATTGCACAAATTTGTATATTTTACATTGTCAAAATATGAGGAAAATATATTAAATTCTTGTAACTTTGATAATATTTATGCTAGATATGTGAATGATGTCTTTGTTTATGATTCTTGTGACATTATTGAAGCACTTTTATATAAGCTGAATAATTTCAGCAATTTAAAATGGACTATTGATAAAGAACAAAATAGAAAATTAAATTTTTTTGACTTACAATTATATAAACACACAATTAGTTTAAATTATAAATTGATTATTAAATGTATTTAAAAAAGAGGATATTAGATCACATGGACCAATGAGCATCACATGATCACATTTCCTATACTAGCACATTAATTGTTGATAAACAGAGCAAAACTCTCCATACAGTATTGCCACCTGTGCTAAACAGAGTAATCAATGGATGCCAG
Organism: Epiperipatus broadwayi; assembly: GCA_028023455.1. Lineage (NCBI taxonomy): Eukaryota > Metazoa > Onychophora > Udeonychophora > Euonychophora > Peripatidae > Epiperipatus > Epiperipatus broadwayi. The sequence goes on along the minus strand of JAQFVV010012430.1, from coordinate 4,177,242 downwards.
AAGGCTTGTGCATAAAATCCCTATCTAATGCCTACTCATCCAATATCCCCAGACTAGTTTCTGGCTTGTGGCCTTCGTCAGTGAGGAGCTTTGGACCTGAGAGCACTGCATCTAGATCTTAGGATCTAATGCAACCCTCTAGCAACCACCTTTTATCTCTACTTAACTACAAAACTATGAGAATGAAATTGAAAACACAAAAAATATTTTCAATCTAAGCTCAATAGCTCATATAGTCATATGGGTCTGAACTCAGTTCAGCACCCATACATTTTGGTGTCTTTGGCTCTTTTACAACCATAGCCACCACTATCCTATTAGGCAGAATTACTCTGTTTAGCACAGGTGGCAATACTGTATGGAGAGTTTTGCTCTGTTTATCAACAATTAATGTGCTAGTATAGGAAATGTGATCATGTGATGCTTAATGGTTTAACACCAATCCTGCCTAATAGGATAGTGGTGGCTATGGTTGTAAAAAGAGCCAAAGACACCAAAATGTATGGGTGCTGAACTGAGTTCAGACCCATATGACTATATGAGCTATTGAGCTTAGATTGAAAATATTTTTTGTGTTTTCAATTTCATTCTCATAGTTTTGTAGTTAAGTAGAGATAAAAGGTGGTTGCTAGAGGGTTGCATTAGATCCTAAGATCTAGATGCAGTGCTCTCAGGTCCAAAGCTCCTCACTGATGAAGGCCACAAGCCAGAAACTAGTCTGGGGATATTGGATGAGTAGGCATTAGATAGGGATTTTATGCACAAGCCTTCTGGCATCCATTGATTACTCTGTTTAGCACAGGTGGCAATACTGTATGAGAGTTTTGCTCTGTTTATGGACCAATGAGCATAAAATAACAAGTTTGAAATCTTTTTACATCATAATGATAAATTATGCAAATATAAAAATAATAAAAATCAAAATATTGAACTTTTTACTCATGAATCTATGAAAGTAGGATATGATAGAAATCAAATTTTATAGTTTAATAATAAAGAGAATAATCATAATACAAAATTAGATAACAAAAAATGGATATCTATGCCATAAATAATGTTCAATCTAAATTAATTAAGTATATATTTAAAGATAAATACAGTATTTCATTTTATGTTCTTTCAAATGTAAATAGACTTATTAATAATTCTAAAAGTATTATATTTAAAATGCAAAGAAGTCATATAATTTATCAGATTGTATGTGGCTGTAAAACAGTATATATTGGGGAATCAAGATGTGCTCTTTTAATGATAAAAGAACATCAATTATTATATATTCAGGTAAAAAAAACTACAAAGAGTCAATATTTGCAATACAGACATTCTTATACCTGAAACTTAAATGTAAATATAGGGGATTTAAACTCAGACTTTCATACAACCTTCAACTATTCACACTATCTCATATTACTGATACACATGACCACACACAGGTCAAAAATATAAATAATCATCAATATATGTATTTCATGTTGAACAAGCACTCATCAGTTGATCCAGATTATCATCTCCCACACACATATAAATCAGTGCTCAGTTTATATTAAGATGGTCTCAGTATTTTTCAATGATAAAAATCTTGTAATTATAAATTTATTTTTAATGAAAATGATATAAAAATATTAATGGATGAAGAAAATCATAGAAAGAGAAAAATTAAGGAAGCAATAATGACAAATACATTCAAAGATAATATAATAAAAAGATAAGCAGAAAATACTGACATAAGTAGCTCATGTAAATCTGCATCATATTAAACTTCCTTATTACTTTACAGTTCATTTCCTAATGTAATTGAAAACTAGTGATTAATATATATATATTTACCATTACTAATGTATATTGAAAACTAGTGATTAATATATATATATTTACCATTACAAATAGTATTGTAGATTTATAATGGGTATTTATAGTTTTACATTTATTATGTATAGAGTTTAATATTAGAATGGAATTTACAAGCTTAAGCAAACGTTGGTTAGATAAATTAAATAGATGTTTTATATTTAAATTTATGTCAGATTATATGTTTAAAATTAAGTTAATTATTTTGGATAATATAATAAGACAATATAAAAAAGTTAATAACGTTAAAGGATATTTAAAGGCTATTGAAAATTTGATAAATATGAATGAATGGGATCAATGGAACGAATTTAAAATACATTATTAAGTAGGAGTTAAGAAGATAAGAGAAAATTGTATAAAGAAATTTGATAAGAAAATTAGTTTTTTATACAATTGTAATTATCCAAATAATTACGGTGATGGCAATTACATGAATTTAACAAGTACAAAGATTAATTTTACGGAAAAATATGTATTACAACATGGTTCGAAGTATGTAGGTGGTATGTGAAAAAATTATAATATGGAATTAATTACTTCTGTTCAGAATACATTTAATGACACAATGAATTTGCAGAATGGTGATAATATAATTCAAATATAAAGTACAAAAAAAATAATAGGTATGATTGATTGTGGAATTATGTCATTTCAGAATTTAAGCATCTTCTTAGTATTGAACGAAATATAAGTTTAAAACAAGATAAAGATTTAAGAATGTGTTTTATTAAATATATATATATATATAATGATATAATTGAAACATAAATGAATAAATTAGGATTTTGTATTATTAATAATCGTAATATGGAGTGTCAACATATAAAATTTTAAAAATGCCATTTTAAAAACGGCTAAGGGTCATTTTATGAATGGTGGTAGCTATTATAAAATATATCCATCTATATCTATATGCCCAAGAATATTTACTAATATTAAGTTTCACAAGAGCTTAATCCTTTTAGATTAATGATAGATTTTGGAGGATCATAGATGTATAAAACAGCTTAATATATTGGTAAATTACTGCAAGATATGTTGGGTTTTGTAAGATACCCAGTTGCATAATCTTACAAATTTATTGATAGAATTTAAAATGTACAATTAAATAGTAATGTCTTGATGACAGTCTTCATTTGTAAAGCTATAAGTATGAGATTTAAATACTAAATCTCAAATCTGCTAAGTAGGCATATTAAACATTATAGTGTAATTACAGCTTCACTAACAAATGCAAAAAAAAATCGCATATTTATAATTAAAAATGATAATATTATTGCTGTATGTAAGATAGATTTTATAAAATGAATAATGGATGGCCTATGGACTATCTATTGTTGCACAAATTTTTAATTTTATATTGTCAAAATATAAAGAAGATATGATAAATATATGGATGGTGTTTTTTTTTTTGTGTGGTTTGGTGATGTTATTGAAGCACTTTTATATAAGCTGAATAATTTAAAATAATTTAAAATGGACTATTGATAAAGAACAAAATAGAAAAATAAAATTTTTGAATTTACAAATGGTATGGACTCAGGGAATTATCTGGGGTGATGGCACTAATTATCATCATTTCAAGTCAATGACTCAAAAATTTAAAATATTAAATATAAATTTATATATTTAATATAAAAGTAATATAAAATTAATGAGTATAAGATCATGAAAGATCCCACTGAGAGATCAGCATAGCTAATCATATTAAGTATAAGTATGTTAACTTTAGCACATCAACTTTATCCAAAAGTAATATTCATTCATCATCATGAATGATTAACAAAATATAGTCAATCTGGTGACTGGATTTAAAATGGGTCTACTATAAACAAGGCTAATTATTTAGCTCTTGATAGCTTGTAGCAGATTATTTAAGCATTAATTTGGATGCACAAATGTAAGTGCTAATCCAACATAATATATAACTATAAAAATAATATTGATGGAATATTAAAACATGCTGATCATCATAAATGCTCTAGATACTTAGTACCATTAATGTAATGGTCAACTATAAACTTAATTTCTAAATAAATACTAAACTAAATAAAATGCAGTGCATAGACTTTAAAGAATATCTACTTTGTGCCAATCCAGAATTATCATCATCAATTGAATGCCGATAAACACTAATATAACCCTTTTATATAACAGACTATTATTCACAAATCTAGTTCAGAGAACACAAGCTCTATAATAGTTATTGTGAACAAGAGATATAATGCAACATATAATAATTTATATTTTTGGATTGAGGAAGTCATTGGAATAATTTTAACAATGAAATATCAATTTATTAACAACAACAAAAATGAAATTAAGTTCTATAAAATAATGTTATACATATGTAAATTAAACCTTCTGATTTTGATTAATATACAAAAATATGCTATCACATTATGATTTACATACATGTTCCAATAGGTTTACATAAAACACCTATATAGATATGCATTATAATATAAAATGGACATTTTATTTGTCATACAACAAAATAGAAAGATTATTTTTTACATATATGTGTCCACCTGACATGTATTGATATCAGCACACAGATGTGCATACTATTTATGATCATATTTGAATTGTCATAAACCTATAAATAAAATTCATTTTTATAATATGTAATTAATGACTAATTTATCATATATGTGTGTGCACATGGAAATGTGTGTGCACATTGATATTTATATTGTATATTTTAATTTTTCAAAATAAAATTATTAAAATATATATTTTAACAATTAATTCCATGTTAAAATAAAATTCATAAAAGCTTTTTCTTCTTTCTTCTTTTTTTTTAAAAAAAAATATAAATCTTGACAGGATACTGTTAATTAATTATAAATGACTTTTAAAAAAAATACTCTGGAAAGTTCCTTTGTTTTCCAGTCTAGAAATTTTTTTGGAGATGAATCAATTCTTTAATTTACTTTTAGTTTTTTAATTCAAGCAAAAATTATTTTCTTGTACTTTTAAATTATAGATTTTAAATGTCATTTTCACTAAAAAAATTATTTAAAATATCATTCTCAATATATATACCACTACTCATCAGCTGCACTTTATATGTACAATACAGTGCATTTATATGTGGTTCTTTGCAGATGGATAAAATGGCATATGTATAACTAATTCTTCAGCAAGCTAATGAACTCTTTCATCATCAGGAAAAATATAATTCAGATAACTGTTGACATTCAATTCACTTCATTTAGTCTATGATTGGATAGACATCAGACAAACCACCTAGTATATAATCGGCTAAAAAGAATGCAGAAAAGTTGGGTCTTACTTTTAGGTGAATCCAAACTAGTAGCAACCAGTGGCAGCCTTCTTGCTCTTAGTTATATCTTCATGATAGTTTCTGTCCTAATCTGGACAACTCTTGGAACACTTCAGAACTACTTAAAAACTACCCCTTAATCTTTATTTCAATGCTTTTGTAGCCAGAGTGTGGAACAAAAAATACATTAGTTAAAATGCTTTTCCTATCTTGATTGAAAAAAAGTTAATTATTCCTTTCAATTCACTTTAAACCTTTGAAAAATCACTTTGTGGAATTTCTAAAATAGATAATGAAAGTTTATCAAAATATGTTATACAAGCTTTCCTTAAAAAAAAATTCTAAAATAGATAGTGGATTTTTATAATAACCATGATATCTATTTAACATAAAACATGCTTGTTTGTATTCAAAATCAGAATTAATAAAATATTAATTAGACATTTTTTAAATGTTCAATTTATATAAAAAAAATTAAATTCAAAATTATTTAGCTTATACTGTTATTTTAGTGTAATGTAGAAGATATGTATAAGAAAGAAAATTGTCTGTGTTTATTTCTACTTTTCCTTTTAACTTTATGTATATATGCACATACACTACTATGTTGTTGTATGCCATGAAACCCATAACAGTTTCAATAGAGATACAATTGGTTTAAATTATAAATTGATTATTAAACCTATTCAAGAAAGAGAATATTTTCATTTTAAATCACATGTACCAATGATGCATAAAATTGCAATTTTTAAATTTTTTATATTGTAATGATAAATTATGCAAATACAAAAGTGATAAAAATCAAAATATTGAACTTTTTACTCAGGAATTTATAAAAGTAGGATATGATATAAACAAATTTTACATATATTAAATTGGTTTAATAATAAAAAGATTAATCATAATACAAAATTAGATAATAGAAATGGATATCTACACTATGTAAATAATGTTCAATCCCCTCAAAATGTAATATATTAATTAATAATTCTAAGTGTGTTATCCCTAAAATACAAAGAAGTAATATAATTTATTAGATTGTATATAGTTGTAAAAAGTCATATATTGGTGAATCAAGATATGCTCAGGGAAAAAAGTATAAAAGATCATCAATTAATATATAATGGATAAAAAAATCTATAAATAGTCAATTAAATACAGCCTCAGTATTCTTTGGCCATGAAAAGGCTTACAATTATAAATGTACTTTTATTAATGTAAATGATACAATAATATGAATGGAAGAAAGAAATCATTAAAAGAGGAAATTAAGAAAGAAATATTGATACATAAATTTAAAGATAATATAATAAATAGACAAGCAGCAAATACTGACAGACCACATAGAAAATCATGTGGTATTTACAGTAGATAAGGATTACAATGTAATCGAAAGTGTTACTGATTAATATACATACATATATATATATATATATAAATTACTTCCAGTAAAGTATATATTTTATTTAAAATTTGAATACTGTGTTGAATAGATTTGTGTGAATTATTATATAGATTTAAAATACAGACATTTTAATGGTTATATATATATATATGATCACTAGATGGAGTTTACCAATAGCTCTAAACAAGCTTTGTTTTTATAACTACAATATTTCATATATATATATAAACCATTGCTAAGAAAGAAAAACAATATATCATTGATTTAAATGCAAGGGCACATAAATATATGTAAAAAGGAAATTAAGACCAGAAATAAAAATAACTATTCATATTGAGGCAATATGGTCTCATTTGTAATGACAATTTAGTTGATGATAATGGTAATGAAAGTATACATAACAGATTATATACATAATAGTATATATAAAATCGAACTATACTAAATTTTCTTTTACGTTGGCAAATTTATTTAGGTATTTTTATTTTTTAAGAAAGTAAACAGATTATCAAAAATCTGGGATTGAATATAAACAGGTAATTAACAATATCCTTTTATTGCTTGTTTATGAAGTTTGGAGATTATAAACAAATTTGTAAACAGAATACTTCTGACTATTTTTTATTTTTTATTTCGTTCATACATATATATTATTATAAAAATAATTAACGTTAAATTTTAAAATCAGTGGAGAAGTGAGTACAGAGGATCCAAGAAAATGCCACTTTCTGAAGTTTTGAAAAGGAGAAGAGATGAAAAATAGAGATGCATATAAAAGTTTATCAGCTATTGGTACAGATGATAAGTTACATGAAAGAAGAGTGACTGGATGTGATTCATTTTTGTTTATTGATTGTTTAACTATTTTCTTTATGATATATTTTCTCTAATATCAAAAAGACATTATTTCAATTTAGAATGGAAAGCTGCACAAACATTTATATATATATATAACTACAACCATTAAATGTCTGTATTTTTAAATTATATAAAAATAATTCAAAAAAATATTTTTAAAACAAAATTAAAAATAAAAAACCTTCTTCCTCTCCACAAAAATTTCAATTGTTTCACTCAAAATCATTTTTAAATTTTTATTAAATATATATATATATATATATATATATATATATATAAAAAAAAAAAAATTATATATATATATATAAGTATCATCTATTTTAAATTACAAGCTGCACAAAATTAGTAACAGTTATTATTTTCATTGGATCAAGAAGCCATACAGGACTTGAATGGAAACATCAATTATTAGACGTTATGTTAATTAGGGGAAAATAATTGATGGTGATAAATCTATAAGAATTTTTCTAAGTAAGTATACTGTCTTACAATTATTATTATTATCATCATCATAAAATGTAAGAACTACCTCATTTCTAGTAAGAAAACCTTGAGCAAGATGAAAGTTCTTATTTTTTATTTTAAAAATTATATTTCTTATATAAATTATATTAATAATATTGTACTATTATTATTTTTTGTTTTAGTTAATATTTTTACATACCACAATTCTTGATTTATTATTACATATTTTCTTTTATCAGAAATTATAAATTCATATATGCAACAAGTTATAAATTTATGTATGCGTTAAATATTGTTATTAAATTCATTTTAGATTTTTGTTCTCTTTAATCCAAGATCATGATTGTTTTATTGATGATTGTGATCTCAAAATTAAAAAAAAAATTAAAAATTATTTACTTTATTAAATATCTGAAAACCAAGCACTCTTCACAAACCTAATTGTAAATATAGGAGATTTGAACCCAGACATTCAAGCATCCAACAACTATCCACACTATCTCATATAACTGATACACATAACAACACACATGTAAAAAGATAAATAATCACCAATATAAATATATATCATGCTAAAACAGCACTCATCAGTTGGTCCAGATTATCATCTCCCACACACACACATATATATATATAAATTAACGGTAAATACAATATTATAGTCTAAATTCTTTTGTAGCCCTTTTGATTATGTGGTAATCCTTTTCAGCTTTAACTGAATTTCAAATTTTTTAAACTTAATGTTACGTATATTTCCATAAGTTATGTATCACCATATTTGCAACTTGCCTATTAATAACATCATTCTTATATTTATTAATTAATATTGCCTCTTTAATTTTCCTCTTTTCATAATTTCTTTTTTTCATTAATATTTTTATTTCATTACTATTAAATGTAAACTTATAATTACAAGTTTTTTCATGGTCAAAGAATACTGAAGCTGTATTAAATTGACTATTTACGTTATTTTTAATTCGATTATATAATAATTGATGCTCCTTCAATCTTTTTTCCACAGAACATCTCGATTCATCGATATAAAATTTCTGACATCCACATGAAATCTGATAAATTATATTACTTCTTTGCAATTTAGGAATTATACTCTTAGAATTATTAATCAATCGATAAATATTTGGAGGAACACAAAATGAAATATTATACTTTTCTTTAAATATATTCTTAATTAATTTAGATTGCATGTTATTTATAAACGGCATAGATAACCATTTTTTTTAAGTGTCATAGCATCGGCCGGAACGTGAACCCACAACCCGGGCAACTGCCTGCTAGTGCAAGGCAGTCGCGCTGACCTCTCGACCACCAATGCAAGCCAGATATCCATTTTTTATTATCTAAAGTAACACTGCAAACACTTTTCTTATTATTAAATGAATTTACTGTATGCGAGATTTGGTTTTTATCATAATCAACCTTTAAAAGTTCATTAGCAAAGAGTGTAAAATTTAAAATTTTATCACTCTTATATTTACATAATTTATCATTGCGATGCAAAAATAGTTTCAGACTTGCCATTTTATGTATCATTAGAACACGTGATTTAAAATGAATATATCCTCTTTCTCCAATAGATCTAAAAATTAATTTATAATTTAAATCAATAGCATCTCTAAATATTTGTAAATCCAAAAATTTTATTTTTCCATTTTGTTCATTTTCAATAGTCCATTTTAATATTCAGATTATATAAAAGAACATCAGTAATATCTTTAGGACCACAAACAAAAACATCATCAACATATCTAGTATAAATTTTAATATCTTCAAAATTATAAAAATTAAATATAATATCTTCATATTTCGACAATGTAAAATTACAAATTTGTGCCATCATAGGTAATCCCATTGGCCATCTTTTACCCATTTTATAAAACCTGTCATTATAGGTTGCAATAATATTATCACTTATAAATTTTAGTGATCCAATAATAAAATTTATTAAATGTTTATTTACAGCCATATTAATTAGTTCAATTTTAATTAAATTTATAGATTCAAGATGATCAATTGATCCATGTAATTCTGTTACATCCAATGAAGCTAACAGATCATTATCATTTATTTTTATATTTTTAATTTTATCAACAAATTTATAAGAAGATGCAATTGTATATATTCCAAAACCCAACATATCTTCCAACAATTTACCAATATATTTAGCTGTTTTATACATAAATGATCCACCAAAATCAATCATCAATCTAAGAGGATTTCCTACTTTTTGAAGTTTAATATTAGCAAATATTCTTGGGCATATAGACATAGATGGATATATATCATAATATGTACAATTATCCATAAAATGACTTTTAGCCTTCTTTAAAATACTATTTATAAATTTCACACATTGTCCCTCCATGTTATAACTATCAATAATATCAAATACCAATTTACTCATTTGTGTTTCAATTTTTTCATTATATGCATCTTTTTTAATAAAACACATACGTAAACCTCTGTCTTCTTTCAAACATATATTTTGTTCAGTTCTAAGAATATTTTTAAATTCAGAAATAGCATAATTCCATGACTGGTCATATTTATTAGTTTTTATTTTATATTTAGAAATCTCCCTAATAATATTAAATATGATCAGTCATGGAATTATGCTATTTCTGAATTTAAAAATATTCTTAGAACTGAACAAAATATATGTTTGAAAGAAGACAAAGGTTTACATATGTGTTTTATTAAAAAAGATGCATATAATGAAAAAATTGAAACACAAATGAGTAAATTGGGATTTGATATTATTGATAGTTATAACATGGAGGGACAATGTGTGAAATTTATAAATAGTATTTTAAAGAAGGCTAAAAGTCATTTTATGGATAATTGTACATATTATGATATATATCCATCTACACCTATATGCCCAAGAATATTTGCTAACATTAAACTTCAAAAAGTAGGAAATCCTCTTAGATTGATGATTGACTTTGGTGAATCATTTATGTATAAAACAGTTAAATATATTGGTAAATTGTTGGAAGATATGTTGGGTTTTGGAAGATATACAATTGCATCTTCTTATGTTTATAGAATTAAAAATATAAAAATAAATGATAATGATCTGTTAGCTTCATTGGATGTAACAGAATTATATGGATCAATTGATCATCTTGAATCTATAAATTTAATTAAAATTGAACTAATTAATATGGCTGTAAATAAACATTTAATAAATTTTATTACTGAATCACTAAAATGTATAAGTGATAATATTATTGCAACATATAATAATAGGTTTTATAAAATGGGTAAAGGATGGCCAATGGGATTACCTATGGTAGTACAAATTTGTAATTTTACATTGTCAAAATATGAAGATATTATATTTAATTCTTATAATTTTGAAGATATTAAAATTTATACTAGATATGTTGATGATGTTTTTGTTTATGGTTCTAAAGACATTATTGATGTTCTTTTATATAATCTGAATAATTTAAACAATTTAAAATGGACTATTGAAAATGAACAAAATGGAAAAATAAAATTTTTGGATTTACAAATATTTAGAGATGCTATTGATTTAAATTATAAATTAATTTTTAAACCTATTGAAGAAAGAGGATATATTCATTTTAAATCACATGTTCTAATGATACATAAAATGGCAAGTCTGAAACTATTTTTGCATTGCAATGATAAATTATGTAAATATAAGAGTGATAAAATTGTAAATATTACACTCTTTGCTAATGAACTTTTAAAGGTTGGTTATGATAAAAACCAAATCTTGCATACAGTAAATTCATTTAATAATAAAAAAAAGTGTTTGCAGTGTTACTTTAGATAATAAAAAATGGATATCTATGCCATTTATAAATGACATGCAATCTAAATTAGTTAAGAATATATTTAAAGAAAAGTATAATATTTTATTTTGTGTTCCTCCAAATGTTAATCGATTGATTAATAATTCTAAGAGTATAATTCCTAAATTGCAAAGAAATAATATAATTTATCAGATTTCATGTGGATGTCAGAAATTTTATATTGATGAATCGAGTTGTTCTGTGGAAAAAAGATTAAAGGAGCATCAATTATTATATAATCGAATTAAAAATAACGTAAATAGTCAATTTAATACAGCTTCAGTATTCTTTGACCATGAAAAAACTTGTAATTATAAGTTTACATTTAATAGTAATGAAATAAAAATATTAATGGAAGAAAGAAATCATAAAAAGAGGAAATTTAAAGAGGCAATATTAATTGATAAATATAAGAATGATGTTATTAATAGGCAAGTTGCAAATACGGCCATACACAGCTTATGAAAATATAAGTAACATTAAGTTTAACAAATTTGAAATTCAGTTAAAGCTGAAGAGGATTACCATGTAATCAAAAGCACTACAAAAGAATTTAGACTATAATATTGCATTTACTGTTAATGTTATTTTACAGGCTTCAATCCACTTCAACCTGCAACTCTTCCGCCATCCATATCATTGAAAGCGTGATGATGAAAAGCCAAATCCCATGCTGATGCCAATCTTAATATAAACTGAGCACTGATTATATATATATTGTAATGAATATGGTTAATTTGTACATATTTATACGATGTTACAATTCAAGTAGAGAGCAAATACGAATTTAACTTTATATCTGTATCCTTGATGGAACTCCAAGGCAATATGAACATATTATCTTGACGTTATCTTTCCTGATCAAGAACTCTCCACTGCTGAACAAAATAATATTCCTAAGAATAAGTTAACAAATGTCCAGTGCTTGATATATATTTTTAAATTTTGAGATTACTACAATACAAGCAGCACAACGAATATTTTTTAAAAATAAATCATTAACTTTGAACCAATAAATTTGACAGATCCCCCCTCCTCCCGTAGCTTGGTGACAGAAGAATAAAGCAGGTCTAAACAACCTTTAGGAATAGTAAGTAATATCTAATAACACACACACTAACATTATATTACATAATAACAATAAAAACAAAATAAAGAATACATCGAATATTAACAGCTCTATCTTGGAATTTTATATATGACAGTGTTCTATCTTCAAAAGGATTATTCTTTTCAAAATTAGTTATTATTATTTTTTTTTTATATTCTGAAATTTAAACAACAGAAAATGCATGCATGTGTATTTGTTTGCTATAGCTAAACGTTTACCTAGAATTTGCAGTTGTTCTCATTTGTAGTCCTTCTGAGTGCTCTATGCCATCTTGTGGGAGTTCACCCACTTCTTTTGTAGAGACGGTAGGTCCTCCGCAGACTCTTCGGCTGGATGGGTCCTTTTTTGAATATAATTTTATGTTGCTAGTCTATTCTCAGTCCTAGCTTAATTCTTCTTGGTTATTTAGTTTCTTTTTTACATCTCTCAGCATACAGAAGCTACGGTCTATCTAGCAGGTGAGGCACCGATGTTATTTTATCATGGGTCAGTAGTCAGGTGGGTCGAGCACAAACCCACATCTCTTTAAAGCCACTAGCCACACATTTCTTTTATTTAGTTTTTTGCTGCTGATCTCTCCAATTCTAAAGTAGTAATGGTAATCCTAATCTCCTTCCTTTCTTTTTTCTTTATCTATTGTTTATTGGATTAATTAATTAAACATTTTACAATTTCCAACGAATTGTTATCAGTGAAAAGAATGTATAATTATAAATAAAACTTTTTCCTTTAGATTCGTTCCTGTATTGTTTGTGGAATGTTATTAGTTAAACATATTTTATCACCTTCATTTTGTACAAATATATTATTTTACATTATATATTTTTTCTTTTTTTTATTACAAGTTTATAATTCATTTTAACTTCTCTTTCTTCGATAACTTCTTATAGTAATATATTTCAAATGTTCTTTCCTTATAAATGAAACTTTTTTATTTATTATTATTGTTATTTGAATCGTTATTTCAATCGTATTAGTTATTATAATACATAGTTTAAAGAGAGAAAGAGACGCATTTCTTTATGCACCCTCACCTCCTTCTGTTACAATAAAATCAAAAGTAATTTTCAAACATTTAACTAAATCTGAACTTTTTTTCTCTTTTTTTTTCAAATTTCTGGTAACTAAATTATTTACCCTTGTTAATAGGTATATAGATGTGACGACTTTTTTTTTCGTCGTAACAATATATATATATATATATGGGAGATGATAATCTGGACCAACTGATGAGTGCTGGTTAGCATGAAATATATATATATATATACATATTGGTGATTATTTATCTTTTCTACATGTGTGTTGTTATGTGTATCAATTATATGAGATAGTGTGGATAGTTGGTGGATGCTTGAAAGTCTGGGTTCAAATCCCCTATATTTACAATTAGGCTCCAGATTTGTGAAGAGTGCTTGGTTTTCAAATATTTAATAAAGAAATTTTTTCTTATTTTTTTTTTTAATTTTGAGATCACAATCATCAATAAAACAATCATGATGCCAAGCCCATGTTGACCTGAAGTCACTCTGATCCCTTATGTATAATAATGCATGTATAATAATGTTGGCATCAGCATGGGATTTGACTTTCCATTATCAGGCTTTCAATGATATAGATGGCTGAAGAGTTGGAGATAGGAGTGGATTGAAGCCTGTCCGTTAAAGTGTGAAGATTTGCTATCTTAATATAAACTGAGCACTAATTATATTTATATGTGGGAGATGATAATCTGGACCAACTGATGAGTGCTGGTTTAGCATGAAATACATATATTGGTGATTTTTTATCTTTTCTACATGTGTGTGGTCATGTGTATCAGTTATATGAGATAGTGTGGATAGTTGGTGGGTGCTTGAAAGTCTGGGTTATTTACTTTATTAAATAAAAAATTAATCCGGGTGATAAATATCTTATAATAAATAATTGGATTAAATATTCACAATCTCTAACTTAAGTATTCAAGATAGTCTTGTTTATTTACAAATCAGACCAATAAGAATGCAATTCATTTTATCATACTATTCGATATTGAGGTGTGAGTATATTATTTACGAACAACATTTACTATTTATAAATGATTGTATTTAATGTTATATCATTAAAAACCAGTCAAAACTTAGACAACCCCAATATCAATAACAATCAATAATTTCAATCGGTTGTCAAGGCAACCTCCTTTTAACAATAATAATAATAATAATAATAATAATAATAATAATAATAATAATAATAATAATAATAATAATAATAATAATAATAATAATAATAATAATAATGTTGTATATATATATAGTTTTAATTAATGGACATTGTCTTTAAGATTTGCAGTCCATCTACATATGCATATTATTCAAACATAATATGTTAGTAAACTTTGATATTAGCTGACTCTGTATTAATGGACCACTAAATGAATTCATTGCAGTATGGAAAAATATTATAGATCTGAAATGTATCTACTAAATTTGGTTCTTAATCATCCTAATGCCGTAATAGGGGCAAACTCTTTATAAACACATACAATTTTATTTTATTTTTAAAATGAATTTATTAAAACAGAAACATACATAATTAAAAATACAATCATGTTATGACAAAAAAATGGAGAAAAAAGAACTCATGACTGCCCCAGTATGCAAAATATGGACTTGGCTGACTGACAGATGCTTCTATACATATATATCAGAGTTTAGAAAATGGAGTTTCTGAAGATTAGTTTTTTTAAGTAGATTATATATATATATATGAAAAACAAAAAAACACAAGTTAAAAAACTTGCTAACTCTTGTATTTATGATAACAGATGGTGTTCTACCAAAAACACCATCAAGCGTAGTTTTCTGTTTAGATAAACGTCAGAGCGAGTATTCACTATCTCTAACTTTAATTCCACTTTCAGATCATGATTTCAAGCTATTTGCTATCGTCAGTGAAAGACAGGAACTGACGATAGCAAATAGCTTGAAATCATGATCTGAAAGTGGAATTAAAGTTAGAGATAGTGAATACTCGCTCTGACGTTTATGTAAACAGAAAACTATGCTTGACGGTGTTTTTGGTGGAAAGCCATCTGTTATCGTATATATATTGTATTGGGAATTTATATCTAATCATAAAATTCATGATTCAATTCAGAAAAAGCTCTTGAAATTAATACAAAACTTTATTTTATCCATTTGGGATGAACAAATAATTATACAGGTCCATTATGGGTAAGAATGTCACTTTCCAAAGGGAGAGAATGCAATACAAGAGCAGTAATTCAAAATAATCTAGTTACATATATTCTATATCCTCAGCTGGAGAACCTATTTTTCTTAAGTTAGAACTGAACTGTCTGACAAGATCAAAATGACACGTGATAAATAAATTTATATAATTTTATTCATTAATCATTTAATTAAAAAAAATGCATAACATAAATATACACAAAATAAAAAAATAACACACATACATATTTACAAATATTTTGCAATCTTACAATAAATCTTTAACAAATATTCTATAACAATAATAATGTTACTCATGACTATTACAAACATATATATTAAAAGTTTATAGCATACAAAATAACTGAAATAACTTTCTTATTAAATTATTAGGCCTTTTTGTGGAAAATAAATTAATATCATGTATGATCATACAAAAAAAAAAAAAACACCCTTTATTTCTAAAATGAAGGAATTTACTTTACACAATGTTATTTATCTTCAGAACAGCACCAGTGTTTTATAACATTTATTTTTCTTTATATTAACAATCCTAGTAACAGCAGTACTTTGAACAAAATCTTCTCTGGTTAGACTTTGGACTTCCCATATGTTTTAAATTACTATATTATATACTAATATGTTTGTAATGAAATATTGATATTACAGATAGATCACATTTTTAAAATAAAACATTGCAAAAGACATAAATAAATGAAAAATACATTCTTAATAAGATCAATGACTAAATGATATTTTTCAGAAGTAGATATTTAATCAAGGATGACAATAGATTTATCCCAGGTAAGTAATAATTTTAAAGCAGCTTCTTGTATCTCATTTCATGTTTAAACTCCTTTATATGTCATTACCTTCACTAGTTCAATCATAGACAGCTTCACATGACTCAGGTGTGAGTGGGTATATATTAAATTTAGCTCGCCATAATTTTATTTTCCCTAACTTCAAATTTTGTAAATCAATCACAGTTCAATTTCTTATCTGATATTTTAAACAACAAAATGGCATCTAATCTTTATTCTCACAAGCTAGCTGCTAAACTCTAAAAACTAAACCAAATTCATTTCTTTTTCTTTCTAAAAATATTACTATGTGGTTTAAAACCTTTCATCCTCCATCCCTTCTCTATAATTACATATATTCAATCAAAAGTTATCCTACTTATAAAAAGTAATTAATATTCATATTTTATTTATAAATATATATATTCTTCAATTTCAATTTACAGATTAGCATTACAATTTATATGATTCTTTTAACATAATTTTTTTTCTTTTATTTAATTATACCAATAAAATTTTTAACAATAAAAATACTAATTAATCCAATTAAAATAGAATATTTTATGTTTGTGATAATAATAAACGTTCACACACATTTATTAGATTAATGTAACTGAACTATTTAAGGATTTTAAATAAAATATTTCTTAATTTTATTGTACTACTTTAAAACAAAAAAAAAAAAAAAATGTGAATATTACAATGCAGAATGACTCTAGATTGAGAGTTCTATTCTAAAATTATATATATATATATATATATATATATATATATATATGAATAGGAGGCTTTACCTATAGATTGATTATATGACATTTATTGGTAACAGATAGACAAAAGAAATGCTAGCTGTGCTCACATCTGATTTGGCATTTATAATTTTTGAACTTTAGATACAACAAGCACTCCATGTACAGTACATAATAATTGTGATAACACTCATTCAACTCTTAGAATCACAAAGAAATGCCCTGCATACTAAATGGTATGCATGGCATACCATTAAATATTCATGGAAAATATTCAAATCCCCTTTTTTGAAAATAGCCATTCTTTTGGGGAAACTTACCCATCAATTTATATTAGATAATAAAGAATTTATAAAAAAAAAAAATTATAAATAGAATAAATAAATACTTTTCCTTATTAATTAATAAAACAAGATTAGAACTATATTACTTAGAAGTTGCTTTTTTCTTTTATATCATATTATCAAAGCCAAGTAAATTCAAAAATATTTATCAAACATTCCATACTTAAATGTTTGGGTTGAAAAGGTAGATGGATTCATTTTATCTTTTCATAAAGACTTTATCTTGTGTTTGAGAATGAAAGTATTTATTTAAGTATAATTTAAAATCTGTAAAGTGCATGTGCATTAGCCTGATCGCTAATTAACAATTACAATTTATTAACATAGCGCTATATAAATAAATACATTATTATATAAACATTCAAGTAAAAACTAGAATGCAAACAATTTTTATAATCTTATGTATCTTTATAAAACATCTTGTCAAGATATGGTTTTTTTTCTTTTTTTATTACATTAAAATTTTTATCACAATCATGAATAAATAATAATTCATTTCTATCAGATAATTATAATTCACTTATAGTATTTCAAAATATCAATGAATATTATTATTTAACTAATCAATATTTAAAATAATCCACACTTTATTTTAAATACTTATATATATAAATTTTGTATTCATTTCTCTTTTTCTTTTAAGTTTTAAAAATAAATGCAGACATTATATCTTCACTGTATTGTAGTCACGATATAAATCTATGTTAATATATAAATATTAAGTCATATAACCAAAGATAGGCAAGAGGTCTTAATTGAATAGATATATAGATAAATAGATGGATAAGTAAATAGATACATAAATAGATAGATAAGATAGTTGTATAGATATATGCAAATAATAAGTGGATAGATATAGACAAACATACGGATAAACAGATAGCTAGAGCTAAAGTTTAAGATGTAAGATCTTTAATTGTATGTCGAGTGATGAAAAAATGTTGAAGTTTATATATTAAAACAAATATATATTTTCTTTTATAGCCTGTAACGAACCTCACACATTATCATATAAGTAAATATAGGGGATTTGAACACAGACTTTCAAGCAACCTTCAACTTTTCACCCAATCTCATACCACTGAAACACATGACCACACACATGTAGCAAAATGGTATGAGATAGTGTGGAAAGTTGAAGGGTGCTTGAAAATCTGTGTTCATATCCTCTATATTTACAATTAAGTTCCAGGTATATGAAGAATGCCTGTATTTCTAATATTATCATATATGTATATAGAAGCACAAATGTTTCCGAGTCTATCCGTATCTTTTGCAATCACAAAATACATTTATTTGAAAGCTTTTTTTTCTTTAACGAAACAATTATTTCACTTATTTCAAAACCGTCTATTTATATTCGAAAATAAATTTTAACAAAATTGGTGAAAATTACAAATTATATTAAGGTAAACATAAGAATTTATTTATTTCCCAAATTTTTCAGTTTTATTTTTTAATTATTTTTTATTTTTAACTTGAACTGAAATACAAATTAGCCACACGTTGATTCTTGTATATATTGCAACATTTCTTTCTATTTAGCTGGATAGGAAATTTTAATTAATAATATCAAAAAGTTTACAGCACGTCCTTCCGTTCTGACTGGTTGGTGCAGAGTATTTTTATAGAACTAGTCTTCCAGAAGGAAAATCACAAGCCGCAAGAAATAAGTCTGCCGCAGCCAGGTTTTACAACTGACTGATTGCATCTAAACATTCAGGAAAGAACGAACTTCAAAAGAAATAAATTTGAGACAAAGCGCTCTCTAGTGATTGAAATTAAACAATTAATCGAGTTTAATACATTTTATGTTTAGAATTTTAAATACTAAAAATAAAGTTTTATTTTCTGTTTGTGCTATAAAGTATAGTTCAAAATATTATATATATTGTTTTATGTTTTATATTGTGTATTTCATAATTCTATCAACAATAATATATATAAAACATCAATTAATTAAACTAATACTTGGTTAATAATAAATGAATGGAAAATTATATACGGTAGTATTGTATTCATTTGTACAGATTTCCCCCCTCTTCCTTATATTATATTATTATAATAGATTTTGATTAATTGTATATAAAAGCGAGAGATGTGACTATGTATGCAATGTAAAATGGAATTGCAAAATAGGTCCAACACTTTGAAAAGAGTAAAAATCAACATTTACCGAAAAGAGCTTTTCTATATTGTTATCATATATATATACAATTACTGCTATTATATAAAGATATTTTATTTTATATCGTATGATTATTTAAATATATATATATAGTAATGTATTAAATTGTCTGCTTGCAGAAAGATGGAGTTATTAAACAAGAAGGTATTATCACCAAACAGTTAATATTATTTTTTGCTATTGTTTACATCAGGGGTGACCACGCACGAGGTCAATGGGAACCGTATGCCGGTTTTTCATGTATTGTAAAGATTTCACATTATATTATTTAAGTACATAAAAATAAATGTATATATAGTCAAATTTTATTTAATTTAATTAATATGATGACATTCTACATTTTAAATGCTGTATAAATTTAGTATATAAGAAAATATAATTAAGAGAAATAAATAAAATACCAAACAATTATTTCAAAAGTCTAATAATAAAAATAAAATATAATAATAAAAATTAATTTACAAAAAGTATAACATTTAATGAAGACCTTTGGTCAAAGCTTTTAAATTTGGCATATAATTGGTTAAAGTGTTTGCAGCAATTCTGTGAGATGCTGATTGGTCAATTGAAAATATTTCAACTTCATACACGTTACTGTGGAGTACAATAATTCACGGCAATATGTTGTACCAAAAATTAAAATTAGAGCGCAAACAACTTTTTTTAAAATGTGGATGGTTTGATTCTGGCATGAGTTTCCAAAATTCAATTAAAGAACTAGATTGTGATGCATTTGCAATCCCTGAACCTCTTTAATCTCTAATAACTCCAATTCCTCAGACATTTTTTTGACAAACATTATTTAAAAAATTGGAAATCTGTCTTCAGTAATATTACAAATAAATGTGTTCACAAAATATGCAAATGTAGATTTAAACTTTTCAAATCTTCTAACTTATATTTGAAATCCATTTCCAATTCTTCCATATTTTTTTTTTTGTATTCGTTTAATTTTTTTGCACTGATATTAATTATATTTACTTTTATTTGAAGTTTAGCTTCAAAACTAAATACTAAAAAATAAATTTGAATTTAGAAGTTGAAGTTAGGAGATAGGAGTTCTGAAGAAGATTGCTGTGGCAATCAAAACTGTAAACTGTAAGTGAGGGTGGTAAATAAAGCATTGTGTAACAGTAGTAAAATGCATGGATGATTTAGTATTCTATGATAAATACTGTTTGTGATAATTCATTAATCATTTTTCCTTTTCCTTATTAAGCCAAGTTAAGTGTTTGCAAATGTTCCATAATGTCTCTAAGAAACATGAAGTCAGAAAGTCAAGTTTCATTTTTAAATTCTGGATATGTTTTTTTTTCCTTTTTCTTTTAAAAATATTATGATAAAATTTAGGAATTCCACAAAATGGCTCAAAACATTGTAAGTTGATAGCTCTTATAACAGACCATAAGTAGAGATTACTGGGCAATTCATCTGTTTCATCATTTAGCTCTTCTAAAAAGTTCTTAAATTTATGGTGTGTTTTTGGCATTTGTTCTTATTAAATTAACAATCTGCAAAGCAAACTTCCACACATTTCATATTTTAAGTATTTTGCTATCAGATGTTCATGGAGAATTGTGCAGTGAAGAGGTACAAAATGTTGAATTTTGGGATTATTATTTAAAAGACCAATAAGACCTAAGTTTTTCCTATCATTTCTGGGATTCTGTTAGTCACAGCATAAATTATTCACAAGGCAATTCAAACCTGTTTATTGACTCATCAACTGCATTTTTGACATCGATTCTGTGGGTTGTTTCAGTAAGAGCTAGTAGGTCTAACATCGCTTCCTTTATATTTATATCTGTGAAATCTAGTGGACAAGAACAGCCAATTGTGAAATGTTTTGAATGTCTGCAGACTCATCAAGAGTTAAACTGAATACTGTATAATTTTTCAAATCACACATCAAACTATTTTTAACATTTCTACTAATTTCATTAATATGATGCTCAGTTATAGTGTGAAATATAGGAACTTGTGTGATCAATTTATGCAGTTGGTACTATCTGGATCCAAAACTTAACCAATTCTTCCAAATTTCTTTTAATAAACTCTCCTTCTCCATATCGATGTTTGGCAAGAGTAATGTTTCAAGCTACCAAAAAACTAACTTCATTGACGCTGTCTTTGTCAGGATTAAAAGAAGATAAGAGATCTTGTTGCTTATGAAGATCTAATGGCGATGATTGAGGTCTCATGTAAATTACTTATTTTATAGTTTGCAATTGTAAATTTACAATAAGATAATGGCTTTCCATTATTGTCAATAAAAGCAAATTTTTCTACCCAATCTTTCTGAAAGCTTCCATTTTCTTGTTTATATTTTCCTTTTTTAGTATTTTCTAAGGTCATGTTCACAAAAAAATTTAAGTAAATTTATTTTCAAAGTTTGAAATTCTAACAAAATATACGAATAAATAATTAATTAAAATAAAAATGTTTAAATATTAATTTTTGTTTTAAAAGATTCGTAAATGGCAACAAATGTTAGAAGAAGCAGTGCTCCTTAAAATAAAATAAGAATAAAAACAATTTAGAATAATTAAAAGCAATTTTGAACTATATTTATTTTTGGTTGATATTTTCGTGATAATTCTTAAACGTTTAAAATAGAAACAACAGAATCAAAATCAAGAAAATGCTTTCCAGTGTTATTTTCAAGAGTTTTTTTATATATTGTTTTTTAAAAAGTGAAACTCTAAGTGCACTAATTATAAACAATTAAAATATTTTTTTTAACCTGTACACATGTCTTTAAAAAGCTTACGCCTTATACCAAGAAAAAATTACACATCATAAACAATTTTTAAATTGCTTAATAAAATAGCCTACTTACCAGATTTTTCTGTGAAAATATGAAATAGGACATTTAGCTGCTAGGAAAACTATCACTGAAATATACAATCACTAAATTATACAAATCATTCACGTGATAAGATTCAGAGGATGTCGTTAACGTATAGTTTTCCAGTATATTTGAAAATAGTGATGTTATTTATAATAAAAATGTTTGATAAAAAATTTTGTGCAATTAAAAAAAAACAACTGCAATAATAAGTGCAAAATATGATTTCAATGGAAGCTGAACGAAATTTGACTAAGAGTTGCATACAGATCTGAGAGTCGCATTTGTCCACCATGGTTTTATACCCTCTTATTACAATTTATTTAGCATCTTAATATGTAGAATTGTATTATAAATTTTAAAAATATTCTTTTGTCACTAAGATATATAATATAAAATAAATATAATATAAAACTTCTTTAAATATTTTCTTTGGTCAGCATTAAAAAATCATCACAAATACTTCGTTTAATTATATAAATGATTATTAATTATTTTTACTACTTTACAAATTAACTAGAATAATTTGAACTTAGGATGGTTGAATAGTTGGAGGGGTGAGAAGATTGAACCCTGTCCATTAAAGTTTAAGGAATTGCTATATTAATATAAATGGAGTACTGACTGCATATATGTGTGAAAGATTGGCCCAACTGATGAGTTATGGTTCAACATGAAATACGAAAATTGAGTATCATCTACCTTTTTCAGAGGTAGGTGGTCATGTATAGTGGTTTTTTGAGATGCAATAGAGGATGAATATAGACTGAAAAATCCTAAGTTCAAATCCCTCTAGTGACTTTATAGAAAACATTCAGTATACTAGTTAATTACTTTGGAAACTAAAACAGGCAAAACTCTTCATACAGTAGTGCCACTCGTGCAAGTCAGAGTAATCAATGGATGCCAGAAAGCATAAGAAATGGTGATCATGTGATACTTTAAAAATTATTATATTTTATTTTACTTCAGATAAATATTTTAAAAGTAATCTTACAAAAATGCTTCTGAGATCTTCTCGCAGTCGATGCTTTGACATATGAAAAAGAAAGAAAACAAAAATACTTCTGAGATATTCTTTACAGAATCCTGAGTTTAGCTTGCAGAGGGAAAAAATAGATAAAGCTTACAAATATAGCTTTATCAGTTCTATCAACAATTACATTACCATGAGATCTAATATGATTTTGCTCAAGCATCAAAGAAATTCACTTATGATAATATTTATTATAAAATCATTATAATCGAGTATTACTAAAAGGTAATATTCAATACTTTACATTGCACTAAGCATGCTTTCAGCAGATCCCTGCCAGAATCAGAGTGCTTGCAGTAGTCTATCAAATGCATGCTTAGTAAAATATAACAGTATTAAATATGAGCTATTATCTTTTTTTTAATACTATATTATAAGGAGTTTATAAAAATTATAATAACTGAAGAAAAGAGAATGAATGTCATTTATAATTATAGTAGTATTCCATAGTAAAAAATAATGCATTTATTCATTCTTTGTCACTCTCTATTCATTTATTTTTAATGGCTCTCTCTCACAAATATAATTTTGAGCTACTTATTCAAATGTAAATAAAGAGAACAATATAGATCCATCATAAATCAAAAATATTTTATAAAAAAATAATCAATTCTATTGACCTATTTCAATAACAATTTTAAACTCTTTACCATAGATTCAAAATATTGTAGATCCCAAATTTGAATATCTTCTATAAAGGAATAAAAGTTTAAAATTGAGAATGAGTGACAAATAATGGATAAAAGGTTTAGTTAGTATATCATTGATTGAAATATTAATTAGTCTGTAAATATAAGCTATAAATTGTTTATTAACCTTTAAGATAATGATACATCCTACCTATGTTGAGAGTTAATCTATGCAGTAATTTTTCATATATAAATAGTCTTCTCTTTGAATAAGATTTGAGGCAAAAGGAAATTACTTCCTTTTGTTTAAGTATTCTCAAACTTCACTTTCCAAATAACTAATTTAACAAAAATATTTTTTAAAAAAATTATTATATGAAATGTAAAAAAAACTTACAATTTGACATAACTAGACAAGCATTTTAAAATATTTTATTTTTAAAGTACATATTTAGATGCAACAACAAGCATATTTTAATATATATATATATATATATATATATATATAATTTTTATGAGTATATCATGTATCAGATTAATGAAAATAAATTTTTAAATAAAATATTAGATATAGAAATTCATATAAACATTTATGTTTTTCTGCCTAGAATAACATAATCAATGTTTTCCAATTTGGAACTTAAATCTTAGTTCTATTTTCATTTCAATTATTCCTAATATCTATGAAAAAAACTAAAGTATAGAATCATTATTGTTAGAATTAACTTTACAACTGGTTGAACGAAATTATTTTGTCTTTTGGCTCATTTGCTCTCTAGTGAATTTTTTTGTAAGTATTATGTTAAAATGCATGTAAAATGGTATATTTTGATATAATAATTTTTTTTTTAAATTCCACGCTAAAAGGTGGGAAATTCCCACTCTTACAATAAAAATAAGCCCCACCCTGACACATTCTACCATTGTCTTTTGCCAAGCCTATAAAATGTTCAGTGTTTTATGATATTGCAGTTTCCAATGACGCAAAAACATGTTTATTTGCAAATTTATTATGGTTTTAAATGTTTTTAAAAATAATTTACACTATATTTATTAGATTAAAGAAATATAAATTCTTAATAACTTATTTTGACTTGAAATACTTTATTTTCAAAAATATAATGTTATATTAGCAGCTAATGTAAATATGGCCTGAAGCAAATTAGAAGACAAGCTATGATGTAAACAATCAACTTTATTTATGAGTAAAGAAAATATCATAATTTTACAATAAATATTTAAAAAGTTTAAACATTTAAGGCATAATTCATTAAATATAAAAGAAATAAATGATTATACATTTCAAATGTTTAAAAATAATAAAAATTAAAAAATATTTTGTTGATTTTATGAACTGAAAATAATCTTTCTGGAAACATGACATGTAACATCTTTGTTTTGATTACGTGTCATTTTTTTAATATTTACAGAAACAAAATGTGACCATTTATAATTTATTTCAGTAGAAGACAAAAATATCTATCAAATGAAGTCAAATTTATTATTTTATGAAAAGAAATAATCATTTTATCATATATTTTACACTAATGTGTGAGACAAAAAAAAACATTAGCAAAGCTGAAATGTAAGTTGTATGGTGATGCAATTTGGAACAGTTAAATTCTTTAATATAAACTTGTTTTAAAATTCTACAAGTTCCAATCAATCTAACATAATATAACAAAGTAATTTTTGCTAGGGCAAAAACACTACTGCACCCTACTTTGCCCTAGTGCACCACATGCATGTTTATCATTAACTTAAAGAATTATAAAATGTTACTCATTTATCTTAAAATGATGTTTACATCATATCACTACTGATTAAATTTTTAAAAAATATCAAATGAAAGAACAAGGAATTTAAGCTAACATAATACATTTTCTAATTTATTTTTGCTATATTTTACTTATTAAATGTTTTATTGGAGTTGAAAAAAATTTTTGTTTGCTTGTTTATTTGTTAACTCACATAGTGAGCAGTATAAAGACTCTTAAAATATTTAAAATTGATATTTACTGTATTCAATCTCAATAGAACTTGTTGAAATTTTGTATATTGATTTTAAATGTTTATAAAAGTGATAGGACATATTAATTTTTAAATGTGTTGTTTAGTTTCTTAAATATATGCACAAAGGATATACATATTAATTTACTTTAGAAATATCCAGTGATATATATATATATATGCATGTGTGTGTGTGTGAAATTGAGTAAAATTATGTTTTAAATGAAGTTCATTTACACTATTTTTTTGGTAAGCATATTTTTTTCAAATAAAAAATTTCCAATCAAAGTAAAAATATTAAACACTTAACTTAAAAGATATTTCATATTTCTAATCACTTATATTATTATGTACACATACTAAATATGATATATACATAAGAGGTATACATTTTAACTTATATCAAAAATATCTAGTCATATATTTATATATCAACTGCAGATGTTCAGTCAATTTAAAATATAATATAGTTTTA
The DNA here is from genome assembly GCA_028023455.1 of Epiperipatus broadwayi. Taxonomy (NCBI): domain Eukaryota; kingdom Metazoa; phylum Onychophora; class Udeonychophora; order Euonychophora; family Peripatidae; genus Epiperipatus; species Epiperipatus broadwayi. Next base: position 4,150,127 of record JAQFVV010012430.1, on the reverse strand, counting down.
TATTTTAATTTAATGTTCCAATTTTAAAAACTTAAAAGTAATAGAGATATTTTTTAAATATTTAATGCTCTTATTAACCATGCATTAAAAACTGTTTCTTCAACTACAATTGGGGTTTTTAGATTTAACTTGGAATAAAAGCATGGGTGTTCCAGAAATTAATGAAGTCATTTCTATTTTTATAACAAGAGATTGACTTAATTAAATTCTGGACTGCCTCCCCCCACACACATGTTTTTATTTCAAGTTAAATCTAAATACTCCAATTATGGTTGGACAAACAATTATTTTTATTCTTTTTCATGCATAGGCAATAAAAGAATTTAATATATATTTTTATTACTATTATACAATTAACTGTTTTTTATTTACAATTACAGTAAGTTCTTAACTTTTGTACATAATAGATTCCTGAAAATTGTATAAAAGTTGAAATGTACTAAAGTAGAGCAATGTAAAAAAATATAAAAAGATGATTTTAAAATATTTATTTTTTAACAAGATGTATTAAAATATACAAAAATAACACTTTATTGATTAGTATCTGGTGCTTTCTGTATAAATTTATCAAGAAATAGTTGAATTGTATTCTTCTTGGTAAACTAATCTGTACACCAAGGTTGATTAGAATAATTCTAGACAATAAAATTCATTATATATATATATCATATTAATGCACTAATTATATATATATATTGAAACAGATATTCTGTTCCTCATATAAATATTCAAAAGACCCCCCCATTTAAAAATGTCTAGCGTGATTCAGTCTAATTGGGAACGCAATAAATTTTGATTTGTTTAAAAAAAAATCATATTTTTAATTTTGAGATTGATGAATTTGAATAAAATGTTATATCGTCTTATTTTACTTTTTTTTTTTATCTGTCTCAATAAAAAAAAAAAGAAATTAATTATCCAATCATTAAAAAAGAAAGAAAAAAGATACTTGAGTTAAACTGAGGCAGTATTCAAATTAGGCATGTAGTCAGAAAAAAAGAATTTTCGTCTTACACAGAGAAGCAGAACATATTGAATTTTTTTTTTAAAAAAAAGAAAGTGTATTACTTAATTCTTTTGACAAATTAAAATATAGCTTTAACTAAACGTGAAAATGGAAAAAGAAAACTTTGCTAGAGGAATTATAATGTCAATGGGGTAATTTAGCGGCTTCATTCTCTCCACGCTGTGCCATGACTTTCCATCGATGAAATAACCCGCCTTCTTTTGAATAAACTAGACTGCAAAACTGGAAGGTAATTATGTTATAAAATATTAAAACATCTTTATCATACGTTATAAAGTGAAGTTATGAAATAATTACATAGAATTTGTTTTTATAAAATATTAAAACATGTTTATCATACGTTATAAAGTGAAGTTATGAAATAATTACATAGAATTTGTTTTATAAAATATTAAAACATCTTTATCATACGTTATAAAGTGAAGTTATGAAATAATTACATAGAATTTGTTTTGTAAAATATTAAAACATGTTTATCATACGTTATAAAGTGAAGTTATGAAATAGTTATACGCAAATTTATTTATAAAAATATTTGAACGTATTTACTATATAAATTAGAAATGCTTCAATTACCAAATGATAAATGCTCTACAAACCAAGAATTGTTGAGTTCAAATGTCTACCAATCGGTAATAATTCATAAAATGATGAAATGCTGTATAAATCATAAATACTTGACTGCTTCTAAGCTTCTTATAATGTAACAGAGTTTATGTGTAAGAATATACTTTTATATTTGGCTAAATTATAAATGCCTCAATTATCAAATGATAAATGCTCTACAAACCAAGAATTGCTGAGTTCAAATGTCTACCAATCGGTAATAATTAATAAAATGATGAAATGCTGTATAAATCATAAATACTTGACTGCTTCTAAGCTTCTTATAATGTAACAGAGTTTATGTATAAGAATATACTTTTATATTTGACTAAATTATAAATGCTTTAATTACCAAATGATGAATACTCCACAAACCAAGAATTGCTGAGTTTAAATGTTTACCAATCAGTAATAATTTATAAGATAACGAAATGTTATATAAATCATAAATGCTTAACTGCTACCAGGCTTCTTCTCATAAATGAATACAAAAATGAACTATTGTTGAATTAGAATGTTTCCAAGTTTCTTCTCATAAATGAATTCAAAATGAATTATTGTTGAATTAGAATATTTCCAAGTTTCTTCTCATAAATGGATTCAAAATGAATTATTGTTAAATTAGAATAATTCCAAGCTTCTTCTCATAAATGGATTCAAAATGAATTATTGTTAAATTAGAATATTTCCAAGCTTCTTCTCATAAATGGATTCAAAATGAATTATTGTTGAATTAGAATAATTCCAAGCTTCTTCTCATAAATGGATTCAAAATGAATTATTGTTAAATTAGAATAATTCCAAGCTTCTTCTCATAAATGGATTCAAAATGAATTATTGTTAAATTAGAATATTTCCAAGTTTCTTCTCATAAATGAATTCAAAATGAATTATTGTTGAATTAGAATATTTCCAAGCTTCTTCTCATAAATGGATTCAAAATGAATTATTGTTGAATTAGAATATTTCCAAGCTTCTTCTCATAAATGAATTCAAAATGAACTATTGTTGAATTAGAATGTTTCCAAGCTTCTTCTAATAAATGGATTCAAAATGAACTATTATTGAATTGACTATTTCCAAGCTTTTTCTCATAATTGAATTTGTAAATGAACTATTGATAAAAAAAAAAGGAACTGCTTCTAACTCTTTTATAAGTAAAATAAAAATGAGTTATCATGTGGATAGAAATGAATTTCGTTAGAAATTGCAAATTAATTGTTATTTAATAAATTTTTTTTTGTTACTAAAAATTAAATTGGTTATCCAGTTGTTCAGTTTTGTTTGTTTTATCGCATCACTCACCAATTATAGCACTGGTTCATGAGAATCTCATGCATTCCTGAGCTACGTCTGACATAACTAGACCCAGGCCAGTCAGGTTGTAGTAAGACGGAACTCTAATGGCGCTGTTTGGAAAACCAAACATATAAATGTTTAGATGTTCACAGTCTCTATGGTACTACATCCTCTGATGAGCAGGAAATATTGTTGTAGGAGGCATTAACATCTGCATTAGGAATGTCAATTGATAGTTCCTTCCTACAGCATGCTCATCAGAAAATTGTTACAACTGATGTGATAAAAGGGTTGTACGCGGGTCCGGTTACATTTGGCTTCCAACTGTGAGGCTTTATCCAGCTAGCCTAACCATAGGCACCTATTACATTGTCACCTTACTGTGAGGCCTTATCTGGCATAGGCCGGTTAATTTGCCACCCTATTGTGAGGTCCGATCTAGCTAGCCTACTCATAGGTATAAGCAGATCACGATTCTGTGATATGAACAGTGCATATGATGTAGTGATGTAATTTGTTCAGGAAGGATGGAAAAATAAAAGTCTAAAAGAAACAACACAAAAATGAATGGCATAAAGAATGAAACAGGCATTTCAAAGAAGATGGAGTAAAGTCATGGTGTGGATGGAGAGAGAAGCTTATTAAAGTTGAAATTAAAAAAATACCACTAAACTAGAATAAAATATTGATGAAAACCAGATCAAAATCAAAAAAAATGATGAATACAGAAAGCATAGAGGATCCTCCTGAGAAAGAAGATAAACAAGAAGCTAAAGCAGATGAGGAATCAGAGAAAACAGGGGAGACGCCTACGTTAGCCCAGCTATTGGAAATTATAAAAGCAGGCCAAAAGAAAGGAGACAAACAAAGAGAAAAAGATATCAAACAAAGAGAAGAAGATAACAAACAAAGAGAAGAAGATATCAAACAAAGAGAAGAAGATAACAAAAAAAGAGAAAACAAAGAGAAGATGATATCAAACAAAGAGAAGAAGATAACCAAAAAGAGACAAACAAAGAGAAGATGATATCAAACAAAGAGAAGAAGATAACCAAAAAAGAGACAAACAAAGAGAAGAAGATATCAAACAAAGAGAAGAAGATAACCAGAAAAGAGACAAACAGAGAGAAGAAGATAACCAAAAAAGAGACAAACAAAGAGAAGAAGATATCAAACAAAGAGAAGAAGATATCAAACAGAGAGAAGAAGATAACCAAAAAAGAGATAAGCAAAGAGAAGAAGATATCAAACAGAGAGAAGAAGATAACCAAAAAAGAGATAAGCAAAGAGAAGAAGATAACAAGCAAGCAATAGAAGCAAACCAAAGAATAGAAAAACAAATTATGGAAGCAGTGGAAAATCAGAATGAAAAATTTGAGCAAATAATTAGGCAAGTAAATGATCAAATATTGAAAATAAAAGAAGATGTCATGAATGAAGTTAAAGGCTCACTAATAGAGCAAGAAGTCAAAATGACCCAAATATGTGAGACCATGGATACAAAGATAATAAAAATTCAAGAATCCATGCAGGAGAAGGTGGATATATTGACCACCCAGATGAGAAAGATGGAAATAAAAAATAGCAATATATTGCCTAAACAAAAGGAGGCAGAAACAATCCCAAAAGAAAGCCAAAAAGAAAATTGCCAAGCTAGTCATGAAGTCCCTCCAACCAACCAGATGTATGGAATTGTAAACCAATTCTTAAAAATTAGAACTTTCTCTGGGAGCTGCAATGAAGCACCGATAGAATATATAAAAAGTTTGGAGAGATATTTTACTATTAACGTATTCCGATCAGAAGAGGCAAAGATGGCAATCACATGTAGCCATCTCCAAGGTACAGCACAGGCATGGTGGGATTCACTGTTTGCCCAACCTACAAGTTTTGACGAATTTAAAGGGGCGCTAATGAACTGTTACTGGAGCGATGAGTGTCAGGAGGGGATTAAATATAAGGTGTCCCAGGAGAAATGTCCTCCTGGAGAGCTTTATACACCATTCTTTAGAAGACAGGTGGCCAGGTTGAGAGCCTTGACGTCTGATCCTCTGTCTGAACTCCAGATCATTAGATTAATACGACACAGCTTTCCAAATTATATAGAAAAGATGTTAATTGGGACTGATCGTCGATCCATCGAGCAGGTTGCTGAACTATTAACAGCCTATGATAGCTGCGGTACCTCAGCGACCAAAGAAGGAGGAGCAAAGCAACCACAAAATAAACCTCCTTATAGAAGAGATGATGGGCCTAACATAGGAACCATCAGATATAAAAGGAAAATGCCTCCTCGGCAATATAGCAACAACAACCCACCACCATGGTATCAGCACCAAAGAAATCAGACACCACCATGGAAAAGGCAAAGACGATATTCGACAGGCAATGTGCAGAGCCCTTACCAAACCCGAGTTATAAGAAGATCAAACAGTGATAATAACCTGCAAAAAAGTGTGGGTACAACTACTGAACCGCAGAGAAAAGAACAAGAAGCAAGACACCACAGTAATGTTGAACATGATAAATTTTCAAAAAAAAAACAATCCAGAAGTATGTCACCTCATAATACAAAAGAGGACTATTGGAGAACTGACCATGATCCTCAGTTTCCCAAACCAGGTTGCAGTTATGATTCAGAATAAAATAGAGATAGCTGATGGAAAAAGTTTGTGAGTGTGGTGTAGTGATGCATGAACTTGTGTTTTTCATGTTGAGATGGTGGATGATTGAGCGGAGCTGCTTGGATGCATTGTGTTATGATGCTCCGAAGTATATGCTCGGCACTATCCCGACCTGGATGTTGTGCTCCAAGAGTAGTCCAGCAGTGCGTATATATAGGTCTCATGTATAGGCCTTGGTCTCATGGATAGGCCAAATGATAGCCCCTAAGACTCACCGAAGCTGAGCAGGGTTGGCTGAGTGCCAAATTGATTTTTTTTTCTCTGGCTCCTATTCTTGGTTGGATGATACTTCTAGGTACAAGAGAGGTAGTGCTTAAAAATGAGATATTTTCTCGTGACGTCATGAGGCGGTGTGTACTGGTAGTTTGTGCTTGGCCATCTACTTATCCTGGCATTGGAGGCTATGGTTCATGTATTCACTTTTCCAGCTCATCTTACCCATTCATCAGCATATCTAAAACCAGGCAGTACTGAGAAATAATGTGTATAGTATATGGAATGAAATCGTATTTCCAGGCGATTTCATCCCAAAATTTGGTGAGGGGTAATGAAACAGATATTCTGTTCCTCATATAAATATTCAAAAGACCCCCCCCCATTTAAAAACGTCTAGCGTGATTCAGTCTAATTGGGAACGCAATAAATTTTGATTTGTTTAAAAAAAATCATATTTTTAATTTTGTGATTGATGGATTTGAATAAAATGTTATATCGTCTTATTTTATTTTTTTTTTATCTGTCTCAATAAAAAAAAAAGAAATTAATTATCCAATCATTAAAAAGAAAGAAAAAAGATACTTGAGTTAAACTGAGGCAGTATTCAAATTAGGCACGTCGTAAGAAAAAAAGAATTTTCGTCTTACACAGAGAAGCAGAACATATTGAATTTTTTTTTTAAAAAAAGAAAGTGTATTACTTAATTCTTTTGACAAATTAAAATATAGCTTTAACTAAACGTGAAAATGGAAAAAGAAAACTTTGCTAGAGGAATTATAATGACAATGGGGTAAATTAGCGGCTTCAATCTCTCCACGCTGTGCCATGACTTTCCATTGATGAAATAACCCGCCTTCTTTTGAATAAACTAGACTGCAAAACTGGAAGGTAATTATGTTATAAAATATTAAAACATCTTTATCATACGTTATAAAGTGAAGTTATGAAATAATTACATAGAATTTGTTTTTATAAAATATTAAAACATGTTTATCATACGTTATAAAGTGAAGTTATGAAATAATTACATAGAATTTGTTTTATAAAATATTAAAACATCTTTATCATACGTTGTAAAGTGAAGTTATGAAATAATTACATAGAATTTGTTTTATAAAATATTAAAACATCTTTATCATACATCATAAAGTGAAGTTATGAAATAGCTACACGCAAAGGTTTATTTATAAAAATATTTGGACGTATTTACTATATAAATTAGAAATGCTTCAATTACTAAATGATAAATGCTCTACAAACCAAGAATTGTTGAGTTCAAATGTCTACCAATCGGTAATAATTCATAAAATGATGAAATGCTGTATAAATCATAAATACTTGACTGCTTCTAAGCTTCTTATAATGTAACAGAGTTTATGTATAAGAATATACTTTTATATTTGGCTAAATTATAAATGCCTCAATTATCAAATGATAAATGCTCTACAAACCAAGAATTGCTGAGTTCAAATGTCTACCAATCGGTAATAATTAATAAAATGATGAAATGCTGTATAAATCATAAATACTTGACTGCTTCTAAGCTTCTTATAATGTAACAGAGTTTATGTATAAGAATATACTTTTATATTTGACTAAATTATAAATGCTTTAATTACCAAATGATGAATACTCCACAAACCAAGAATTGCTGAATTTAAATGTTTACCAATCAGTAATAATTCATAAGATAACGAAATGTTATATAAATCATAAATGCTTAACTGCTACCAGGCTTCTTCTCATAAAGGAATACAAAAATAAACTATTGTTGAATTAGAATATTTCCAAGTTTCTTCTCATAAATGAATTCAAAATGAATTATTGTTGAATTAGAATATTTCCAAGCTTCTTCTCATAAATGGATTCAAAATGAATTATTGTTAAATTAGAATAATTCCAAGCTTCTTCTCATAAATGGATTCAAAATGAATTATTGTTGAATTAGAATATTTCCAAGCTTCTTCTCATAAATGGATTCAAAATGAATTATTGTTAAATTAGAATAATTCCAAGCTTCTTCTCATAAATGGATTCAAAATGAATTATTGTTAAATTAGAATATTTCCAAGCTTCTTCTCATAAATGAATTCAAAATGAATTATTGTTGAATTAGAATATTTCCAAGCTTCTTCTCATAAATGGATTCAAAATGAATTATTGTTGAATTAGAATATTTCCAAGCTTCTTCTCATAAATGAATTCAAAATGAACTATTGTTGAATTAGAATGTTTCCAAGCTTCTTCTAATAAATGGATTCAAAATGAACTATTATTGAATTGACTATTTCCAAGCTTTTTCTCATAATTGAATTTGTAAATGAACTATTGATAAAAAAAAAGGAACTGCTTCTAACTCTTTTATAAGTAAAATAAAAATGAGTTATCATGTGGATAGAAATGAATTTCGTTAGAAATTGCAAATTAATTGTTATTTAATAAATTTTTTTTTGTTACTAAAAATTAAATTGGTTATCCAGTTGTTCAGTTTTGTTTGTTTTATCGCATCACTCACCAATTATAGCACTGGTTCATGAGAATCTCATGCATTCCTGAGCTACGTCTGACATAACTAGACCCAGGCCAGTCAGGTTGTAGTAAGACGGAACTCTAATGGCGCTGTTTGGAAAACCAAACATATAAATGTTTAGATGTTCACAGTCTCTATGGTACTACATCCTCTGATGAGCAGGAAATATTGTTGTAGGAGGCATTAACATCTGCATTAGGAATGTCAATTGATAGTTCCTTCCTACAGCAAGCTCATCAGAAAATTGTTACAACTGATGTGATAAAAGGGTTGTATGCGGGTCCGGTTACAATATATATATATATTAAAAATTACACTTGCTATCAGATTTTTTAAAAATATAGAATCCTGTCCAATAATTAATTTATTAATAAAAATTAAATGTTAACATTTAATTGCTTATAAAATTTGTTTTTCAATTATGGCTAGAAAAACAAAACCCTCTTTTTTTAAATATTAAAACTTAACCCTCTCTCTTCATCTTTTCTCATTTTCTATACATTTAAAAAGAATTTTATTTCTTACAACTTTTTATTATAATTTATAGGAAAATAAAAAAAGGTAGTAGGATGGGTTAAGTGTATTCAAAAGAAGAGGGTATTGTTTTTCTAGCAATAATTGAAAGATTAAATGTCCCTTTATTTATTAATAAATTAATTATTAGACAGGGTTATATATATATTTTTTTAAAAATCTAATAGTAAGTGCAATTTTTTAATATATATATATATATTCATTGCATTAATGTGATATATATATAAATATATAATGAATTTTATGATACATAATTATCTGTAATCAATCTTAGTGCCCAGTCTAATCTGTAAGCATCCTCTTTTTTTATTTTCTTGTTAAAAAGATTTGTGACATGTTCTGTCTTTTTTTATTACCCTCATATAAAATGATGAAATGTATAAAAGTATAATGCATGAAAGTTAAGGACCATCTGTATATAATAAGTCAAACTTTTATTTATTTTCTATTTTTCCATGAAGTGATATTTCATCAATGTAAATGTTTAAATTAATGAGAGATCATCATATTATTTTGACAAAGATAAAATAAACAGAAAACAAAAAAAAGTTCTGTTAGAAATTCTACTGTACATTTTCTAATTTATTTTAGCATAAGTTATGTATTTTTATAATTCCATATTTGTAAAACTTTTATTTTTTTTTATTTGTTGACTAATATTTTATTATAAGATGGAAAAATTGTTTCCTCTATTGTTATTGAGAATATGTTTAATCACTTTGCAGGCAATTAAAGAAACTAAATCAAGATTCAATTTGTAATATTAATTTGAGATTGCAGCAAAATATTTTTTTTATTTATTTATTATTAAAATTTATTTTACCTACAAAGAAAATCATTTGGAGCATGAAATAATGCAGAACATATGCTTGTGACTTTATAGAATAATATAAAAAATATTTTTGTTTTCTGTCACTTAATTTTGAACAACATATTTTAGATATAAATGTAATAAAATATAATTCACTTTGATAATCATATTATATTTTAAATTAACCCAAATATTATTGAAAAAAAAAAGCTTTAAAAGAAAAAAGGCATTATTTTTACTCTATTAACATGTAAACAATTCCCATCACAATTTATAAGTTGGCATTTGCTGGTTAGATCTTATCTGCCAATAATTAATGTATATAATCATTATCATGGCAATGGAATAATTCAGTGTAAAATTATTCAATATTTTTGAACTATGGCTAAAACTTTTCACCATATGTACCACCAAAATTCTTTGTGTGTATTAAAAGATAGAAAAATTAAATAGAAAAAAAAATGAGTATAAACAAATATTTAAGCTGAAATAATACAAACTTTTGTGTTTGTAATTGGGGTTTTTTTTGGTTGTTGTGACTTACACACCATGTGGCCCCAAGAGGCGCTATTTTTGTGTCAACCACAGAAATATCCAGAGTAGGGAGCCAAAAGTAGACGACGCAAAGTTCCAGCCGCTAGATGGCGCTGTTCACCAGTGACCTTATACCAAGTATCTGCCAGTACTATTGCCCGCTTGGTGGCGCTGTGAGCCATAGGTAAACAGATCCAGCTTACATCATCAGCTAAACAGCAATCACCCAGCAACATAGCCCACTAGGTGGCGCTGTTTCTCCATGCTATGGGCGGGAAAAACGGCACCGTTTAGAAGCGATATTTACACTCGCTTGCTAGTTCCAGTTTATGTCCACGTTCTTAAAACAAACATAGCGTGTAATGTGAAGGTGTGAATAATATAGAAAACCATAACTATTTAAATCTGCTTTAAAATTTAATATTCTTACATTGAGTTTCACTCACTTATAAATCTACATATTTTTAAATTATTTTATTTTAAAAATCGATCTTTTTTTTTTCGGTAAAAATGTTTTTTATTTTTTTAAAAAAGTAATTTTTATCACTTCCGTTTTACTTCAATCTTTCAAAACTGCTAAAAATTGTTCTGCCAGTATTTCTTTCTGATCTTCGTTAGTTTGAAAAGTTTGTAAAACTTTTTTTTTATACTTTAAAATAATATTTCAAGCAACTTCTAAAATAATACAAATTACATTTATGTTTATAGATCTTTTATTTTGCAAACGTGTTATTTTAAAAAGATAAATTTGCGTTTTGTTACGTGCGCGAACAATAATTCGAAGATCTCTTACACAATAAATATTTGGTATACTGGAGAGAAAACAAAGCAAACTCTCCTTTAAATATATTAAAAGATCTATTCAGTTCAAAAATAAATTTATTAAAATTAATGTGTGCAAGCAATAAAGCGTCAAACAGATTGTAGTGTGTGGTGATTTATTCAGTGTAAAAATCAACGTGTTATTTTAAAACTTTTTTATTTATAATTTCAAATAATATTTCTAGCAAGTTTTAAAATAATACACATTATATTTTGGTTTATAGATCTTTTATTTTGCAAACGTGTTATTTTAAAAAGATAAATTTGCGTTTTGTTATGTGCGCGAACAATAATTCGAAGATCTCTTACACAATAAATATTTTTTTAAAAAAAGATTTAGAGCAAAATGCAAAAGCTAATGACAATATCTGTACTTATAGCAAAAAGATTCTGTTTTGAAGGAAACAACACAAGATGTAAATTAATGAGGATAGGACAGTAATCCAAGATATGTGAGAGAGTGTCATCCACAGATTTAAGTTGCAGGTTAAAAATATATACATCTAATATCAACTGCATTTAAATTATTAAGAGCAACACTGAATGTATGAGACTCAATTGAAATAGATTTCGGTTTATAGATCTTTTATTTTGCAAACGTGTTATTTTAAAAAGATAAATTTGCGTTTTGTTACGTGTGCGAACAATAATTCGAAGATCTATTACACAATAAATATTTTTAAATTACTGGAGAGAAAACAATATTGCGTTTTCAATCTCTTCTTGTTACTCCCAATATACATCTTTCCATACTTCTTAGAGGGGTCTGAAGTCTGTATTGCTCTTCTATTAAGTATCCAAGTCTCAGATCCATAAGTAAGAACAGGTAAAACACATTTATTAAAAATCTTTCTTTACAAACACATAGGCATATTTCCTTTTAGTATCAAGTTATTTCTACTAAAAGCACTCCAACCAAGTTTAATTCTATGATTAATTTCATCTGCATTATTAGCAAAAACAACTACATCATCTGAAAAATTTTAATGACTTAAATAATCATTTACTTTCACTCCTTCAGCTTCCCATTTTAATCCACAAAATACTTCTTGCAGCACTGCTGTAAAAAGTTTTGGAGATATGGAGTCACCCTGTCTTACACTCTCCTCAATGTTGACTTTTACTGTATCATTATATAATCTAATTGTTGCTGTTCCATTTTTATAAATATTTTTTAAAATATGACAATATACCTTGATGATCCAATGGTTTAATCAGTGAAGAAAAGTTTACATTCAAATGCCTTTTCATAATCTAGATCTCTTACACAATAAATATTTTTTAAATTACTGGAGAGAAAACAAAGTAAACTCTCCTTTAAATATATTAAAAAATCTATTCAGTTCAAAAATACATTTACTAAAATTAATATGTGTGCAAGCAATAAAACATCAAACATCTTAGAGAGTATGACCCCTATAACATTGTATTCTTTGTAGACTTAAAATACACACTCAGGAAAAAAAAAAGATTTAGAGCAAAATGCAAAAGCTAATGACAATACCTGTACTTATAGCAAAAAGATTCTGTTTTGAAGGAAACAATACAAGATGTAAATTAATGAAGATAGGACAGTAATCCAAGGTATATGAGAGAGTGTCATCCACAGATTTAAGTTGCAGATTAAAAATATATACATTTAATATCAACTGCATTTAAATTATTAAGAGCAACACTGAATGTATGCGGGTCAATTGAAATAGATATGAATGTTTGATGCTTATGTTAGGCTTGTATACCTGTTAAAATTAAAACTATTCCTCCTCATAAATAATTTGGAAGACATTGCCTGTCAAAATTGAATGATCATTGAAAATTATATATGATTTTAATAGCCTAAAATTCAGAAGCCTGATAGTATTGTCTTTGCCAGTGCGCTGTTTCTTTCTTTCATTATTGAATTAGTAATATCACCACAGCTTGTAAAAGTAATGTTACTTATTATAAGAGCTTAACAATGAGTTAATTTGTTCCATAATTATGCTGTTACAAGTTTTGTTAATTTTGACATAAGATATATCTAGATGAATGTCTACACATTATGAAAGAATTTTGAAAAAAGTAACGGCAATACTTTTTTGTAGATACTTTCCATGCTCAGGATTTATCAATGAAAGATGAAATCTAATTAGAATTTTTGCAATAGGTCACTTTATTTACTTTATGATAGAACCATCAAAATGAGAGTCATGTGATGCTGGATACAGTTGAGAAATGATTAATTACTTGTTCAGTAATTGAAGGTTATTGGTTTATCATGAGATAAGTACATTATCTGCAAAAGCTAATCAATACATATTTATTTTTAATAATGGTAGAAAAAGTTTAAATAAATTTGCATATTAAAGTAAAACAAGATCAAAGGAATTATTCTTATACTGCAGTTTTAGGACCTTAAGTAAATAATCTATGTATATATAAAAAAAATTGATAGAATTTTTTAGTTGGATAAGTACAAAATACATTAGAACCAAGGAACTATAAAGGTAAATGCTACTTTATAGTTAATACTGATTGATAATTTGGAATTAAGCTAAATGTCATTTCTATCAGATCTATGAAAATTTTTGTAAAGTTGAACTGAATCTCAGAAAAGCAAAATTACAGTCTTAAGTTAAAACCAAAAATAGAATGTCATTTTTATTATATGTCTAGCAAAAAAAAAAGAATTATAAAGGTTCTCAATAATATCTGGACATATTCTATAGGCATAGTGGGTAAATGTACACAAAGTTATTGTAGATGATTGCAATAAGAATTGAATATTAAATGTGTAATGAAGCCACTGATGGTATGGAAGAAATAGGTTGGATATCTAGCTTCAAGAAAACTTAAAAGATATAAGATTTTTTAAAGAGAATTTTCAAAATTGATTAATAAACAGAAAAAAATCTGTAATTCATCATGAATAAGTATATCATATAAACAGTTGTTGCAAGTATGAAAATCTACTTAAGTAATTAAGGATGGCAATAAATTTGTAACCTCCTGAGTGTAGAAAATTTCTTGCATTAAATCAAATCTTAATGATTAATCAAAGTAAACTATAGTTTATTAGTTGATATTGTGAAATTGGTAAATATTTAAGTGTCCCTGTTGGGTGATATATATTAAAATTTGTCTATTTAGAAATTCATTTATAGATTCATTAAACCACCTAACTACTCTGAAATATTATATTAGAAAATCTGTAGAGATTCTAACCAGTAAATAAATTCAAGTATATTTATTAACTCCTTTAAGTTTGCCACTATTTTCTGTTTGAACACAACCCCATATGTTAATAATTGTTGAAATGCACTGAAAAATGCTATAATACATCATAATGACAATTCTAGAGATATCATTCAGGTATAATTTTAAGTCATTACGAATCCTTTATGAACCTTTATTTTAGTAATGGTTATTAGATTTTGTTATAATCGTAATCTAAGATTGATCATATAATATCAGAGAAAAAAAAGAATGGACTTTACTTATGTAGACTGCTGCAAGTGATGAAGAGAGAAATAGGCGATCAAGTAATGAGGCTGAGAAATTGTCAACAATACAATCAGTAAGAACTGTTTAGTACTGAGAAGTGGAATAAAAATGATAGTTTGCATAAATGTTGCATGGAAAATGCATGTAATCATTTAGAGTTTATTACATTGTGAAATTAAAAAATAAATATAATGACATCTTTGGTTTTAATGATGTATTATGAAAATGTCAGGAAAGTAGTATTAATATTTGAATACATGTATAATTATAACAAAGCCAATAATTCTTAAAGATAAATCAGACCAGAGACATTTTTCAAATTAAACAAGATAATGATGCCCATTGCTGGTCTGTCATTCATCTATTTTTTTGAATAAGCCAAAATATGACCATGTTTCAGAATTGTACATTATTGAAAAGCAAATGGATTAAAACAAAAAAAAATTAGTTTGTGAACTTTTAATTGTGGATTAATATCTTTAATATTCATTATGGTTACCACAAGCAAGGCTGAATCCATAAGTAAAAAGTTAAGATCTAGGTTTTATTGTCACAATAGGTTAATTGAGTAATATGGTTAGATGATTTGGTGAAGATATAGTGGAGATATCAGGATCATTGTAGAAGTTAGAATTTAGGAAATAATTTTGTCTTTAAGAAGAATGCAGTCTTGATATTATATGTCAACCATTTACTTTCACTCCTTTAGCTTCCCATTGTAATCCCCAAAATTACATATGGCCAATACACACATACACTATGAGATATACACACACAGTTCAACTGTTAAATAAAAATTATATGGAAAACATAATGGACTTATTTGACATTTGAAAAATTATAACATTTACCCCCCCCTCCACACACACACACACCCTTTTCAAGCAAGCCGTAAGATATGCAATTGTAAAATAACTATTTTAATGAAAATGAAGACAATTTTAATGGAAAAATAACAAGTTTATTAAGAAAAAAACCATTTTAAAGAAAAAAAAGAACACCTGCAATGTTAGTTGGGTCTTGTTGAGTTCTAAAAAATAAAAAAACAAAACAAAAATTAAATCAATATAGACATTAATACATACCATTTCATTACTATAAAACACATCTACAAAAAAGTACCTCTGCAGGAGCTGAATCACCATCCAACAGTTGCAGACACATTTCTGCTAGAAAGACACAGAACAAATCTCCCTTGTGTAGGCATCGCCACATGAATTCCACTAGATAGTTGTTGAGACTTTGGTGGGCTGTGCCATGCTGTTTTTTGTTACACCACTTTAACAGCCCCCACAGATGCTCAATGTTCTGTGTGTGAGTGCCAGTTGTCAGGTCAACAAAGTTGTAGCAATGGTTGACTATCATGTGGCTAAAATCTGCATCCTCAAGGTCAGACATCCTGTAGCTCTTCCAGCAGTCTGAGTATATAGTGGATCCTGGCTGTATGTTGTCACATATGGGTTGAAGTAGTGTGCTTGCAGATCTACATGGAACACATATGTCAAAGCATTACCCTGTGTCACAGCACACACCTCCGAATATCCTTTGCAGGGAAAGCATACAACCCTGATGGTTTTTATTCCTGCTAAACAGGGTTTTGTCCACCTCCACAATTTTATTGGGACCACCGATTAGATGTCCTATGCGGGATGGCAGGTTTTCGCTGCACAGTTCTCTTATCCCATTGTTCCAGCTAACTAAGGCCTTGCTGGACAGTTGTAGATCTTCATGAGCACATTGGTCTGAAAGGTCATCTCTATTCCAGTAGTATATGAGACATACATCTGTCACAAAGGGGATCCTGGAGCTTTCTAACCATGTGCTTTCATGAATTGAATGACTTTTCTTGCAGGCACAGGCATTGCAATAAAAACGCCATCTGCAGTAAGAATGCAGAGTCATGTCTTTGCTGCAAGAACATTTTCTGTTCTGTGGCAAAATGTTTTCAGTCTGTAAAAATGCTATAGCTTCCTCTTCTCTGGCTGGCAATTCCCAGACTTTAAGAAGCTTTGCCATTTTTTATAAAATATTGAAAGATCTATAAACCAAAATACAATTTGTATTAGTATAAAAGTTAGTAGAAATTACTATTTCGCAAATGTGTTATTTTAAAAAGATTTTTGAAAAATTATAACAGTCATTCAAATTTTGTTGTCCTTTTTTACAGTTGCAAAAATTGGAATGTGTATCATTGAAAGTGCTATTTAGACCATTTGTAGGATTATAACAAATTCTAATAACCAATACTAAAATGAAAGTTCATAAAGGATTCATAGTGACTTAAAATTATACCTGAATGATATCTGTAGAATTGTCATTATGATGTATTACAGCATTTTTCGGTAGATTTCAACAATTATTAACTTATGGGGTTGTGATCCATCAGAAAACAGTGGCAAACTTAAAGGAGATAATAAATATACTTGGATTTATTTACTGGTTAGAATCTCTACATATTTTTTAATATAATGCTTATGAATAGTTAGGTGGTTTAAAGAATCTATAAATGAATTTCTAAATAGACAAATTTTAATATATATCACCCAACAGAGACACTTAAATATTTACCAATTTCACAATATCAACTAATAAACTATTATTTACTTTGATTAATCATTAAGATTTGATTTAATGCAAGAAATTGTCTGCACTCAGGAGGTTACAAATTTATTGCCATTCTTAATTACTTAAGTAGATTTTCATACTTGCAACAACTGTTCATGTGATATACTTATTCATGATGAATTACAGATTTTTTTCTAATATGTTTATAAATAAATTTTTGAGAATTCTCTTTAAAAAGTCTTATATCATCTTTTTCTTGAAGCTAGATATCTGATCTATTTCTTCCATATCATCAGTGGCTTCATTACACATTTAATATTCAATTATTATTGCAATCATCTACAATAACTGTACATTTACCCACTATACATAGAGAATATGTCCCGATATTATTGAGAAACTTTATAATACTTTTTTTTTACTACACATATAATAAAAATTACATTCTATTTTTGGTCTCAACTTGATATTGTTAATTTTGCTTTTATGAGATTCAGTTCAACTTTACAAAAATTTTCATAGATCTGATAGTAATGACATTTAACTTAGTTCCAAATTATCAATCAGAATTAACTATAAAGTAGCATTTACCTTTATAGTTCCTTGGATCTAATGTATTTTGTATTTATCAGACTACAAAATTCTATCAATTTTTTATATATATACATAGATTATTTACTTTGGGTCCTAAAAGTGCAGTATAAGAATAATTCCTTTTATCTTGTTTTGGCTGCAGAAAGGAGTTTGCTATTAATTGAAAGGAAACCCTTTGATTTCTTTTGGAGGCCTTAAAGGAACTGAGCAGGGCAAATTCTTAATGTCCACTCCATATGTTCTTGTCATTGCAGCTGTTATTACTATGTGATTATTCATATAGTATATAAACATGGATGGGCTGCTCACCAACATGCATTAGCCAGCGTGACGAGGTTATTGGATTTTTACCTCTGAGTTTAAGATCAAGAAACACCATGGACTTTCTTCTCAGTTGCCTGATAAGGCAGAATGAATGCTTGTGTAAATGATAAATATTTTCCCAATATATATATATCATAATATATATATATATATATATATATATATATATACAATTATGACAGACAAAAATAAATCATGGCCCTTATTCCCAGGAGACTGTAAAGTCAGCAACCAAGGCAGCAGTTGGTGGCCGAAGGTGCTAAGAATCCCCTGATTGTGGACCCAGGCTGCCATTTGATGATGAATTTTTTTATTTAGGTATTACTTACAACTGCAGATCACTTTCAAGTGAAGGAAGATTGCAAGAGTTAGAAGAAAAACTGTCTTATATTAAATGGGACATTATTGGACTTTGTGAAGTTAGAAGAAAAGGTGAAGAAACAATTGTTTTAAATAGTGAACATGTACTCTACTATAAAGGCACAAATATTGGAAATACAAGTGGAGTAGGATTCATTATAAATAAAAAGTGGAAGAACAACATTGTGGAGATTGATGGTGGATTGGACAGAGTGGCAAGATTAGTTATACAACTTAATAGCAGATACCAAATGCAGATAATTCAGATTTATGCCCCAACAAGTTCTCAAAGTGATGAAGTAGTAGAAGATTTTTATATGGATGCACAAAAGGCTTTTGATCAGAGTAAACAACATTTTAAAATTGTTATGGGAGACTTTAATGCTAGAATTGGTAAATAAATGAAAGATGAAAGTGCTGTAGGTAATTTTGGTTATGGTAATAGAAATGAGAGAGGACATAGACTTGTGGAGTTTGCTGAAAAAGGAAAACTTTATATGATGAATTATTATTTTGAGAAAAATGTTAAAAGGAAATGGACATGGAAGCATCCAAATGAAGGTACAGCAGAATTGGATTATATTTTGACTAACAGAAATTACATATTTCAAGATTGTAATGTTCTTAATAAATTTAACAGAGGAAGTGATCATCGATTAGTAAGATGTGAAATACATGTTAATGCAAAACTAGAGAGACAAAAATTATTAAGAAAAACAATATTTACAGTTGATATTCCTAATTTTCAGAAACATTCTAATGAATTTAAATTAGAACTTACAAATAGGTTTCAAGAATTAGTAGATTTTGAACATGATTCACATTTGAATGAAATTAATATGAAAACAACTGATACACTTTTAAACACTGCAACAAAAATAGCTGGTTGAAAAAAGCAGCACTTGACCAATAACATTTCTACTGAGACTAGTGAATTTCTGAAGAAAAGAATGAATATGAAGATATACAAAAATGATGTGTTAAAAAGAATTGAATATCTCGAATTTTGTAAAATGATGTGGAAAAGAATTGAAAATGATATAAGAAAGTATAACTGTGAACTAGCAAGGAAAGCAGTAGAAGAGAATGAAAGTCTCAAGAGTGTAAAACAACATTTTTGTATTGGTAGGAAATTTATATCTGCAATAAGAAAAAAAGCTGGAATTATTACTAAAAAGAGAGATGACATCATGAAATGGATAGAAGACTTTTATCAAGAATTATATAGTAATAAAGAACAAATACCTCCTATATCTATTACATCTTTTGAATTGCCCATAATTTTAAATGAAGAAGTGAGACATACAATTAAATATATGAAGAAAGAAAAGGCTCCAGGTAATGGTAGAATTATAATTGATATATTAAAAGAAGCAGGTGAAAAAATATAATTTTTTTTAGCAATGTTATATACCAAATGTCTAAATGATAAAGATGTGCCAGATGATTGGAAAAATGCAGTATTAATATTAATATTTAAAAAAGGTGATAAAGAAGATATTAGAAATTACAGACCTATCAGCCGTTTATCAGTTACATACAAAATTTTTACCAAGATAATTACAACTCGTCTGCAGAGAACATTGGATTTCCACCAACCAAGAGAACAAACTGGATTTAAAAGTGGTTTTAGTACAGGATATCATATCCAGGGATTGAGAGAAGTTATAGAAAGGACAAATGAATATCAGTTGCCATTATGTTTTGGATTTCTAGATTATGAAAAGGCATTTGAATGTAAACTTTTCTTCAGTGATTAAACCATTGGATCATCAAGGTATATTGTCATATTTTAAAGAATATTTATAAAAATGGAACAGCAACAATTAGATTATATAATGATACAGTAAAAGTCAACATTGAGGAGAGTGTAAGACAGGGTGACTCCATATCTCCAAAACTTTTTACAGCAGTGCTGCAAGAAGTATTTTGTGGATTAAAATGGGAAGCTGAAGGAGTGAAAGTAAATGATTATTTAAGTCATTAAAATTTTTCAGATGATGTAGTTGTTTTTGCTAATAATGCAGATGAAATTAATCATAGAATTAAACTTGGTTGGAGTGCTTTTAGTAGAAATAACTTGATACTAAAAGGAAATATGCCTATGTGTTTGTAAAGAAAGATTTTTAATAAATGTGTTTTACCTGTTCTTACTTATGGATCTGAGACTTGGATACTTAATAGAAGAGCAATACAGACTTCAGACCACTCAAAGAAGTATGGAGAGATGTATATTGGGAGTAACAAGAAGAGATCGAAAACGCAATATTGTTTTCTCTCCAGTAATTTAAAAATATTTATTGTGTAAGAGATCTTCGAATTATTGTTCGCGCACGTAACAAAATGCAAATTTATCTTTTTAAAATAACATGTTTGCGAAATAAAAGATCTATAAACTGAAATCTAATGTGAATTGACTCTCATACATTCAGTGTTGCTATTAATAATTATAAATGAAGTTGAAATTAACATGTATATATTTTTAACCTGCAACTAAATCTGTGGACCACACTCTCTCACATATCTTTGGATTACTGTCCTATTGCTTGCAAACATTAATTTAAATCTTGTGTTGTTTCCTTGAACTGAATAGATCTTTTTGATATAAGTAAAGGTATTGTCATTAGCTTTTGTTTTGCTCTAAATTTTTTTTAAAAAATATTTATTGTGTAAGAGATCTTCGAATTATTGTTCGCGCATGTAACAAAACGCAAATTTATCTTTTTAAAATAACACGTTTGCGAAATAAAAGATCTATAAACCGAAATGTAATGTGTATTATTTTAAAACTTGCTGGAAATATTATTTGAAATTATAAATAAAAAAGTTTTAAAATAACACGTTGATTTTTACACTGAATAAATCACCACACACTACAATCTGTTTGATGCTTTATTGCTTGCACACATTAATTTTAATAAATTTATTTTTGAACTGAATAGATCTTTTAATATATTTAAAGGAGAGTTTGCTTTGTTTTCTCTCCAGTAATTTAAAAATATTTATTGTGTAAGAGATCTTCGAATTATTGTTCGCGCACGTAACAAAACGCAAATTTATCTTTTTAAAATAACACGTTTGCGAAATAAAAGATCTATAAACAGAAATGTAATTTGTATTACTTTAAAAGTTGCTTGAAATATTATTTTAAAGTATAAAAAAAAAGTTTTACAAACAATTACTTTTCAAACTAACGAAGATCAGAAAGAAATACTGGCAGAACGATTTTTAGCAGTTTTGAAAGATTGAAGTAAAACGGAAGTGGTAAAAATTACTTTTTAAAAAAAATAAAAAACATTTTTACAGAAAAAAAAAGATCGATTTTTAAAATAAAATAATTTAAAAATACATAGATTTATCAGAGAGTGAAACTCAATGTAAGAATATTAAATTTTAAAGCAGATTTAAATAGTTATGGTTTTCTATATTATTCACACCTTCACATTACACGCTATGTTTGTTTTAAGAACATGGATATAAACCCGAACTAGCAAGTGAGTGTAAATATCGCTTCTAAACGGTGCCATTTTTTCCATGCATAGCATGGAGAAACAGCGCCACCTAGTGGGCTAGATTGCTGGGTGATTGCTGTTTAGCAGACGATGTAAGCTGGATCGGTTTACCTATGGCTAACAGTGCCACCAAGCGGGCAATAGTACTGGCAGCTACTTGATATAAGGTTACTGTGCATACGCATGGTGAACAGTGCCATCTAGCAGTGGGAACTTTGTGTCATCTGCTTTTGGCCCCCTTACTCTGGATATTTCTGTGGTTGACACAGAAATAGCGCCTCTTGCAGCCACATGGGGTGTAAGTTACAACTACCATTTTTTTATTGAAAAAAATAAATCATTAATTTTTTAGACAAGAAAATCATTTTACCTTAAAATAACAATTTCATTATTATGAAGTTATTAAATGAATATTATATGGGGGAATTGTATTTTATTCTAAATTATATTTATTAAAGAGGACATTGTGGTAATATCTCAACATTTGGATGGGTAATTCCACTATTTTCTATTTAATTTTCAGATAGCATTATGCTTTATATTTTTCATAATATTTACAGAAACACGCATGCGAGCGACCTCCCCCCCACATATTTCAAATCGATGTCTGTATTTCTTCAAAATAATATATGTAAATTTATAAATAAATATTAGCAAATACAATACTTAAAAGTTTATAAAAAATATATCTATAACCATCACTTAGAAGCACTTTCAACTATCTTGTAGTTTTTGTCAACTAACACTTTTAAAATATCTGCTTTCCCATAATTCCATGATGTCAACTTTCCCATAATTCTGTGATCTTAACATTTGTTGCTTGCCTATTAATTAAATCTTGCCTGTATTTATATATTAACATCGCCTCTTTAATTTTTCTTTTATTATTATTTCTATCAGTTTCCAATATTTTTATGTTGCTATAATTAAAATCAAAACCATATATACATGATTTATTATGGTCATAAAAGACAGAAGCTGATAAATTATCATTATTTTTATAATTTTGTTTTGTATTTTGAACCCTTTTTAATAGTAATAATAAATGCTTTTTTGTTATTTTTTCCAATGTGCACCTCGATTCACCTATATATTCACTGCCACACCTACATGTCCATTTGTAAATGATACAATTTTTATTTGTCAAGAAAGTTTTATCTTTTGAATTATTCATTAATTTATTTAATGTAGGTGGTGCATAAAATGCAATATCACATATTTCTTTATAAATTTTCTTAATGAAACTTGCCTGTTGATTTGAAATATATGGTATTGATATCCAAAATTTTTTATCAGAAGAATTAGCATTATTATTAATATTTTTGTATTTAGAATTAAAATTTTTAACACTATAATAAACACAATCATAATTCTATCCAACATTTAACAATTCATTATAATAAATTTCAATATTTTTAGTTTTATCTGATGCATATTTACAAAGGTTATCATTTCTAAATAAGAAGGACTTCAAACCTGCCATTTTATGTGACATTGGTACTTTTGATTCATATGGAATATATCCTCTTTTTGCTATTGGTTTAAGAGTCATATAGTAATCCAGTTTATCTTTGTTTCTAGTTATCTTGAGATCTAAAAATTGAACAGTCATTGAATTTTCATCTGTTTTAATCCATTTTAAGCCCTTTATATTATTTAATTCATTAAACAAATCATTAATAGCATTTGGCTTTCCACAAACAAAAACATCATCAACATATTGATTGTATAAAGCAATATCTGTCTGATAATATTCCTTTTTTAAAATATTTTCTTCATATGTAGATATAACAAAATTACATATTTAGGCAACTGTAGGAAGACCCATTGGCCAGCCATTACTCATTTTATAAAATTCATCCTTAAAAATTGCATAAATATTTTTAGTCTTGCATTGGTGGTCGAGAGGTCAGTGTGACTGCTTTGCACTTGCAGGCAGTTGCCCGGGTTGCAGGTTCACGTCCCGGCTGATGCTATGACACTTAAAAAAAAATTGCATAAATATTTTTATCAATAAAGTTTAATGTTTCAACAATAAATTTTATTATTTTAATGTTAACATTTTAAAAATTTAATGCATTATTAATTATTTCAATGGAAATCATTCTATTAATTGATCCATACATTTCACTGACATCAAAAGTACAAATTACATCATAATTATCAATAACAACATTATTAATTTTATTAACGAAATCAAATGATGAACATATTGTATACATACCAAAAACAAAAATTTCCTGTAACATTTTCTCAATTAATTTACATGTTTCATAATAAAACACACCCTCAAAATCAATCATTAATCATAATGGTTTTTTTTTTTTTTATGCAATTTTATATTGGAAAATATTCTAGGACATATTGCAGCTGAGGGATAAATCCTATAATAAGTACAATTATCAATCACATTATTTTTGACTTTTTTTTAATGTAATTAACAAATTGAACACGTAAACTTTCAATATTTACCTTATTAATCTTTATAAAATTAAGAATATTCATTTGCGTAATAACTTTATATTTGTAATCCGATTTTAGTAACAAACACTTCCTTGAACCTTTGTCTTCTTTTATACACACAAAATTATTATCAAATGCAAATTTTTTAAATTTAGAAATTTGTACATTCCAATTACTATTTATTGTAAATTTAAAATTCTTTTCTTTTACTTTTTTAACTAAATCATTGCCAATTTTTGAATCACATTTAATTACTCCCAAGGAACTTTCAACAGCAGATTTTAATTCCAGATCACTATCTTTCCATTGGCCACCAACAATTTTGCACCAAGATTTAAAATATATTTTTCTTGAAAATAGAGATCCACACCAGACAAATTAACAAAATTATTATCTTGAAGCTTATTTTTAAATTCTTTCTTAAATAAAAAGTTAATTTTCTTATTAAATTTCTTACATAATCTGTCATAATATCAATCAAAAAAACACTTGAGAACTACTCTTAAAATTAAACCAGTCATTTCGATTATTCAAATTAATCAAATGATTCAAACATTTTAAGTAACGCCTTTTATCAAAGATTAGATATTTACAAGAAGAAATAATATTACATAGTACCATCATTTTTAAACAGCATATTGTATATATGTATATGTAAAGGAAGTACTTTGTTTTTAACTTTAAAATTTACTAACATATGCTTACACTAGGGGGTCATTCAATTATATTTAAACAGTTGCACTGAGTTAAATAAACACACATTAGAGAGTTTATATAAATTATTTGTTTTATTAATTTCCCCCTTTTTTAAATTGGCAGAAATATTTTTTAATTTTATGTAGTGTATTTATTAGTTAGATAATCATATGATATCATGTTAATCCGTGATAGTTACCATAAGATATAGTTTGGATAGATAGAATTTCTAATATAGAATATCTGCTTTAATATCATTCTTAAACTTAAGATATCCCATAATACTTGGGTGGGTGTTGATTAAATATAACTCTCTTATACACTTGAGTAGTAATTATCAATCATAAAATTGAAATTTCTGTATATATAAACATGCCTGCATGAAGGGTGAGTCGATTTAAAATTTAGATTGGCCACTAACCTAATTTCTTGAAAATTTTGTTACATCTTACATGTTTGAAAAGACTGTCTGCAAAAATTATATATTAATAATTGACATATAAAATTTTAATAATAAATATTCCTTTCAATAATATATTGCTTTCAATAATATGGTGCTACCAAAGTGCATCTGCTATTATTCAGATCTCACTTTTAACCTTATCAGGTAATGTTGAATATTGTTTTAGATTTTATTTAAGTTTAATATTTTTTATTTCAGGTAAACAGTTTGTAAAAAACTGAGCTAACAATCTAATGATGATTGTAACACAAGAGAAAAAAATATGAAAAACTGTTTGGGCTATTTAAATCCTGTTTTAGTTAATCTTTACCGATTACGACTTCATTAAAGTATGTTTATATATATATATATATGTGTGTGTGTAAGGAGTTCAGAAGAGTTTCTGATTTTGTAAATTGAAATTAATATGATATCACAATTACATTGGGTATTTCAAATGCATTCAGATTTATGTGACTTAATATATATATATATATATATATTTATTATATTATACTTATATATATATATATATATATATATATATATATATATAAGTAAGTAGATAATAAAATAAATAGATAGGTAAACAAGTTAAATAGGTAGCTAAATAGATAAATAGTGAGGAAGGTGGAATACATAAACAGGTAATCATTTTTTATCACTACATCTGTATTTGTTAATTTATTTATCTATTTAATTACTCAAATTACATATCTAAAGAGGTATATAAGTAGTTAAATAGGTTAAATACATAAGTAAATAAATAAAAAAAATAGATTAATAAATAATTAAATAGATGGATAGATTGACAGATCAGTGAATAGATAGATAGTTAAATAGTTTGAGTAGGTATGCAGTTAAATAATTAGATAAACAGATCCATGGAGAAATTATTAAAATGTAAATAAACTACTCAAAAAGATAAATAATAAATAATTTGAATTGATTATTGCAGAATGATTAGTTATACTAGTTTACCATTCTTAATTTAAGCTTATCTAACAATAATTATATACCAAAAATTATATTGATTATAAATAATCTAATTAATTAACTTATTATTATTATTATTATTATTATTATTATTATTATTATTATTATTATTATTATTATTATTATTATTATTATTATTATTATTATTATTATTATTATTATTATTATTATTATTATTATTATTATTATTATTATTATTATTATTATTATTATTATTATTATTATTATTATTACATTCATATCGGCCATTCAAGCCACTTGTGCAAACGCTTTGCGAGTGTTAAATAATAAATGAATACCCTCTGACCAATACAAGATATAGAATTTATGCAGGAATAAAAAGAATCCCTCTTATTCCTACGACTCAAATATTTATATATGAGCAAATCTGAAGTACTGGCACAGAAGGTGTGACAATATAACGGTCACTTTAAATTACTATATACAATGTCTGAATGAATGATGCCGATGAAATTTTCTAGAATTTACTAAGCGTCATTCCAACTGAAACTTAATCATATATATAAATAAGCATTTATTTTTATAGAGTCTGTATACAATTTGTAATTACATTCATATCGGCCATTCAAGCTAATTGTGCAAACGCTTTGCGAGTGTTAAATAATAAATGAATACCCTCTGACCAATACAAGATATAGAATTTATGCAGGAATAAAAAGAATCCCTCTTATTCCTACGACTCAAATATTTATATATGAGCAAATCTGAAGTACTGGCACAGAAGGTGTGACAATATAACGATCACTTTAAATTACTATATACAATGTCTGAATGAATGACGCTGATGAAATTTTCTAGAATTTACTAAGCGTCATTCCAACTGAAACTTAATCATATATATAAATAAGCATTTATTTTTATAGCGTCTGTATACAATTTGTAATTACATTCATATCGGCCATTCAAGCCAATTGTGCAAACGCTTTGCGAGTGTTAAATAATAAATGAATACCTTCTGACCAATACAAGATATAGAATTTATGCAGGAATAAAAAGAATCCCTCTTATTCCTACGACTCAAATATTTATATATGAGCAAATCTGAAGTACTGGCACAGAAGGTGTGACAATATAACGGTCACTTTAAATTACTATATACAATGTCTGAATGAATGACGCCAATGAAATTTTCTAGAATTTACTAAGCGTCATTCCAACTGAAACTTAATCATATATATAAATAAGCATTTATTTTTATAGCGTCTGTATACAATTTGTAATTACATTCATATCGGCCATTCAAGCCAATTGTGCAAACGCTTTGCGAGTGTTAAATAATAAATGAATACCCTCTGACCAATACAAGATATAGAATTTATGCAGGAATAAAAAGAATCCCTCTTATTCCTATGACTCAAATATTTATATATGAGCAAATCTGAAGTACTGGCACAGAAGGTGTGACAATATAATGGTCACTTTAAATTACTATATACAATGTCTGAATGAATGACGCCGATGAAATTTTCTAGAATTTACTAAGCGTCATTCCAACTGAAACTTAATCATATATATAAATAAGCATTTATTTTTATAGCGTCTGTATACAATTTGTAATTACATTCATATCGGCCATTCAAGCCAATTGTGCAAATGCTTTGCGAGTGTTAAATAATAAATGAATACCCTCTGACCAATACAAGATATAGAATTTATGCAGGAATAAAAAGAATCTCTCTTATTCCTACGACTCAAATATTTATATATGAGCAAATCTGAAGTACTGGCACAGAAGGTGTGACAATATAATGGTCACTTTAAATTACTATATACAATGTCTGAATGAATGACACCGATGAAATTTTCTAGAATTTACTAAGCGTCATTCCAACTGAAACTTAATCATATATATAAATAAGCATTTATTTTTATAGCGTCTGTATACAATTTGTAATTACATTCATATCGGCCATTCAAGCCAATTGTGCAAACGCTTTGCGAGTGTTAAATAATAAATGAATACCCTCTGACCAATACAAGATATAGAATTTATGCAGGAATAAAAAGAATCCCTCTTATTCCTACGACTCAAATATTTATATATGAGCAAATCTGAAGTACTGGCACAGAAGGTGTGACAATATAACGGTCACTTTAAATTACTATATACAATGTCTGAATGAATGACGCCGATGAAATTTTCTAGAATTTACTAAGCGTCATTCCAACTGAAACTTAATCATATATATAAATAAGCATTTATTTTTATAGCGTCTGTATACAATTTGTAATTACATTCATATCGGCCATTCAAGCCAATTGTGCAAACGCTTTGCGAGTGTTAAATAATAAATGAATACCCTCTGACCAATACAAGATATAGAATTTATGCAGGAATAAAAAGAATCCCTCTTATTCCTATGACTCAAATATTTATATATGAGCAAATCTGAAGTACTGGCACAGAAGGTGTGACAATATAATGGTCACTTTAAATTACTATATACAATGTCTGAATGAATGACGCTGATGAAATTTTCTAGAATTTACTAAGCGTCATTCCAACTGAAACTTAATCATATATATAAATAAGCATTTATTTTTATAGCGTCTGTATACAATTTGTAATTACATTCATATTGGCCATTCAAGCCAATTGTGCAAAGGCTTTGCGAGTGTTAAATAATAAATGAATACCCTCTGACCAATACAAGATATAGAATTTATGCAGGAATAAAAAGAATCCCTCTTATTTCTACGACTCAAATATTTATATATGAGCAAATCTGTGCCAGTACTTCAGATTTGCTCATATATAAATATTTGAGTCATAGGAATAAGAGGGATTCTTTTTATTCCTGCATAAATTCTATATCTTGTATTGGTCAGAGGGTATTCTATTATTATTTAACACTCGCAAAGCGTTTGCACAATTGGCTTGAATGGCCGATATGAATGTAATTATAAATTGTATACAGACACTATAAAAATAAGTGCTTCTTTATTATTATTATTATTATTATTATTATTATTATTATTATTATTATTATTATTATTATTATTATTATTATTATTATTATTATTATTATTATTATTATTATTATTATTATTATTATTATTATTATTATTATTATTATTATTTATCTTGGATTTAACAGCATAGAATTGTTAACCATTACATAATGAAATCATCCTTATATCCGAATTTAATCGTTTATCTATCTATCAATCAATTTATGAATCTTTCTTTCTCCATGCTATATAAAACATTAAAAAATTTTTTTTATAAGTGTGTTAATATTTACCATTAATATTATTAATTTTATTTATTTTTGCTACACATAAGAATTTGTAGCAGTATTTTTATTTGCTTTAACTATATAATTTCTTTTAATTGTATAATAGCTTATTAAAAT
Organism: Epiperipatus broadwayi; assembly: GCA_028023455.1. Classification (NCBI taxonomy): domain Eukaryota; kingdom Metazoa; phylum Onychophora; class Udeonychophora; order Euonychophora; family Peripatidae; genus Epiperipatus; species Epiperipatus broadwayi. The sequence continues at coordinate 4,120,252 of JAQFVV010012430.1, read as the reverse complement.
TTATGATGTTCTTAATATTGATATTTTGAAAGAATTACAAGCTTATATATATATATATATAATGTAAACATCTGAAGAAAGCAATATAAAAAGAGAAGAAAACTTGTGAATAGGAATCTAAATAAAAAACTGCTAGTGAAAACTTAGAAAAGAGAATAAGAATGAAAGGCTTAGTACAGAACTTTGCTACTGGTTTAGTAACTAGAACTAGTCAATGGTGATTAGAAAGAGACTAAATTATATTAATAAACTAAAAATATTTGGCAAACAACTATCCAAAATGATCAAGCCAGATCACTTAATCATGGTATTATGATGACTTAGCGAGAGATATATAATACTGATATATATTCTTTATTTTATTTATTTTTTAATTTAGAGCAGCTTTATCAAAGCAAGAAAATATTTTTTAGGAAACATATACATATATTGAAACATTGGTTATTGATAAAAACAATGTTAATGACGTTTACTTTATGAGATTTTTTTAAATATATTTATAAATCCCTTATATAGTGAAACACAATTCTTACTATGAGGGTGCTATTGGCAGTAATATTAAGAGAAACTTTTTAAATTAATTACATGCCAAATTTTTTATTTAGTTTACACAGATTAGTTTTACCATTTGCTGATTTAAACAAATGACTAGTTTCCTACTCTTATTCAAAAGTATTCATTATTGTTTTAGTTCTCTTATAAAAGTGACTATTCAGAGCTATTCCATACTTTGAATTGTATCGTGTCTGTCTATAATATCTAAGATTACAAATTTGTGAATTCAAGACATAAGCCAATTGTAAATTTTAATCATTCTCAAGCTTATCCTTAGAATTATTAATATGTTTATTTAAAAATAAAGGGCATTAGAACCAATATGAAAATATTTATTCATAATAGACATTTTTCTATACAAATGGATAATACGGAGCATCATTCCATGGCATTTCAACAGACATTTTATCCCTTGATGATACATTGAAATTTTTTTCTCATTCAGCATGACTTTGAAATATTTACTTTTGATTAAACCATTTTTATAACTGTGTATTATTTTACTTGTCAGATTCAAATTTACATATTTCTATTTCTAAATAAAAAATACTTTTAGACATGCAATTCTATTAGGAAATGGGATATTAATAACAGTTATAAATATTCTTTAACACTAAATGACTTTATATATATATAAGACTTCATAGTATTATTTCCAGGAGCTTCCCTATAATACAAATATATTAAGTCAAGCATTTGTAGCCTAGAGGTCAGCACAAGTTGCTTGCAGACAGTTGTCGCGGGTTCGCTTCCCGACCAATGCATTGACATATGGAAAATATATATATATATTAGCTAAATAGCTGATGCTTCAGTAGAATAACAAGTACTTTCCCCAGAGTTGAGGAAAGGACTTGTTATTGTACTGAAACATCAGCTATTTAGTTATTATATTTTTATTACACGGAAGCTCCCGGAAATAATATTATGAAGTCATCATTTATATGTGAGAATATTAGAATTTATATATATCTTGTAATCAATAATATTGCTTTGTCTTTCTAATTTTAAATCTAAAAAATTAATAGATTTATTAGTGGCATCATCTTCATAAACAGATTTAATTTGGGGATTTTATTTAAATTATTAAACATTACCAGAATGAAATTAAAAGGATCATATAAAACAATATAATAAATATATTTAGCAAATGTGATGCTCTTATCATCTAAAATAGGTTGAATAATTTTGTTTTCAATAGAAGCAGCAGCTCAATTAAAGACAACATCGCTAATAGATTAAAGCTTGGACTAGTTTGGAAAAGTATACACATTTAATGCAGCAAACAAATTATTTAGCCAATGTAATAAATTGAACTCTATTAATATCCATAATACTAGGTTTAACAATGTCCTGAATGATGTTTATGTATCAAATTCAATTTGTAGGCTTTGCATCAAAAGGTTAATTTACCTTATTATTTATTGTCCATATATTATTGCGGAATATAGATATATTTTTACATTTTACGATATTTTAAAAAATTTTAATATATATATACGTGTATGGGTGTGTTATTTTTTCCAGGCAAACGTTACAACATGAGAATCAAAGATAAAATTTGATGCTATTGGTTTCTATCTTTTTATTATATAAAAATGTTCAATGAAAAGAGGAATTGTACACGCATATATATATACTTTTGTCGAAATATGGTTAAGTTATATTTACATTCAAGATAATTAATATTGCTGATATCAATAAGAATTAAAAAAAATGAATAAAAAATGCAAATATACGTCAAAATACTACTGCGTCCATAGCAACTATGCATACCACATTATTATGTTTTGTAATTACCTCAACGATTTTCCCCCAATATTGGAAAAACCGACATTTCATCGGGAATTATAGAAATAAATGTCAAAACTTGTCACTGAAAAGTATACATAAAAAAAAAAAAACTATATACGATAAATTTCAAATTAAGAAGTAAACTGAATACTCTTTTAATAATTCTTCCAATATTTTAATATAAATGCATTTTAGTAATTACGTGGTTTTTTTTGTTTTTAAATATAAAGAAAATCAAAATACATTCTATTATCTCCAAGTTATTCATGTGTGTGTGTATATATAATTAAAATCTAAATGAAAATTTCTAAATAATATGTTTAAACTTACCTTAGGGACTATTTATTGGTCAATGAATATTACTTAGGCAAATTAGAGGAGCCGTTGCTAAGCATAATTTTTTTTAAATTTTTGAATATTTATATTATTTACTGTTATTATTATATTGTTTTACTTTCCGGCTCTAACTACTCTTCTTAGAATGATTTTTACCTTTTTTTAATTTTGTTTATGTTTATATATTGTTTAGTGTATTTGGGTTTTTTTTCTGTATAAATGTCTTATTATACCACAATATAAAAAAAAAAACATAATTTAATTTTATAGTAGAAACAGTTCATCGCAGTGATAAGATCAAGTTATTATAAACTGTTCAGAAGAAACAATCGTAAACTGTTCTCACACACTACATTAAAAATAGTATAAAAAGACAGAATAACATTCTAATGATTATTTGAAGGCAAACTTGCTTGATAAAAACTTATTATATATATATGTACACAATAACATTTTAATAAATAATAGCTAAATCCATGCAATCATCAAACATTTTTGCCAAAATTCTGGTGTAAAAATATTAACTTGATAAAATTTGAGAGAATCCTATTTTCAATGCTATAGTTTGTAGTCAGATTTCTATATATATATATGTTTGTTTTTATTATCTTTCACCTTAGCTTAACTTAATCATGTCGCAACCATCCATCGGCCCAGAAATCAGACCACTATGGATGCATTTAAAATAACAATTGCACGTTTTTTTGTCAGTAAGATATACATAGGCATGTTATAATTTGACTTCATATACACATATATTTATATTTAATTTCATATATATAAAATACATATTTTTGCGGGTTCATCTGTGTTAAAAACTTTTAATATTAATATACTGACGTTTCGACTTGGTCACACAAGCCATCCACAGAGTTATTAAAGGTAGAAAGACGGTTGTAGAGGCGCTACAATCACTGATTTGAATAAAATGTTAAAATTCCACCAATAGCAAAAAATGATAAATTTAGGAATGTTTTTTAAAAAAATCTTTCCAAATAGGAGGAAGTTTGCACGTATCATCTATATATATATCAAACTTCTATTTAGTCCACATAGTTGAAATATTTATAAAAATAAATTATCCCATAGATAATTGGCCCAGATCACAATCTTTTCAATATGTTTTTATCACTTGTTCAGTAGTTATAAATAGTAAATTACTATAGTTTAATTTACATCAAACTTTCAGGCACTCATAACTTTAAAACAAAACACTTTATGCAAATATATTAATGATTATTAGTAATAATTTATTAAAGAAGATTTACAAAATCTGCCCTCATGATCACTAGTTGGAGCTTTACCAATAACCCACTATCAAGCTTTGTTTATGTAAACGCTGAGAGAGATAGAATTCACTATAACTTTCAAATTGTCTCCAACCTTTAAACCATGATTTCGAGCTAGTTGGCTCACGTCAGTAAAGGGTAGGAAGACTAGAAACTAGATCCAAACAACAACTCTGCAATCAGCATTTATCAAACACATTTCTATCACCCTGAAAGTAAGAACTTTTATCTTCAAATCCAGTTAAACAAACTTGATAGCTATATGAGTGTGAATTCAGTTCAGTTTCACAATATAGTAAAAGCCTCTGCAATCTATGTCATTGCAAAAACCTTCAAGGGTACATTTATGATAAACAAAACACATTATAAATTTCATAACTTGCTCATAGCTTGCATTTTTGAACACTAGATGGAGCTTTACCAATGGCCCACTATCAAGCTTTGTTTACATAAACGCTGAGAGAGATAGAATTGAATATCTCTTTCAAATCGTCTCCAACCTTTAAACCATGGTTTCGAGCTAGTTGGCTTGCATCAGTAAAGGATAGAAAGACTAGAAACTAGATCTAAACACCAACTCTGCAATTAGCATTTATCAAACACATTTCTATCAGCCGGAAAGCAATGAACTTTTCAGATATGTAAATATCTTCAAATCCAGTCAAACAAACTAGATAGCTATAATATTGCTTTAAAACATGGGGAAGTTATTGTTATTATATATATATATATATATATATATATATATATATATTGTAATGGAATGGGTCCTGTCCTTGTATAGCAGTGTACTTCATAGGTCCTCAGAGTGGCTGAGAAAGGATATTTAGTATTCTCAAACTTTTAGACCCATAGCCACTCTGATTTCAATTCTAGGAAACGACAAGTTAGTATGCCAACTTACATCAATTATCTCCATGTATACTCATCTCTCTTTTCCAATTCCAGATTCTACTGATCCTAGTATTCCAGCTTAGGAAGATATGCATATTATTCTACTTCAGGGAATATACAAATTACTATCTTTATTGCACAAGTGTGTGATAAATTGATAAATAAATAAACAAAAATGCAAATGGCTGACTTTAATTTGAAATCATATGTTATGCAAATTTATTGAATGACAGGTTATAACATAAGAAATTAATTTGTTTAGATATCTATGAGTATTCTTTAATCAATACGATTAATATTTATTAATTCAATTCCACTTTTCCCATCAAAGAATATAAAAATTAACAACAACAAAAAAACTTATTCTGTATACTTCCTCACTAATTTAGACTTAATAAAATCACAACTCTTTGTCTCCAACATAGCTATTGATGGAATCATATTAAAGAACATGGTAGCAGTTTGGGATCCCTCCTTTCTATTGTGATTTATTTTTATAATGATAGAAAAGATCATTCATGCTAGAAGTTTTTAATCATATACACTGAAAAACAAGAAAATGACAAAATGATTAGTAACAACAAACACAAAGTAACAGTGTAACTGTGCAAGTGTTGGTATTTAATGTTGAAAAATATAACATCTTACTTCTAACTCTGATGATAATAATTCATCTGCAAGCAAGTTTGTGGATGATCCTAAAATTTATTTCAAGTTAAAATTAAGATCATAGTATTTTCCCTCTTTCTAGTATATCAAGAATTTATACACCCATCAACCTATAGTAAAGGAAAAAAAAACATAGATACATAAAATTAATCATATGATGTCACCCTAAGATAAATCAAGAATCCATAAAGGAAAATATCCTAAATGTGTTATATGGGTGCTTATTTTTACAATTCATGATCCAATTAGCTAGATTTGAATATTTTGAAACATGCATATGCTTTGAGTTGTTAACTTTATATCTTCACATTCAAGTAGTAATGTTGTTAGTGCCTTCAGCATAGATAAATAGATGTGATTTCAAGTCAAATTCAGTTTTGGCAGTTATAATTCAATGTCAGGCACTTTCTTCCATGGATAACATTCCACTTAGCCATTCATGGTTATGTGGGTCTCTCTATAAATAAATGATCAAAGTCTTTGACTTTATTGAATAGCTAGATATTGGCTATTGGAAATCTTACGTTTGATTTGGTATAACTTGCCAGCTAACGATTGAAAATATTCTTGAAATTTCAAATACATTTAAAGCTATTTCTGGGATTTATAATTTAAAATCTTTTAGTTTGCTGGGTTTAAATCCATATACTTTTTTTCATATTCAATGAAATATTCTTGGTTAAGGTTTTTACATTGATGTCTACAGAACTTTAAGTTCGATCGCTGTTTACAAAATATACATGTTGATTAGTCAACAAGAATTTTTTATCTATATTTGAAAAGAAGATCATTTGTGTGTTTATATATATATATATATATATATATATATATATATATATATATATATATATATATATATATATATATATACTGCCAATCATCAAAACAAGATTCTTCTTTTTAAGTGCTGATTGGCACTTTTAAATAGTGAGTTCAAGTTCATGCATTAAATTGACTATTTACATTATGTGTTATGATTTATATATATTGTACTCTTACCAAAAGAAAAAAACTACTGAACAAAAGAATCCAGTTAACTAAGATATAACAATAATGAATTGCAACAATGACTATTAAGACAATACTCTTATTCTGACTAGCTCAAGATATATTACTAAAATACAATATTTAATAAAAACATAAAAAAATAATAAAAAAATAAATAAATAAAACAATATTTTTCAACAACTACAGACAAAAAAACTTATTAAACTAAAATATAAAAAACTTGGATTCATATGAATAATTAGGGTTCCAAATAGAATACTCATTTTACTCATTTTAATAATAAATTTAGTTTATAAACTTGCTTAATATTCTAAATAAAATATTATTCTATTAAAATAACAAATATAATTATAAAACTCTTAACATGAGACGTTCAGCAAGGTACACTGTCTTAAACATTGAGAATACATCCTAAAGATATATTCCCAATGGCATAAGAATATTACCCCACTAAATTCACATAACAGAAATACTAAGTAATACTCTCATGTCTTTAGACACACATATATAATAATCTTAAAATATTATTTATAAATTTATTCCAAAAATAAACAATAAATTACTTAATATCCCTTTACTGAAATACTAATTGGACATTTAACATTAACTAATAATTTCTTAACATCTTTTAATAAAAATGTTCAATTCGCCATCAACAACAACAACAACAACAACAACAACAATAATAATAATAATAATAATAATAATAATAATAATAATAATAATAATATAATAATAATAATAATAATAATAATAATAATAATAATAATAATAATAATAATAATAATAATAATAATAATAATAATAATAATAATAATAATAATAATAATAATATCAGGTTCATTTCTAACAAACTAATAACAAAATAAATTAAGTAATTAACACCCTATAGTTAAATATGATGAGGAATTTTACAAGATATCAAACTACTCTTACAAAATAATAACAACAATAACCAACTAAAATAACTTAATGATTCTCAACATTAAATCTATTTAATGATTAAAGTTTAGCAATAATACATAAATAATATAATAAATTTTAATTACACCATTGTTCAATCTCTCCTTGTTTAATATGGCATTCTTAAAAAATATAATGTATTTGAATATTTTGGCAATATCAGGTATATCTCTCATTGATGTTGTATCAGTTTAAAAATAATTACCAATGATCATGTCTTCTATGATAATAACAATAATAATATACTTTGTTACTCAGTCAAAGACAATAGAAATAATATCTAAGTAATCTTAGGGATCATGTGTGCCCAAAATAATATTTCAAATTATCAATTTCTGTGGATCATGCATGTAGAATGAAAAATCAAATAAACAACACACAGATAAATCACAACTCGACTAGAATATAAGTTTTAAAACAGTTAAAAAATTTATTTATAAATTAACAATATTATACTATTACAATAAAATTATATAATATATAAAATAAGAGTTGACATTATTTTAAAATTTTTTAAAAAAGTATTTACAGTAAATCTTATCAATAAATGACAAAAAAATAAAATAAGACAGCCCTCACTTCGGCTATTTCAAATAAAATAAAAATAAAAACTTACACCAGTCATGACAATATATTATCCTCATTCAGTAAAAGTAATATTCTATTATTTTGTATTGGAAACAGTTACAATAAATTTCCCAATTTCTAAGAAAATTCAATATTACACTTATACTATTATAAAATATGTTTCTTATGATGATGCATCAATATAAGTTTATATTTAAAATACACTTCTTAAAATTCAACAAATAAAATATTAAAAAAAAAAAACAAATTATTAAAGTATTATCCTGATATTTCAATATCATAAAATTTTAAATAAAAATATAAATACCCCCCTCTATAAGAATTAATGATTTATGCAAAATACTTAAGAGATAATTTCACAAATTTTTGCAACTTAAATGGGTTTGAATTATTTATAATAAAATTTAAAGAACTATCCATAAATTACATTGTTTGATATTTGTATTTCTTTTGTTTTTATATTCTTACATTCATCACATCATTCAAAATCATTTTCACTATTCTCACTGTCATTCCACTTTAAATATGCATCTATTTGAGTTAAGTGATCTCTACTATGCATAGGAATATCAATCATTCCTCTCTTATGTTATATACTATGAAAATCATCACAACATCATTTGCAAAAGAAATTTGTATATACTTCATCTTGCCCTCTCACAAAATTATCAACTTCAAACAATTTACCACTATTTTACCAACTTATAAAACCATCCTCTATGATGATTTCTATTGTGATAGATAGCAATTAAAGTGTAGGCTATGGAATAATAACAAGGATGACTCAAATGAGCAAGATAATATCATCATGGATTCAGTGCAAAATCATAATAATAGACCTGTATTCATAGGGCACCTAAGATTTAAGTCATGGTTCTATTATAGCACTTATTGACAATAAGGAAATGCATGTCCATAGAAAATGATATACAGCACTATGTTAAGTGTATATTTTAATAACTTTAAAGTATGAAAATGTAATTCATATACAACAGTTTTCAACATACCCTTAACATCTAGGATTTCATATGAATATTACTCTCCTGATCTCCATCCTATATCTTCCACAATGAATAACTCATTTAACATTGTAAAATATACAAATTGTACTCTAAAATAATTTCCAAAACAGCAATATTAAAAAAAACAACAAAGCTCTAAATTCATTTCAAGATGTTTTTTTAAAGTTTGCAAGCACAAATAATCTTGATAAAAACATACATCAGTACTATAAATTCATTTATTTGTTATTATATAATTTAGAGATCAGTATTAGGTCTTTCTCTGTATTTCAACAGATAACATTCATAAAAAAACATATTAATAATTTAACAATGTTATATAATGTATGTATATTCAAGCATTCATATTAAGTAAATATTTTAAATGTCCTTGGATGTTTGAAGACATTCATCTACATTCATCAATTCTTGTATAAAAATACACACAATGATAATTTTATCAATGATTCATTTAATTCTTTAATATTAAATTCAAACAATATGAAATACTAATTTAAAATACTAATTAAGATGGATTATTTTTAAAAAACAAAAATTATCAAGCAAAATGTAGTATAAATAATAAAAGAAATTACCAATAGTTTCAACAATTACTGAAATTATTTACAGTGATCCACCTTTGACCATACCTTCAGAAAAAACAATTATGATTGTAATTTATCTTATTCAGAAAATTACTTTCTGAAAACCCATTTTTATTATTTAACATACTAATAGTAATAAAAGTTAATCTATTTTAAGATTAAATTTAAAATATAACAACAACAGGTTAGTATTGTATAAAACATTGTAATGTTCTAAATATTAACATTAGACTTAATATAAAACAATGATAAAGTTTTAAAGTTACCAAAATATTTTTTTCTCTCCTCCTGCTTATAAGCTGAATGCTTGTCAGGAATCTTCCCCCATTGCCTAGTTATGAGTAGAAAGCTAGGTGCACAATCATACTCCTGTCTCAGCACCATTGGAAAAAAATGTACAAATAATAATAATAAAATCCAATAAAAATACAATAAGAATCCCAAAAAGATAAAATGTTTATTTCAGTCTTTTCCAAAAGTTTTATCTGGGCATGTATTATCCTCATAGAATAATAATTAAAAGATCCATTTTATAGTAAAATATGTTTTTCCTTAGTACATGCTCTCTATTAATTTTGGCCATTGTATATAGCAAATATGCAATAAATATAGCACAAATAATACTTGAGTCTCCACTGGTCAAAACCCTAAGTGAAAACATTATATATATATATATATATATATATATATATATATATATATATATATATATATATTGTAACAGGCACATACGTACATTACATTGTTTTTTTTATTAGTAAACATGAAATGAATAAAAGTTCGCAAATAAAACTTCCTTTTTAAGAATTAAAAATTGAAAATTAAAATTCTATACTAAACTCATATATATAAAATCGCACAGATGAAATAAATTATTAAAATAAAACTTTATTAAAAATAGAAAAGGTATTTTAAAAACAAAAACTTAAAAAGATTTGGAGATAAAAATATATCTTTAAGTTTGAAAACAAATTAATTGGTGTTATTGAAAAATGGAAATGATTATTTTAATTAGTTAAATGTAAACTAGCCTTGAGCATTTAAATGTATAAGCAATGGTCAGATAGGAGAGAAAAACAATGGAATCGGACCTCAGCGAAAGGACCGTCACATCGATGATGTAATGTTAATTGAATCCTTAAAAATTAATATAAAAAGAAAAGTTTGGAAATTATTAGTTAGTTATTACAAGAGGACAGATAGGTGTTAGTGTGGAGTTGTAGGAGAAGGGATTGAAAAGTCGCACTCTTCAATCCCTTCAGTTTTGTTAAAAAAAAAAAGAAATGACATTGTTTTTTCTACATTAAGGACTAGCTAAACTAAAAGACCTCTGGATAAATAAAAAAACAATGGCTAACTGGATACCAATATCTATTTAGGATGGTGTGGGAATTCATGTTCAAATGGCAAGCCACGGATAAAGCTGGTCATTTTACAAATTGTAAGAACTTTAGATAATTCATGAACATTAAATTAAAAACTTTCCATAATTTAAAAAAAATAGAAATAGATTCCTATCTGACCAAACTAAATTATTTATTAATTAGTTATAATTTTATTTGATGTATTTCTTTTTTGTAAAATCATTTCCATTTATTTTTTTTTGTTCTTTAAGTTTTATTTATGATTTTTGTTTTGCGATAAATTAAATTATATAAATGTTAAACTTAAGTCGGGCATGAACGGCTATATAGATTTGTAAAGTTATATTAGGGGAGGGTAATCTTAGGTTATTTGTTTCGTAGTTGAATTAGGTCAATGGATTGGATATATTGGTGTAATTAGTAGATGTAGTATGAGGTTCGCTATGGGCAGAATCGCTTTATATGCCGCACACACTCATTTTGCCTATGGGAGGAATTATAAGATGGAGACCGCAGTTCCTTCCTATGGAGTTTTTTTTATTGCTCTTATCATCAGATAGATGTAGTATTCCTATCTGATGAGAAGCAATTTCTTCTCTTAACCTAATTGTGCTGTCATATTTCGTATTACATTGAACACATCGATATATCAGATGGATTGATGCCGGTTTAGCTGCAAACTTTTGGCCTAAGGTTAAATAAGGATAGAATATTTTCTTTCAAATGCAAATCTATGTAGTCTATTCATACTCGACACTCTAAATAAAAATGCATTAAATTTAAGTTGGGTATGGACGTTGCATGGATTCGTTATCGGTTAATTATGTTTTTGGTTTTCATATTTGATCAAAATATATAGACATTCGGTAAATAATGATACCTTACGGTGAGTATCTAAAATGTATTTATTCGGATGTCTTTTAAGTTATTGGTGTCTCTGTGGTATCTTATGATGAATACCATTGGGTTTCTTGTATTCCCTATGCAATTGATGGTATCAATGACTTTGTATTTTGATCGTTTATGTTTATTTTGAAATGTTTTTTAACCATGTAATCTATGTAACCGATCTATACTCAACATTTTAAAACAAACTTTTATAAACCCATCTGTGCGAACTTATAATAGTATAAAAAATAAAAATGTAAATTAAAATCTAAAATCAAGTTAAAATTATAAAGTAAAAGTAATGTTAAAATGATTCAAAATTTATATGTGCGTTAATAAATGTTTGTGTGTATAATTACTGGCAGTGGCTTATTTTATTCTTTTTTTTATATATCTTAGATAGGAATTTAATATAAAATATAAATCTCTGCTGTTACACTGAGCTAGTGACAATGGGCTAACGACCGGATATCAAAATATATAAAAAAAAAAAAATTTTTTTTTTGACTTACGTATCTGCCTACTTTATAAATTTTTCTAGGTTCAAATGCCTAGATGGCGCCCTGTAGTGCAGATTACGTTAAGTAGCTAATATCCGGATCATTATAATTGGTCTCCCAACTGGGGCCGATGTTTAATAAACCACGTATACCCTGAACAAATTTTTTCAAAATGAAATATTTTTATCTGTTTACATAAGTCGTATACTTTAAATCTTATAAAAGCGCTGCCAGAAAGAAATTGCACATATATTAAACACGAGAAAGTATAAATAATTTTAAATTGTATTTTGTTAAAAAGAAAGTCAAAAGGTTGCAATTAATATGTTTTTTTTTTTGTTAATATATATTATGCTTTAACGTGTATAGGCGCGCACAGCCATGTAAGTTTATGATCGTAAATGTGGTACCTTACGATGAGTACCTTTGGGAATTTACTTCAGTGTAACCCTATGTATGCATTTCAATCAGTCATAAATAAGTTGGTGGTATTTATAATTGTGCTGCAAATATACACGTATAAACCCATTATTTCTTAAAACATATTTACCTCAATGCAACCTTCTTAAATAAATAATTTATATAATTTGCTTGTCATGCCGTGTGTAAAAATAAAATGTATAAAAAAAATAGAACTCTTGTGGGGAGGAGGTGAACGTAAATGGTCCTTAGGAAAACGATAGTCAACATTTTTTTTTTGTATATAGTCTTTTTGTAAAATTACTAACCGGATGTTTTTGTAAATGTCTTCGTTAATCATGTACCATAATTACTAACCCTAAGTAAAATATTTTTTTTTTGTTTATTTTTTTTTTAAGCAAGTTTACTGATATGTAACGGGCACATACGTACGTTACATTGTTTTTTTTTATTAGTAAACATGAAAAGAATAAAAGTTCGCAAATAAAACTTCCTTTTTAAGAATTAAAAATTGAAAATTAAAATTCTATACTAAACTCATATATATAAAATCGCACAGATGAAAAAAATTATTAAAATAAAACTTTATTAAAAATAGAAAAGGTATTTTAAAAACAAAAACTTAAAAAGATTTGGAGATAAAAATATATCTTTAAGTTTGAAAACAAATTAATTAATGTTATTGAAAAATGGAAATGATTATTTTAATTAGTTAAATGTAAACTAGCCTTGGGCATTTAAATGTATAAGCAATGGTCAGATAGGAGAGAAAAACAATGGAATCGGACCTCAGCGAAAGGACCATCACATCGATGACGTAATGTCAATTGAATCCTTAAAATTAATATAAAAGGAAAAGTTTGGAAATTATTAGTTAGTTATTACAAGAGGACAGATATGTGTTAGTGTGGAGTTGTAGGAGAAGGGATTGAAAAGACGCACTCTTCAATCCCTTCAGTTTTGTTAAAAAAAAAAAAGAAATGACATCATTTTTTCTACATTAAGGACCAGCTAAACTAAAAGACCTCTGGATAAATAAAAAACAATGGCTAACTGGATACCAATATCTATTTAGGATGGCATGGGAATTCACATTCAAATGGCAAGCCATGGATAAAGCTGGACATTTTAAAAATTGTAAGAACTTTAGATAATTCATGAACATTAAATTAAAAACTTTCCATATTTAAAAAAAATAGAAATAGATTCCTATCTGACCAAACTAAATTATTTATTAATTAGTTATAATTTTATTTGATGTATTTCTTTTTTGTAAAATCATTTCCATTTATTTTTTTTTTTTGTTCTTTAAGTTTTATTTATGATTTTTGTTTTGCGATAAATTAAATTATATAAATGTTAAACTTAAGTCGGGCATGAACGGCTATATAGATTTGTAAAGTTATATTAGGGGAGGGTAATCTTAGGTTATTTGTTTCGTAGTTGAATTAGGTCAATGGATTGGATATATTGGTGTAATTAGTAGATGTAGTATGAGATTCGCTATGGGCAGAATCGCTTTATATGCCACACACACTCATTTTGCCTATGGGAGGAATTATAAGATGGAGACCGCAGTTCCTTCCTATGGAGTTTTTTTTATTGCTCTTATCATCAGATAGATGTAGTATTCCTATCTGATGAGAAGCAATTTCTTCTCTTAACCTAATTGTGCTGTCATATTTCATATTACATTGAACACATCGATATATCAGATGGATTGATGCCGGTTTAGCTGCGAACTTTTGGCCTAAGGTTAAATAAGGATAGAATATTTTCTTTCAAATGCAAATCTATGTAGTCTATTCATACTCGACACTCTAAATAAAAATGCATTAAATTTAAGTTGGGTATGGACGTTGCATGGATTCGTTATCGGTTAATTATGTTTTTGGTTTTCATATTTGATCAAAATATATAGACATTCGGTAAATAATGATACCTTACGGTGAGTATCTAAAATGTATTTATTCGGATGTCTTTTAAGTTATTGGTGTCTCTGCGGTATCTTATGATGAATACCATTGGGTTTCTTGTATTCCCTATGCAATTGACGGTATCAATGACTTTGTATTTTGATTGTTTATGTTTATTTTGAAATGTTTTTTAACCGTGTAATCTATGTAACCGATCTATACTCAACATTTTAAAACAAACTTTTATAAACCCATCTGTGCGAACTTATAATAATATAAAAAATAAAAATGTAAATTAAAATCTAAAATCAAGTTAAAATTATAAAGTAAAAGTAATGTTAAAATGATTCAAAATTTATATGTGCGTTAATAAATGTTTATGTGTATAATAACTGGCAGTGGCTTATTTTATTCTTTTTTTATATATATCTTAGATAGGAATTTAGGTTGTCATCTGATCGTTTGTGACAGCTGCCAGAGGTGCGATTTCTAGCTAAATTTCTAGAAATAAGCCATTTCTGCGGCCGCACCGAAGCCTTTAAGCATTCTTTCTAAAAGAAATCCTAGAAATATTGTTAACTCGGAGTTAAGTCTACTTTCTACTCTAAAAGGTAGAGTATTAACTCGGAAGTTAAGTCTCCTTTCTACGATAAAATCTAGAAAGAGTGTTAACTCGGCTTAGTGGCTAACGGTGTGGCTTTTATCTGATGCTAAAAGCAGAGGAAAATGCCGTAGTTGTTTGTGTCAAACACTATATTGTAATGCTGCATTATGTATTTGATGTAACAATATCGTACTAGGGTGTTTATTTTGATCGTGTCAAAATTATTTAAATTTTCATCAGTGCCTTGTTTTTTTTTAAGACCAATCGATGTACTGTTACATTTTATCAATTTTAACAGTATCGTGATTGTTCCTCATAAATTTGTATTTCTCCTAAATTTTTGATTAGGGTGGAATAGCGTAAAAATTTAAAAATCACGCTTTGAGTCATGTTTTAGCGAGAAATTTTCCGAGACAAAAAGTACGGCTAATTCCCACAACAGAAAACTTTAAAAGATGGGAATTGCCAGACACGGGCCAGTGCTGGAATATTTCTACAGCAGAAAAAAAGAAAAAAACATCCTGCTGCTGAAAGAAAAGATTGGATTGTGCGGCAATATATGCAGATTTGAGGTCCGAAGACATCTGCCGATGGAAAGGTTCACTTCGTAAAGGCAAGCTTGTTTGAGGGATTCTAAATGACCTTCGTCAAATGTCAAAAATAAAAGAAGTAACTTCAATTTTTATTTAAACGTACATCCCTTTTTCTCCCGATAATTGTTGGCATCGGCAATCAAATGTAAAATAAAAGAAGTAACTAAAATTTTTATTTAAACATAGCCCCAAAAACTCCTCTTCTCCCAATAATTGTTGTCATCGGCAATCAAATGGTCAAATAAAAAAAACGTCAATTATTCTTTAATTGTATAGAAAAAAAACAAAAAACCCTCCCACTAATTGTCCTGGCCAATCAAATGTAAACCAATCGAAGTAAGACAGTAAATTATTAGTTAAATATAAACCAAATTACTATTCGAACGTACACCAAAAAAGATTCGCTCTTGTCAATCAAAATTAAAGAAACCTAGACTATTATTGTCCCATTGTCAAATCGAATATTATTTGGGAAAACCCAAATAATTTATAAACGAAAAAAAAAAAAAAAAGTCAAATCGGTTTTCAATCAAATGGTAACCGATAAAAGTAACTTAAATTTTGATTTAAACATACACACGAACAAAAACAAAACGCAAAACTCTTTCTCCCAATAATTGTTGTTGCCAATCACCAAAAAACACCCACCCCTCTCACTAATTATTGTCTGCAATCAAATGTGCACCACTACTAAAAGTAACGTAAACTACTATTCTTTAAACGGTTACACCCTTTTTCCCAATAATTATTGTCTACAATCGTACACACAAAAAAACACCCTTCCCAGTAATTAGTGTCGGGAATCAAATGTAAACCGATCAAAGTAAGACCGCAACTTATTAAACGTAACCCAAATTACTATTTGAATCTACACCAAAAAACACCCGCTCTTGTCAATAAAAATTAAACAAACAACAACTATTATCGTCCCATTGTCAAAAATATTTATTTGTAGAACCAAAACCATAATTTATAAATGAAAGGAAGTCCAATCGGTCATCCATCAAATGTAAACTGATAAAAGTAAAGATTTTAAATTTTATTTAAACATAAACACACGCGCACGAAAAAAAAAAAAAACACTTCTCCCAATAATTGTTTTCGGCAATTAAATGTAAACCTATCAAAGTAACGTAAATTATTATTTAAAGATCCATCATAAAACCCCGTTCTCTCTTGAATTTTGTCAATCCAATTTTACAAAAACGGTAATATTATTTTTTTTAAAAAAAAAACACAAATTACTATTTGAACACACACCAAAAAAGACCTTTTGGTAAAAAAAAAAAAACTATTATTATCCCATCG
This sequence comes from Epiperipatus broadwayi, assembly GCA_028023455.1. NCBI lineage: Eukaryota > Metazoa > Onychophora > Udeonychophora > Euonychophora > Peripatidae > Epiperipatus > Epiperipatus broadwayi. The sequence continues at coordinate 4,102,957 of JAQFVV010012430.1, read as the reverse complement.
TCAAAAATATTATTTGGGAAAAATAATTCAGAAATGAAAAAAAGTAACCTTTGTAAACAAACCAAAAAAAAGTCAATATTAATAGAGAATCGCTATCCCGGGAACTATATATTAATGTGTTTTTCAGTTAGAAATCGCGCCTCTGGCGGCTGACACGAAGGATCAGATGACAAACAGAATTTAATATAAAATATAAATCTCTGCTGTTACACTGAGCTAGTGACAATGGGCTAATGACCGGATATCAAAATACATAAAAAAAAATTTTTTTTTTTTTGATTTACGTATCTGCCTACTTTATAAATTTTTCTAGGTTCAAATGCCTAGATGGCGCCCTGTAGTGCAGATTGCATTAAGTAGCTAACTCCGGATCTTTATAATTGGTCTCCCAACTGGGGCCGATGTTTAATAAACCATGTATACCCTGAACAAATTTTTTCAAAATGAAATATTTTTATCTGTTTACATAAGTCGTATACTTTAAATCTTATAAAAGCACTGCCAGAAAGAAATAGCACATATATTAAAAACCAACGAAAAGATATAAATAATTTTTAAACTGTATTTTGTTAAAAAGAAAGTCAAAAGATTGCAATTGATATGTTTTTTTTTGTTGATATATATTATGCTTTTATGTGTATAGGTGCACACAGCCACATATGTTTATGATGGTAAATATGGTACCTCACGATGAGTACCATTGAGAATTATGTCAGTGTAACCCTATGTATGCATTTCAATCAGTCATAAATAAGTTGGTGGTATTTATAATTGTGCTGCAAATATACACGTATAAACCCATTATTTCTTAAAACATATTTATCTCAATGCAACCTTTTTAAATAAATAATTGATAAAATTTTCTTGTCATGCCATGTGTAAATAATAAAATGTATAAAAAAATAAAACTCTTGTGGGAAGGAGGTGAACGTAAATGGTCCTTAGGAAAACGATAGTCAACATTTTTTTTTTTTGTATATAGTCTTTTTGTAATCATGTACCATAATTACTAACCCTAAGTAAAATATTTTTTTTTGTTTATTTTTTTTAAGCAGTTTACAGATATGTAATGGGCACATATGTACGTTACATTGTTTTTTTTATTAGTAAACATGAAACGAATAAAAGTTCGCAAATAAAACTTCCTTTTTAAGAATTAAAAATTGAAAATTAAAATTCTATACTAAACTCATATATATAAAATCGCACAGATGAAAAAAATTATTAAAATAAAACTTTATTAAAAATAGAAAAGGTATTTTAAAAACAAAAACTTAAAAAGATTTGGAGATTAAAAATATATCTTTAAGTTTGAAAACAAATTAATTGGTATTATTGAAAAATGGAAATGATTGTTTTAATTAGTTAAATGTAAATTAGCCTTGGGCATTTAAATGTATAAGCAACAGTCAGATAGGAGAAAAAACAATGGAATCAGACCTCAGTGAAAGGACCGTCACATCGATGATGTAGTGTCAATTGAATCCTTAAAATTAATATAAAAAGAAAAGTTTGGAAATTATTAGTTAGTTATTACAAGAGGACAGATAGGTGTTAGTGCAGAGTTGTAGGAGAAGTGATTGAAAAGATGCACTCTTCAATTCCTTCAGGTTTGTTAAAAAAAAAAGACATCATTTTTTGTACATTAAGGACTAGCTAAACTAAAAGACCTCTGGATAAATAAAAAACAACGGCTAACTGGATACCAATATCTATTTAGGATGGTGTGGGAATTCACATTCAAATGGCAAGCCACGGATAAAGCTGGACATTTTAAAAATTGTAAGAACTTTAGATAATTCATGAACATTAAATTAAAAACTTTCCATAATTTAAAAAAAATAGAAATAGATTCCTATCTGACCAAACTAAATTATTTATTAAATAGTTATAATTTTATTTGATGTATTTCTTTTTTGTAAAATCATTTCCATTTTTTTTTTTTGTTCTTTAAGTTTTATTTATGATTTTTGTTTTGCGATAAATTAAATTATATAAATGTTAAATGTAAGTTGGGCATGAACGGCTATATAGATTTGTAAAGTCATATTAGGGGAGGGTAATCTTAGATTCTTTGTTTCGTAGTTGAATTAGGTCAATGGATTGGATATATTTGTGTAATTAGTAAATGTAGTATGAGGTTCGCTATAGGCAGAATCGCTTTATATACCACACACACTCATTTTGCCTATGGGAGGAATTATAAGATGGAGACCGTAGTTCTTTCCTATGGAGTTTTTTTATTGCTCTTATCATCAGATAGATGTAGTATTCCTATCTGACGAGAAGCAATTTCTTCTCTTAACCTAATTGTGTTGTCGTATTTCGTATTACATTGAACACATCGATATATCAGATGGATTGATGCCGATTTAGCTGCGAACTTTTGGCCTAAGGTTAAATAAGGATAGAATATTTTCTTTCAAATGCAAATCTATGTAGTCTATTCATACTCGACACTCTAAATAAAAATGCATTAAATTTAAGTTGGGTATGGATGTTGCATGGATTCATTATAGGTTAATTATGTTTTTGTTTTTCATATTTGATCAAAATATATAGACATTAGGTAAATAATGATAGCTTATGGTGAGTATCTAAAATGTATTTATTCGGATGTCTTTTAAGTTATTGGTGTCTCTGCGGTATCTTATGATGAATACCATTGGGTTTCTGGTATTCCCTATGCAATTGATGGTATCAATGACTTTGTATTTTGATCATTTATGTTTATTTTGAAATGTTTTTTAACCGTGTAATCTATGTAACCGATCTATACTGAACATTTTAAAACAAACTTTTATAAACTCATCTGTGCGAACTTATAATAGTATAAAAAATAAAAATATAAATTAAAATCTAAAATCAAGTTAAAATTATAAAGTAAAAGTAATGTTAAAATGATTCAAAATTTATATGTGCGTTAATAAATGTTTATGTGTATAATTACTGGCAGTGGCTTATTTTATTCTTTTTTTTACATATATCTTAGATAGGAATTTAATATAAAATATAAGTCTCTGCTGTTACACTGAGCTAGTGACAATGGGCTAACGACCGGATATCAAAATATATAAAAAAAATAAAAATTTTTTTGACTTACTTATCTGTCAACTTTATAAATTTTTCTAGGTTCAAATGCCTAGATGGCACCCTGTAGTGCAGATTACATTATGTAGCTAATTCTGGATCATTATAATATATATATTGATAGTAGGTCTATTCCTGGTATTGTTTATAAAATTCCATGTAGTTGTGGTAAATTTTATGTAGGCCAAAGTAAATTTAGCCTTAATGAAAGGTTAAGGTTCATATAAGTAGAGTTAAACATAGATATCTTAACTCAGCTTTATATATTCATGAATTGAATACAAGTCATAAAATATTGTTTAATAATGCTTCGGTTATTTTTTATGGATAGAATGAGTTAAAAAGAAGAATAAAGGAGACTTTGATGATAAAACTCCTTGATTCTGAGGCTATCAATCTTATAAAGACTTCTTTTGATATTAAGGGAAGGTGGGGTGTGACATGAATTATGGGAAGGTTTGTTTGTTTGTATATATATATATATATATATATGTTAATTCTAATGTTTTAACGGATAAAAGATGTCATATTATTATTACTATTTGTGGGATATTCCGTGTAGTGAAAAAGCTAAATGCTGACATTTCAAGTTTGATATTCACTTGAGAAGGTCTATTTGTAATAGATGAAACCATGGTTGTGTAAGGATTTGGTAAAATTTTGGATTTAATCTAGTATTGTATTGTTTTATGGTTTTGCATATATATATATATATCCACAGATGCATTTTTATAATCTAGAAGTAAATATTTCTTTGTTTATAATATTTAAGATTTTATCCTTTATATGTATATCTTTCAGTAAAAATTTTTCCAGGTAAATGGCAGCTACATTACTCACAGCATTAATTAACCTTTTCCTCATCAAAAATTCTGCTTGGTCAAGTGAGGTAAAACTCTAAACTTTTGATTGGTCAATTACAGAATCAGCCATAAACATATATTCATCTTTTAATATTATATGCATTTTAGTTTCATTTGTAAAAAACAAATTAATAATTTGTCAGAATATGAAAGTGAACAAAAGTTTTTCAAAAATAAATTTTTATTTATAATTATAAAAATGTTTTACAGTGGAGAACCTAAAAATAACATTCATAATCTACTAGGAAAAGTTGTGTATGCCATTGATTTTTTTTCTTAATTTACATTCATGTAAAAGTAAATAATTTTTACTAAAATCTTATCTATTTTACTAAAATAATTTTATTTTCAGTATATTTTATCAAAATAATTTGTAATATGTAAAAAAAAATACTAAAAAAAAAATACTCTAAAACATTCATTTTCAACATCAAAACAAAAACGTTGGAGCGGTGAAAATTATCGTCAAGCACTCTTCTTTGTTCAATATGAGCAATAACCAATCAGCACCTATAGAAGTCTACCTTCTCCTATTGTTAAAATTTTAAATTTAAATATCATTTATTTTTTACTAGTAAAATAATTCTAGAGAGGACAGCATCATATGGTACTTTTTAAGCTTTAAAATGAGTGTAAATTTGCTACAATAATGTAAAAATTGCCAGTTTTAGAATTTCTTGAAGCCATGACCAACTACAGTCAAGGAATTCCATTAAAAGGTTAACTGGTATAATTTCAATTTTTTAAAAATGTATTTATGTCATTTATTCCTGATAAAATCATTTTTAGAGTATATTGCTTATTTATTGATTTAATCAATATCAAGTCTTTTTATGAGCATAAAATACATTCAAAAATCATCTTTTTCAATGTCTATAAAAATATCATTCTTAAATGTAAGTCCATTTAGATTACTTTAAAAACAAATTAAATGTAACTCATTATTACCAATAATATAATAAAAAGTCATTCTGTCGTACCATAAGATAAAATATTTTAAATTCAGTTTTTAAGCTTATATGCAGAGTCTTAATTTTCTTTTCTTTCTTTCAAATTTAATACTATGATAATAATTTTAAATAAATACCTAATCCCTCTTAATTGACTTTAATAAATTAGTTTCATTGTAATATGATAAAGTTATTGAAATATTTTAAAATTCTTACAAAAATTTTCTCCAGTCTTGTTGTAGTATATTCCTTGGAATTTGGTGTTCATTGTCTCAATATTTAAATAATTATTATCACATTCCATAGAATTATTGTGGTCTTAAGCTAAGTTTCAAGAAGAATAGTCTGATAGGAAAATTTGGTGTTTAAATAAACCATTACTTAAATAGTTATTCAAATTATATTTTAGAACACTTTTAAATAAAAATAATAATAATTTAAAGGAAAGTACAACTGTTACGATATAAAAAATAATAATAATTATATATTTCAAATGAAATATGTCTTAATTTGAATCTGAATCACTTAATCTGAATTTGTAAAAACTACTGGCTAGACCGTCTTCAACCTCTGTTTTATACTAGCCTTGGTCCAATGATTTCATTGGTCAATTATGCTTGCAAAAATCTGCTAATTTACATAACTACATCAATATCATTTTTAAACTTAAGTTTTAAAATTATGAGTTATCAATTATTAAATATTATCAAATTATTCAAAACTTTAAATATTAAATATATCTATCTAAAAAAATTAAATATCCTTGTTAAAACAATTTTTAATATTTTAATGACCTTAAATTGATTTAAAAATGAAACATTACACCTAAATAAAATACTACTACTTTTAAAATATTACCTCTAAACTTAATATTTGTTACACTTTATTATGTATCAATTTTTTGTTAACAAGCAAAAATTAAAACTTTCTTTATCTAACTTTGAACATGCACATATTCACACAACCACCTCCAATCATGTGATACTTTCAACACATTTTAAACTAATATTAGATTAACTTATCTTTTAAATAATATTTTAAACAAAAATAATTACTTTAAACATATAATATAAAATATTTATCACTATAATTAAGCAATTTTATCTCTATAATATCTTTTAAATATAATAAATCAAAATTAATACTATATTCTAAGCAATTTATTGCATCATTTTATTATTTAATTCATTTCAAAATGAGTTCAAACTACCTAATATATCTTTACTGACTCATATTTACTGAATTTGAACCCCTTCTAACTACAATATCAAAATTATATGCTAGAAAATAATATAAATTTAAATTTTTTTTAATATAGCTACTTCTTCAACCCTATCTAACTGTCTGGACCAATTGTAAAGGGTGCAATATATAACTGATTAATACCAATAAAACTTTATTTTTTATCTCTTTCCTTTACATTTTTGTGATTTTATCTTTTGTGTCTAAATTTGATCATCTTTTTTCTTATATTGTTGTAATATGCGTATATTAAACAATAGTTCACTAACAGTTTATAATAAAGATAAGCATAAATATTTAAGTTTTACAGGTATTTATAATCATAAAACAAAGTTCTCTGCATACTTTTGCAAAGTATTAGTTATATATCCTGATACATTATCTAACCCTGAACATTTGGTGCAAGATAGCTTTTTATTTATACCTAACACTAGTATGTGTCATAGTATTGGATACTATCTTCTGATAAATAGCTATCCTGGTGCCTTGATATTACCCTCACTGTATTTTTCATTAACAAATGTCTGTTACTGTTTTTGGTTTTACACTAGTATTAAGCAAAAACTTGGAGAAAACTGATTGCCCACATTACCTGCTCTTAGCTCATTAATATGGATGAATAATACATAGATATATAAAAATAAAAGGACACAAAACAGACTAGAATGGATTAACAAATTAATAATGTATTTAGTAAACCAAGTAAATTGTCATGATTAAATCATCATTTCGTTTGTGTATATTAAATATTTTAAATGCATATGTTTATCATACTTCTAATTAAAAACTTGTTTTGATTTTTAATTTACAAATATTATTCACCAATAATCATGAACTTAACATCATGTGACTAATGTTCTGGATTCTTACTTCCCTCAAGTAAAAAATAATATGAAAAATATTAGCAAATAAAATTAATCAAATAATAAACATTCACTTTTATCTTTATATATAAAATCTTGATTAACTCTTGCTATAAAAAGAAGTACTCTCTCCAAACTCTCAAAATCACACAAAAACCTACAATATATTTCCAAAATGATAACTTTCTTATAAATTTCCGCATATCTATGTTCAATTGAAATAGTTCAATTTTATCAGTATTTTTTTATTATTGAGATAGTCAGTGCACTTGTAATTATTATTAGATACTTTATATCTATGGCATATTATGAAGTTTTTCAAACAATTTTAGAGGTTATTTATTTTCCTGAGCTGGAAAGTTTTCTGCTAATATGCAATAGAGTTCATGTTCTCTTCATTATGTAATATAAAAAATGGTTTGATGCATGTCTGATGATTCTAAGTTAGGCATCAAAAGAATGTTATAAGCATAAATGTGATTACTATCATTGCAATGAGAATATATTGAATTATTCTCTTGCAACCTTGTAACTTACTTTACTGCTTCTGTATCATTTTTACATTCATTCATGATATCATCATCAAATTTAATCTCTACAATGTTTTTCTTTCTAATTTTGAATAATTTGTCTTCTATCTCTTCTCAAAATATTTCTATCTTATTTTTCCATCTATTCCTCACTTTCTGAAATTCACATAATTTATTCAACATATTATTCTGGTAGTTGTCTACTTATTCATATATGTTATCCTTTTGGCTGCAAAATGTTATCACCTTATTCTCCATGTATTCAAACATTTTTATTACTATTTAAATACAGCCTCAACTTTTGGGATATTATTATTTGCTACAATCATTCATTCTAAGATTTCTTCTTGTAATGTATCTTAGGAGCTTACATTATTATTTTGGATCTAGTTATTATATAAAATGATTACAAAATAAATATATGCAAAAAATGTATAGAGCAAAGCCTTAGGAAATAGTTTAACTTAATGAGATTAACTAGCTTCTGATTTGTGACAGTCATAGATGTAGCGATGGTTTTAGTGGTGAGAAAAGTATATATATATATATATATAGTATATATATATATATATATATATATATTGTTCATGCTAATTTACATTTAATTTACAAGTTACACTATAATAGGTAAAGAGGACATATTTTGGAAAGAGGAACAGGCTCCACTTGTATTAATGGAATATTTGATTTTTAGAGACTTTTGCTTGCTCTTTATCATTAAGTAGTGTGCCCTCTCCCTCCATCATCAACATAATGCAATACTCTTTGTATACTTAGATGGTTTTGAGAAGCTATCCAAAAAACCCTAGTATAAATCTTTGGTGGGCAATCCCACAATAGTACATATTTCTATCACTGGGTGTTTCTTGTAGGAAGCTCCTCCTTCATTCTGCTGAATAGAATCATCAAGTGAAATCATAGTACTTTGTAGTAAATTTCTTTGTTAAGTGTGTTTAGCTTATTTGTGAATTTTGTAATATCTGAAAAGTTGGAACAATGTGAAATTCTGTTTTCAGCTAGAGAAAATGGCCTGCTCTAGATGGCTTACAAGCAAGCTGCACTGAAGAAAATACAAATTTATGAATGGTTTAAGAAAAGAGTTCAAATTTTCCATATTTCAAAAAAGTGTGATGAGTGAAATCTAATGTCAAAATGATGCTCAGTTTTTTTTAATGCAAACAATATTGCCACTCAGAATTCATTTGTAACAGTTAAGTATTTTATCTAAAAATTCTGAAATGTATGCAAAGTGCAGTAAAATAAAAACTTTCCCCATTTGTGGCAAAGTGAGGAATGCAATCTTTATCATAATAATGTACTAGGGTGTGAAGCTGGATGTGAAACAACTTACCAAAACAGCATGAGCCAGCTTAACTATCAGCCATATTTATCTGATCTCTCTACATGTGACTTCTTTCTATTCTCCCAAAGAAAAAAATGCCTCAAAAGAAAAAGTTTTGCAACATTGGAAGTGGTGAAACAAAAAAACCATGAAGACATTAAAAGCATTGCTTTGCTAGAGTTCCAGAACTGCTTTGAAAAGTGGAAAATCCATTTAGATTGTTGCAGAGCATTATATTGACAGTAATTTGAAGGGGATTCAGTTTGTAACACTTAAAAATAAATATATAATTTTTTATTAAAAAATTCCAGGTTTTTTTGGGGGGTATCTCCTCATAGATTATTTCATGATTTACTCTAATTTTATTTTAGTTACCCTTCCTTACAATAATTTTACTTTAGTTAGCATGCTACTTACCACTTTAATTAATGTAGTTTAACATTAATTTTTTTAATGTGATCATCAGAGTTTTTAATTCTCAATATTTATATGTTAGCAATTTTCATTTAGACATTGGTTCTCAGAAGGCTCAACCTTGATTGGGGCCAGACTGATTTGTCATTTATATTAGAAAATTGCTGATGCATATATAAAAGTAAACCACTCACAGAAATTTATTCTGTTAACATATTGAGTTAATGGGAAATAGCTTAGTGATGAAATGTCCACATTTTGATGTATTCAGTGTAGCAGGAAGTAGCATATGGTAAAATATGAAGACAAAAATTAGAAAATGAAAATATATATTATATTTGATGATACTTAGAAAAATGTAATGGAAAGCTTATTCTGCTATATAGCTACTTGAAAAATTATGTAATAGTGTTGACCCATTGATGATGAACATATCAGGAAATATATAATATTTTATATTTATTCCACACAAGTTCTTTTATAGATTTATGTTTTATTTCCAAAAATATTGTCAATCCCAAAATAATTAATCTTCAAAAGATAATTATTTATTCATAACTAATACCATTAAAGTAATGGCACTAATTTCTAATAAAAGATTATTCTGTGGAATTGATTCTAATTTTTATGCTTTATACTGCTTTTAGGTTCTAGTTGGCATAAAACATAGAATTGGAGAATGGTGAGCATATTATATTAACTTGTCTTAATTATTTAATTGTGATTGAAAATTGTTTACTTATATAAAAAAAAGTATAAATGAGAACAGGCTAAAGCAAAGTGTTTATTATAACTATACAATGTTGAAAAAAATGTACATTAAATGATTAGAATGCATTTTGTCATCTGTTAGCTAATAATACTCATTAAATTATTAATTATTAAATTATTAATTGGACAATTTAAACGGTAGTATTTAAAAAATAGCACAGAGAAGAATTCATCTTCATGTGTAACATCACGAATTACACACTCAGAAAACAAGAATTCTCTCTCCAAATTTTCAACCCCCCCCTCAAAGTCTACAAAATAATAACACCTTATATTATCTATATCTCAAATCTAAGCTTGTTCAAATTTAAAACAAATATTTCTTAATGATAATTTTTTTTTACTGAGACAATCTATTATGACTATTATTATGCATCTTATACATATATATAGTATCTTGTGATCACATACATTCTTAGTCTAAAAGATTCTCTGCTAATGTAAAATAGTGTTCATTTTACAATTATCTACCTATATTTTCATTTTAATTGGATTTACAAACTGGTTTGTATTTTATGGTCATGATTACTAGTCTGATATCAGCATATAAAAGCAGCCTAGTTTTGAACATGTTTAACATATTCTCTAATACAGCAGGTCACTGGCTATATTTTACGATTCATATTAGGTCTTAGTAAATTAGTCATTTCTCCTAAGCTCTTCAAAATTAGAAAGCAATGGGCCAATATATATCTGAAGGCATGCAATCAGACAGGTTGAGAAAATTATACGTGAATGTGGTTTCACCACTGCAAGGGTAATATATTGAAAAATGCTCTCCCACATCGATACATTGTTTTATTACTTCTGCATATTGAAGAGTAAATATTTTTTTGAGTAATGTATTAGAGATTTACTGTTACAATCAGTTAATGAATAAAAAATGAAAAAAATTATTTTGCTTAAATGATTTATTCTTTGGAGGAAACATCAAATATTTGAATTCATTCTGAAGTTTGCAATCTAAAGCTTGCAATCTATAAACTTTCAAAATCTAAAAATCTCTGTTTTGAAATGCCTTTTATAAACTTCCTATGTTGTCAGACATCTGCTTTCTAAAAAAAAAAAACATATTTTCCAAGCATTTCTAACTTTTTGTCATACTTTTCAAACGTTTAATTATTTGTAACATCCCTGTGAAAAATTCATCTCCTCTCAGATACAAATTTAGATAAAGAGTATTACAGATCCACTAAACATTACTCTATAAAGCTTTTCCCATCAAATTGTTATATCGGCAGAACAAATTGGGTTAAGGACTGTCTGCAGTGACAAACGATAAACATTGAAGATCGAAAGTTATTTACCTAATTCAGATTTTTAGATTTTCCTATCTCTTTATGATAACTGTTCTACTTCATTTTTTCCCTCTCTAATTATTTCATAACTGTTTGTTCTTTTTTTATTTATTTTCTCTTCATATAATAAAAATCAGACAACTTTTTTTTAAAATTATATTAATTATTTTTTCCTACTTTAACTCGATAATTTATTTTTATTACTTTCGCAATGGAGCTTCATTTCAACCAAACACAATACAGAGGGAAAAGGTGATTGCTGCCATCTAACAAATTTTTATTGAACTAATTTTGTTTCTCTTAAAAGTTTTTATAGAATAAAATATATCTGGAAGAAGTGGATAAAAAGATAAATCATAAAATCTAACATAATAGTAAAATAAAAAAATGTAAAATTAATTTAATAATTTTTTATCAATTGTTTTAAAATATACAGTATATCTATTTAAAGATTCCACATAAATAGATAGGCCTATTCTGAATTGAAATATATATATAGCCGACTTCAGTAAAAAAAAGTTTAATCTAAAGTTAGAAATTTTATTTTAGATAGATGAAAATTTTTAAACAGGCTTAGAATATTTTTATACAGCGTCTTCATAGATATTCAAACCAGACTTCCAATTGGTCAACAAATAGATATCTTTCAAACAACATCACAGACATTTCACGTTATTTTTTTTATTAGTACATTTGCCATTTCAAAGTTCCTCCCATTGATTTCTCTCACTATGCGAGCATTTTGCAAATGTCCTATCTCTTGGTAGATGAGAGAGATATAAAATATTTGTATGCTTTTGTAGATAGTTCAATATTCTTTCATTATAATATTTTTTCCCACAAGTTAATGACTGATTTCTATACACTTTCAAGATCTTGTGGGTTTTTTTTAATATTACATATGCAAGAAAAACGTAAATGATTCCTAAAATACATTTAACAACAAATGAAACAGTACAAAACAAAAATAACGTAATAAAACAAAAAATGTACTCTAAAAGATTGTTAGAACAGAGAAGAAATAAAACTCAGTGTCAATTACATATTATTTGTCAGTAGAAGATTTAATATTTGTAATATTGTTGAATAATATAGATCTAAAGTATGTAAAACAATATTATATATATTTAAAAAGTCACATGGTAATAAATGTAATTAGATATATTTCATGTTTAGAATAGCATAACCTTTAATCTTGAACTTCTTTTTTCTTTTAAAAATAGTCAGTATAAACAATATTCATCAAAATATAAAATCACAAACCAATTTTCTTTAAAAAACTTGTTTTTTATTATTATTATGACTATATGAATTTTAATTTCAAGAGCAACGTTTCGACTATTTACTTCCTTATAGTCTTTTTCAAGCCATTAAAATATACAAAAAATAATAAAACAAATAAAATAAAACATTATATAATCATTAAACTCTACATATATTTCAAATCTTCTCAAAATAAAAAATTCTTTTTAAAAAAAAAAAAAAAATCTTTTTTCCCTTTAAAGACATAAATTTAATATAAAACATTAGAACATTACCTTCCTCTATTTAAAACAACCTACAATTTAAACTTCTATTTAAAACACTCTGTTTAAATTATATTTAGATAAAATACCTCAAAACCAGTCCCATCACCCACAACAATCAATTAGTTTTTTTTCTTTTATTCCTATATTGTTTAAATTCCCTACTATAAAAAATTTTTCCTTTTTTAAACTTACTTTATAATTAATTATTGTTTCTAAAAGTTCTATTTTTTTGCAAATGATGTGACTAGTTTTTATTTTTTATAAAAAGGAATGTTATTTAAATGAATATCCAAATAAGATTATTGAAAAAATTTTTTCAGATTATAATTTGAATTTAATTAAAAAGAAGATTAAAGGGGAAAATAAAATTAATAATAAAGTTAATAATATTAATAAAATTTACATAGGATTTAAAGTATCAAAAAATATTTTTATTAGGATTAAAAATATTTGTAAAAAAATTAATAATAAATTTAACATTAAATTACTCCCAGTATATAAAAAAAAGAAAGATTTAAAAAAGCTGATTAATGTTAATGAAAAGAATGATATGCTTGAAGCTATGAAAGGTGTATATATGATAAAATGTTTAGACTGCTGGAATGTTGGTAAAAGTGTTTCTTATATTGGAAATACAAAAAATAAGTTAAGAACAAGATTAAAACAACATTTATCTGATAAAAAATCTGCAATTTTTTTCATAAATGTAAATCTGGTCACATCAATTACAAAATAGAACTTTTAGAAACAGTAATTAATTATAAAGAAAGATTTTTAAAGGAAAATTTTTATATTAAGGAATTTAAACCATATATGAATAAAAAACTAATTGATTTTATAAAAAATAAAAACTAGTCACATCATTTGCAAAAAAATAGAACTTTTAGAAACAATAATTAATTATAAAGTAAGTTTAAAAAAGGAAAAATTTTTTATAGTAGGGAATTTAAACAATATAGGAATAAAAGAAAAAAAACTAATTGATTGTTGTGGGTGATGAGACTGGTTTTGAGGTATTTTATCTAAATATAATTTAAACAGAGTGTTTTAAATAGAAGTTTAAATTGTAGGTTGTTTTAAATAGAGGAAGGTAATGTTCTAATGTTTTATATTAAATTTATGTCTTTAAAGGGAAAAAAGATTTTTTTTTTTTAAAAAGAATTTTTTATTTAGAGAAGATTTGAAATATATGTAGAGTTTAATGATTATATAATGTTTTATTTTATTTGTTTTATTATTTTTTGTATATTTTAATGGCTTGAAAAAGACTATAAGGAAGTAAATAGTCGAAACGTTGCTCTTGAAATTAAAATTCATATAGTCATAATAATAATAAAAAACAAGTTTTTTAAAGAAAATTGGTTTGTGATTTTATATTTTGATGGATTTCATGTTTAATATAGCATTATAGTATATATATATGAGTTAAAATAAATATAATTTTTAACTTTATTTATAGCTTGAGTGTATTAACATATAACAGTTTTATGAAATATCATGAAATGTAAAATATGGGTTGATAAATTTCTAAAAAGATATCTCAACCTTTTTTTACAAAGCAAACATCTTGTTTTATACATGTTTCTTTTGACTTACTCAACTTCAGCCTTTGCAACTATCACTGTCTTTATAAAATTATCATGTATAGTTATTTATCTTTTCTTTATCTTTCTTTATTATCATGATAAGCCACTGGATAATTTTTTTAAAAAAAATCTCATTGATTTGTATTCTCCATTCTTCTCCTACCTTTTCATAATTTTATTCCACAGTAAATGCTTCAGATCAGATTCTAAAAAAGCATATTAAATTAGAACCAATTGGTACATAGTTTTCTTTATTGATTATAATTCCTCAACAAAAGACCGCACTCATTAATGCATAAAACTGTGATACAGCTTTTTGGAAGCTAAAACATATTTTTCTCAGTTAGTCTTATTTTATGGAAAAAATTCAATAAAACAGACAAAATAAACCATTACCTTAATGCCCATGGATATATGATGTATTCAGCATTTTTGCCTAATTTTAATGGACTATTCTAGGGATTATATTTTCTATTTCACTATTCCATTGCTGATCTTGGTAGAGAGTTGCCAAAAAAAATCATGCTCTATATTCAGTTTTTTTAAATCTTGAATTTTTTTTTCTAACCAAATTTTGCAAAGTTTATACATATACACTATTTATTCTTTGTAAGTTTGTTTTCAAGAAGTAAATTTTGTACTAATTATTTTGTTTAAAGCAGTTTGAAAAATAAGTCATTGCTCAGAACCATGAATCTACACTATATCCTTCACTTGTGATGAAGACTATATCATATAATGGTTGTTGTTTATTTATAAAGTCAGAATATTAATCTCCCCAGAGCATTTATATATTTACCCTTCACCTGTGATTAGTTGGATACTTTTTTCCAAAATGTTTTTGAATAGGTTTCTATTCTGTGACCATTCAGAAAACATCAATTTAGCCATCATTTTAGCTAAATTATAGAGATATCCAAGCTATATTTTGTATTTAAACCCACATACTGGCTATGACAGACTCACATAATAATCACTTTACTGTGACATTATTTTATTGTTTTTATAGATAGATTATATTAAATGACTATTAGGTATCATAAAGTGTTATTCTTATATCTTCTTTACTTTTTTTTCATTTCTTCATATATTCATATATACTACTTTTTTATTAATCTTCTCATATATGAAAGATTTATATAAAAAAAGTAATGTATCATAAAGTGAACACTGACTTATTTTAGGTATTCCATGTTCATAACATTTTTAATCTACTTTCATTTTGACACTTTCTATTTTTCCATCTGGTGAGAGTTTTCTGAAATGCTGAACTTGTGTTTTAATAAAAAATATTTTATGCTAAAACTTAATAAATTGGATTAGATTTACTTTTAATTTAATTTTATAAGAGAATTATATTTTTAAAAATCACATTTGTCTGTTTTAAATATTTAAAAACTGACCTGTAAACATAAACATATTGCCATTGTAACGGAATATAATATCCCGTCACATTATTTTAAAATTAAAATAAAAGATCATAAATAAAAATTGATTTATTAAAAAGAAAAAAAAAACTTAATTTAAAAACTGTTTAACGTATATATAGATCGCATGATGGACAACTTTAAAAATTTTTAAAAAATAAAAATATTTGAAAGTAATTTTTTTTGTAAAAAAGTAAAGATATAAAGATTGATATTTTAAAAATAGAAATAATGTTGATTTCTATAGTCTTAGAAAATGGAAATGATTGTCTTATTAATTAAATGATTGTTCAAAAGCAAACTACCTCGTGAGGCATGTAAAATAAATTAAATGGTCAGATAAGAGAATACAAAGGAATTAAATGACCAATGCAAACACGAAAATGACAGCACGGACCATAACTGAAACATGAATGGATTAGTGACGTCTTGCTTGTTGAATCTCAAGATCTCATGATAAGAGACTAATAAAAATATAAAAACCAAATTATTATGATAATTGTTATCTTAGAGCTGACTAGTGAATGATTATTACGATGTGAGAGAGATGTGTTAGTGCGGAAGTGAAGGAGAAAGGATTGAAAAAAGACGCACGATTCAATCTCTTCAGCTTTGCTAAGAAAGAAAAAGGAATGAACTATCGTTTTTCTACATTGAGGACCAGTTAAAGCAAAAAACCTTCGGATGGATAAATAAATCGGCCAACAGAATACCAATTTTAGGACAGCGTGGGAATTCACGTTCATGGCAAGCAACGGATAAAGTTGGACGTTTTAAAAATCGTAAGAACTTTATATTCACTTGAAACAATAAGAACTCTAAATTTTAAAACTTTTTAGTAAATAATGCAATAGAATCCTATCTGACCAAACTAAATTCTTCATTAATAATGTTATTTGATGTATTTGTTATTTATTTATTTAAAATCATTTCCATTTATTTAACTTTGTTCTTTAAGTTTATTTATGATTTCTGTTTTCCGATAAATTAAAATATATCAATGTTAAACTTAAGTCGGGCGTGAATGGCTGTATAGATTTGTAAAGTTATATTAGGGGAGGGTAATCTTAGGTTATTTGTTTCGTTGTTAAATTGGGTCAATGGATTGGATATATTGGTGTGATTAGTAGATGTAATATTGATTCGCTATGGGCAGAATCGCTTCATATGCCGCACACTTCCGTTTGCCTATGGAAGGAATTATAAGTCGGACACCGCAGTTCCTTTCTATGGTGTTTTTGTTTTATTGCTCTTCTTTGCAGATAGATGTAATATTCCTATCTCATGAGAAGCAATTTCTTCTCTTAACTTTTTGTGCTGCCGTATTTTATTACATTGAATACATCGATATATCAGATGAATTGATGCCGGTTTGACTACGAATTTTAACCTAAGGTTAAATAGGGATAGAATGTTTATTTTCAAAAGCAAATCTATGTGGTCTATTCATACTTGACCCTAAATAAAAATGCATTAAATTTAAGTTGTTTATAGACGCTTGCATGGATTGGTTATCGGTTAAGTATGTTTTGGGTTTTCATATTTGATCAAAATATATAGACATTCGATAAATAATGATACCTTACGGTGAGTATCTAAAATGTATTTATTCGGATGTCTTTTAAATTATTGGTGACAATGCAAGTATCTTATGGTGAATACTATTGGGTTACATATAAATTTCCCTCCGCAATTGTCAGTAATCAATAATTTTGTATTTTGATCGTTTATGTTTCTTTTGAAATGTTTTTGACCGTGAAATCTATGTAACCGATCTATATTCAACATTATAAACAAGCTTTCATAAATTTATATGTGCGAACTTAATTAAAATGTAAAATTATAATATAATAGTAATTAAATGTAAATTAAAGTAAAGTTAAAAAAAAAAAGTTAAATGTTAAAATGTAAACTGATACTAAGACAATTTTAAATCTTATATATATATGTGCGTAAATAAATTTTTGTATGTTAATTACTGGCAGTGGCTTATTTTATTCCTTTTTTTTATATATACTCTTAGATTATCTTATTAAATCTCTGCTATTCCACTGAGCTAGTGACATGGGCTAACGACCGGAATCAAAATTTAAAAAAAAAAAATTTTTTTTTTTTGACTTACGTATCTGCCTACTTTATAAATTTTTCTAGGTTCAAATGCCTAGATGGCGCCCTGTAGTGCAGTTTACGTTAAGTGCCATTCCCCGGATCATTACAACTGGCACCCAAATTACTATTATATTATAATTTTACATTTTAATTAAGTTCGCACATATAAATTTATGAAAGCTTGTTTATAATGTTGAATATAGATCGGTTACATAGATTTCACGGTCAAAAACATTTCAAAAGAAACATAAACGATCAAAATACAAAATTATTGATTACTGACAATTGTGGAGGGAAATTTATATGTAACTCAATAGTATTCACCATAAGATACTTGCATTGTCACCAATAATTTAAAAGACATCCGAATAAATACATTTTAGATACTCACCGTAAGGTATCATTATTTATCGAATGTCTATATATTTTGATCAAATATGAAAACCCAAAACATACTTAACCGATAACCAATCCATGCAAGCGTCTATAAACAACTTAAATTTAATGCATTTTTATTTAGGGTCAAGTATGAATAGACCACATAGATTTGCTTTTGAAAATAAACATTCTATCCCTATTTAACCTTAGGTTAAAACGTAGTCAAACCGGCATCAATTCATCTGATATATCGATGTATTCAATGTAATAAAATACGGCAGCATAAAAAGTTAAGAGAAGAAATTGCTTCTCATGAGATAGGAATATTACATCTCTCTGCAAAGAAGAGCAATAAAACAAAAAACACCATAGAAAGGAACTGCGGTATGCGACTTATAATTCCTTCCATAGGCAAACGGAAGTGTGCGGCGTATAAAGCGATTCTGCCCGTAGCGAATCAATATTACATCTACTAATCGCACCAATATATTCAATCCATTGACCCAATTTAACTACAAAACAAATAACCTATGATTACCCTCCCCTAATATAACTTTACAAATCTATACAGCCATTCATGCCCGACTTAAGTTTAACATTGATATATTTTAATTTATCGGAAAACAGAAATCATAAATAAACTTAAAGAACAAAGTTAAATAAATGGAAATGATTTTAAATAAATAAATAACAAATACATCAAATAACATTATTAATGAAGAATTTAGTTTGGTCAGATAGGATTCTATTGCATTATTTACTAAAAAGTTTTAAAATTTAGAGTTCTTATTGTTTCAAGTGAATATAAAGTTCTTACGATTTTTAAAACGTCCAACTTTATCCGTTGCTTGCCATGAACGTGAATTCCCACGCCGTCCTAAAATTGGTATTCTGTTGGCCGATTTATTTATCCATCCGAAGGTTTTTTGCTTTAACTGGTCCTCAATGTAGAAAAACGATAGTTCATTCCTTTTTCTTTCTTAGCAAAGCTGAAGGGATTGAATCGTGCGTCTTTTTTCAATCCCTTCTCCTTCACTTCCGCACTAACACATCTCTCTCACATCGTAATAATCATTCACTAGTCAGCTCTAAGATAACAATTATCATAATAATTTGGCTTTTATATTTTTATTAGTCTCTTATCATGAGATCTTGAGATTCAATGAGCAAGACATCACTAATCCATTCATGTTTCAGTTATGGTCCATGCTGTCATTTTCGTGTTTGCATTGGTCATTTAATTCCTTTGTATTTTCTTATCTGACCATTTAATTTATTTTACATGCCTCACGAGGTAGTTTGCTTTTGAACAATCATTTAATTAATAAGACAATCATTTCCATTTTCTAAGACTATAGAAATCAACATTATTTCTATTTTTAAAATATCAATCTTTATATCTTTACTTTTTACAAAAAAAATTACTTTCAAATATTTTTATTTTTTAAAAGTTTTTAAAGTTGTCCATCATGCGATCTATATATATGTTAAACAGTTTTTAAATTAAGTTTTTTTTTCTTTTTAATAAATCAATTTTTATTTATGATCTTTTATTTTAATTTTAAAATAATGTGACGGGATATTATATTCCGTTACATATCAGTAAACTTCGTCAAAAAATAAAAACATTAAAAAAAAAAAAAAAAGAATTTACTTAGTGTTAGTAATGACGTTACACAAATTGATTATACTAATTTTTTTTTAAAAGACAAAACTTTGGTTATTAATGAAAAGACATAACTTTGGTTAGTAATTACAAGAAAAAATGCTGACTATTCTTTCCTTTTCACCCCAGCTGAGATTACACCTCCTCCCTCAATAGTTCCCTTTCCCCTACATTTCATTATTAACTTAGGCAAGTCAAAGATGTTACGTGATTTTAGACTTTTTTTTTTTTTTAAAACTAAATTATGATTTATAAATTATTACATTTTATTCCTCGCATTTATTTCTACATATGCGCAATTTTCTTACTGGCAGTACTTTTTACACAAAATTCAAGTTTATAACTATATAATACAAAAAATATATTCTGATTTCAGAAAAAAATATTACTGGCTTAATTTTCAAGGTACTCGTGGTTTATTAAACGTCAGGCCACACGCTGGGCAGCCACTTTAACGGTCGGGGATGATGATGACGTTTCCAGTCTTACCGCATCTGCCGACAGAGCGCCACTAGGCTACTTTGAACCTAGAAAATTTATAAAGTCGACAGATACGTGCTGTTAAGATCACGGCCGTCAGCCCTAGTCACTAGCTCATAGAGTAGCAGAGATTTTAAAACATTTATAAGTTTCAATAGACTTCTATTCTCAAAGTATATATTAAATATTTAGAACAATAAAATAAAAGAAGCCACTGCCAGTAATTAACACACAAATAGATTTTTATTAACGCACATTTAAAATTGAAGATTAAATTTATTTTTAGATTTTAACATTAATATTTTTTTTTTAAAATTTAAATTACTATTTTAAATAGATCACACAGATGGATATTTAAATTATATTTTACTTTAGCATGTCGAGCATAGATAGTCTACATAGTTTTTTTTTTTCACTTAAAAACTTATCAAAACATTCATTCAATCTCAGACTAAAAGTTTGTAGTCAACCCAATGCCTGCTTCCAGATATATAGTAGCAATCAATGCAATACGAAGATGCTAGCATAAAATCACACCACAGGAATGTGCATCTGGCAGCGTGATATTATTTGAAGGAAATGATCCAGGTCTAGATCAGGAAAGTGCCTCTGTCTGACTAAGGAATCATGTATATAATTTTTTTTAAAGAGTGCTACGTATGGGGGAAAGCGGTCTTTCTGCCGTCTTATAAATCCCTGTCCATAGAGCTAGGAGGGGTCAATGGTGCAGGAAATACATCTGCGACCATTTTCAACGATATGACTGCCTCTTTGGGGTCATGCATTCAGTTGGGCACGTTGCCCTGTATGCTAAACATGCTTCACATTACATTAATATAAACGTCTATATATCTCTCCACTAGCACTGACACAACCACAAAACAAATAGCCTGAAATTAAAATCTGTTAAATTAAACATAAACGAATTTAAACATTGTTAATAATCTTTATCCATGCAGCAATCTACACCCAACTTTAAATTTAATACATTTTAGTTAAAACATAATACACACACACAAAAAAAAGAACTGGAAATGATTGCTTAAACATCTACATAAAAAAATATCAATAATTGAATTTGCATTCTTTAAGTCAGATAAGAGTTCTTATTTTCAGTTATTAATTACTTGCAATTTTAGGAAAGTTATTAGATAGATATAATAGTTCATACTTTACAGATTTAATAGATTGAGAAGTCCATCTTCGTGATCACTTTCGTAGATTTTGTCCTTCTTTGAAATAAAACTGAGATTTGCCATGCATTTGGTCAGGAACTGTCATTCAGAGGCCTCAGCTAGTTGTCCGGAAAATTAAATTTATTGCAGACTTCCACATCGTGAAAATCTGCAATATAGCTAGTTATAACGATCTATTCATAGTCAGCTCTAAGATAACAATTATAATAATAATTTGGCTTTTATATTTTTATTAGTCTCTTATCATTAGATCTTGAGATTCAATGAGCAAGATGTCACTAATCCATTCGTGTTTCAGTTATGGTCCGTGCTGTCATTTTCGTGTTTGGATTGGTCATTTAATTCCTTTGTATTCTCTTATCTGACCATTTAATTTATTTTACATGCCTCACGAGGTAGTTTGCTTTTGAACAATCATTTAATTAATAAGACAATCATTTCCATTTTCTAAGACTATAGAAATCAACATTATTTCTATTTTTAAAATATCAATCTTTATATCTTTACTTTTTACAAAAAAAATTACTTTCAAATATTTTTATTTTTTAAAAGTTTTTAAAGTTGTCCATCATGCGATCTATATATACGTTAAACAGTTTTTAAATTAAGTTTTTTTTTTTTTTTAATAAATCAATTTTTACTTATTGTCTTTTATTTTAATTTTAAAATAATGTGACGGGATATTATATTCCGTTACACCATAAATATTATCACAGATATTTACATAAACACTAAACTAAAAATGAACAAATATATTTTTATTTTAAGTTTGTTTTTTTAATATAAATGAATAAAAATAAGTTTATGATAATATTATCAAATTCGGCTTTAAAATCTCATAATTTCTTATAACATATATTGGAGACCATTTACCATTTTCACATATATGTGGTTGTCTGTATTGATATATAAGATGAAGTGAATATCTAAATGGAGCTTAAAAGTCTGTGTTCAAATCCACTCTAATTAATATAAAGTTCAGTATATACATTATACTTAGTACTCAAATATTTTAAACAGTTTTAATACTAAATCAATTTTGACAGATAGTGACATAATAGACACTGTTTTTTTTTTTTATAAATTATGGTTCAGTTTGTTAACTTCTATTGCTAAAAATAAAATGTACATGACTAAATATGTCTATTTATTTCTAATAATTCAATCAATTACTGTGTAAAAATAATTAAAATTGTTTTATAAACAAATAAGAATAATTTTAAATTGTATTTTAAAATTTTAATGTGAAAACTAAATCAGAACACAAATGGCATTCTCTGAGCATTTTCTTCTGTCAAAATAACAAGGAGAAGTTTGTTGATGTTAGTCACAGTCCATAAGATCCTGACCTCCTCAGATTTTTCTTTTCAACATTAACATCAATAAAAGCATTATGTTAAAATCTACTTTTTAAGAAAACCCACAGGTAATTATCATTTAGGATAATGTTAATAATAGTTTTAACAAGGCTGTAAACCTTAGCAATGAGCGTCTGAAAAAATCGTCACTAGGGACCTCTGTAGGTCTTTAAAACACATGCTTCCGCTATGAAGAAAAGAGAGTTAATATTATGATCTAAAGCTATGAAGCAACAGAACTTTTTCTGATTCAATGATTTTCAGCAAATGTAAGGGTTTGCAAGTTAATATTATAGTTGGGCAAATTTAAAATTATTATCTCCCATGTTATTTGCAATAATGTTTTTCTTGAGATAAACCTGATAAACCTGAAATCAATTGATGTCAATATTATCCTCTACTGCTGAATGATAGTAGTTAATTATTGAAAAATATCAAAAGCAAACCAATATAAAATTGACAAAGTTACGAGAAAGAAAATAAAATTAAACATAAATACCTGGGGTTTAAGTAATCTAAATATCTATATATAATTAAACACCACAAAAATGTATATTAATATTATGACCATAAATTTTAACCTATTTCTTATATTCCAAAATATCTAGCAACAGTGTTTGATAAGAAAATTAACAAATATCTTTTAGACATAAGTTTCTCTCAACAACACTATAAGTGGATTGAAAAAGTAATAAAAAACCTAATAAACATTGCAATAATTTAATCTCTATTGCTATGTTGAATTGATATTAAAGTTTGTACACAAATTTACAAGAATTTAGTTAAATCACTTTTGCATTAGAAAGAATGTTAGTAGACAAAACAAAACATTTAATTCACTTTTAAAAGTCAAGCGTTGTTAGCCAAGAGGTCATTGCAGCCACCTTACAAACAAGTAGTTGGTTGCAGACGGTTGTGGGTTTGCGTTCCAGCTGATGCTATGACATATGAGAAAAAAAATTCACTTTTAAAATAATATTGTTTCAAATATGTTTCAAATAATTAAGCACATAGTTAATTTTAACCTACACTTTCTATTAAAAAAATTTATGAACTTTTATGCACCAATGTTTGATGAAAAAATCAACCAATCTCTTCAGCGCATGTGTCTGTCAATAAGTTACATTTTCAGCAATTTGTAAACTACCTAAGACTGCACCAAACAAATAAAAGCACTTGAGCATTGTAATTGTATTATTATATGGGGGGGGGGGTAATGTAGTTTCTAGTTTTTTGATGAAGGAAACATTTGTTTTTTTTTACATATGTTTTTATACATATATCGTAAAAGAGTATTATGCTAATAATTAAGCACTAAATTTATATCTTATTAAATATTAATTTATCCCTAATAAAATTATTAATAAATGATCCTTTATATTTATCCTAGACAATATCAACAAAATGGGTGCTTCAATAATGTCTTACTTTTAATTGAATTCTAATATATATATATATATCTTTATGCTGTTCTTCAATAAAATAATAATCAAAAAATAATAAATTTATTACAACAGCTATATAAATATCTTTTTTTTTAATATACATTTTTCAGGGCCTGATTTGATGTCCTTTTCAAATGTTATTAATCTATTACCTTAATAAACTATTTCAGAGATAAAACTATCTAGTGTTCAATAATGAAATTAAAACAAAGAATAACAATATAAATCATTAAAAAAAAAATAAAAACCTGCATATATAAATGCAGTAATTACAAAATAATTGACGATATCATAACAATACAATAAATAAAATAAATTACATGTATTTTTTACAATTATATATATGTCAATTTATATAATTTTCCATTTATTTTTAATTAAACAAGTCTTGTAAATATTCATACAATTATTTAAATTATTTTAAATATAGTATTTTTCATATTTTTTTTTTTTTTTTTGGATCTTTGGTGTTGAAAAAGAACTTTTAATGTATAAAAAAATATGTTAGAAGGAGCTTGCCTTGATATCAATTTGAAATTGTTCATTGCTATTGATATTGTGATTGTCTAAGTGTTGGCTGGTGTTTATGAAACACATATATATTTGCAAAGAAATCAAGTCAGATATCATGTGACCTAATTTAACAAGCTTGTATTACAAATGTTATCTAATGAGCAGATTAGATAATATATATGTTTATGTCTAATGTAGAGACCTTTCTTTAAAATAAAAGAGGATTGTTTTATTAAAAGGTATAAAAAAAGATTAAGTGAAAAAATAGATATTGTAGTGGCAAAAAGATTTTTTAAAATAGTTACAAATAATAAGAAGGCAAAGTATTAATTTATCAACAATATTAGTTACTGAGAGAAATTTATAATAAACAATTGAGGGTTAGATAAACAAATAAAAATATTAAACAAAAAAAAAATATTAAAGCTAATGAAAAAGCTCATAACTACTGAAGATGATCAAATGTGATGATTAATTGATTTTTACGAAAAGAAATAATGAATATATATATTAAATTTAGTTCCATTATTTTTTTAGCACGTTATATTTTTCTCAATAAAATTAACATTAATAATCAACATAGATTTTCAGTAGTACTTTGAAATTGAACAATTAGTTACACGAGAGATCTGAATTGAGCAAAGAATGTGAAACTTTGAATATAGGCATTTCTTGCTTAGATTACATCCATGATAAACATTAAACTTAAATATAGGAATTAGATATGCATTATTTAATAAAACCATATATTGAAAGAGGTTCAATAAGAACTTCTGGAATTTTGATAACACTTTAGACCTAGTCAGTAAAATTAAAAATTTAGTGGAAGATATATAAATTGCTTTTTTATACCACTATATAAAAAATTTGCTATTAAACTAATATCTAACTAACGTAATTCATTTATCTAATTAATTAGATCAGTAAATGCAGAAGCAAAATCTGTAACCTAAGTTTTTCTAGCATATAACATTGCATTTATCAAGTTAAGTAAAGCTTAAAATATACCAAATGATAGGACTTTAACTCAGAAAAGGCAAACTTATGTTTATAAAATTTAGCTTTTATTTATACAAAGAATGATTTTGGTACATCAAGTATCATAATTATAGCTCTTTCAAGTTTATTATGGATTGTTTTTATGTGTACTTGCTTGTTATTTTTGTATTTAAATTTAACATCACATGATCACATTTCCTATACTAGCACATTAATTGTTGATAAACAGAGCAAAACTCTCCATACAGTATTGCCACCTGTTTATCAACAATTAATGTGCTAGTATAGGAAATGTAATCATGTGATGCTTAATGGTTTAACACCAATCCTGCCTAATAGGATAGTGGTGGCTATGGTTGTAAAAGAGCCAAAGACACCAAAATGTATGGGTGCTGAACTGAGTTCAGACCCATATGACTATATAAGCTATTGAGCTTAGATTGATAATATTTTTTGTGTTTTCAATTTCATTCTCATAGTTTTGTAGTTAAGTAGAGATAAAAGGTGGTTGCTAGAGGGTTGCATTAGATCCTAAGATCTAGATGCAGTGCTCTCAGATCCAAAGCTCCTCACTGACGAAGGCCACAAGCCAGAAACTAGTCTGGGGATATTGGATGAGTAGGCATTAGATAGGGATTTTATGCACAAGCCTTCTGGCATCCTTTGATTACTCTGTTTAGCACAGGTGGCAATACTGTATGGAGAGTTTTGCTCTGTTTATTAAAATTTATTGTTTGTTATTCAGATGTATGTAAAGTTGTTCAGAGACCCCAATTTCTTGACAGAGAAATAGAGGTTTCTTTATTATTTATAGAAATTCATCCTTGGCTACTGTTAAGACTCCTTAATCTTTTCTTTTTTTATCTGCATTTTCAATGCAAATGACATCCATTTTGGAGAGATCTAATTTATGGCCTGATTGTCGCTCATGTTCTAAGAATATAGATGGGTACTTATTACTTCTTTTGGCCCTATTGTATAAGTAATTGTGTTGAGTCAGTCTTGTAGATAGGTTTTCCCTCAACTCTCTATAGGCATATTTACAGTCAGCTTTGTTGCATTTAATTTTATAAATTATTTGCTGATCTGCTTCCTTAGTCAGTTTACTTTTCAAATTATTCAGCAGTTTATTTAATTAAAAGAGGAAAGCAAACACTTGATCTCTCCAAAGCAGGTGTGATTTGCATTCAACGGGAAGATTAAAAAAAAAAAAAGAAGGATCAAGGAGGCTTGAATAATAGCCAAGGATGAACTTTCTATAAATAAAAAAGAAACCAGTGTCTCTCTGTTAAAAGAGTGGGCCCTCGGAACAACTTCACATACATTTGAATAACAAACAATAAATTGTAATTAATTTAAATACAAAAATAGCTAGCAAGTACGCATAAAAACAATCCATAATAAAATTAAAAGAGCTATGATTATGATACTCTGTGTATCAAAAGCATTCTTAGCATGAATAAAAACTAAAATTTATAAACATACGTCTGCCTTTTCTGGGGTAAATGTCCTAATATTTATATATTCAAGATTACGATTGTACAGAAAAGAGATAATAATTCTAGTTATTGAATCACAATAATAATAAAAAATTCTAATGGCTTTATTGCTCGGAAGTTCATGAGAAGTTTGAGTGCCAGAACTATGAAGACCAGAATCTCCCAATCTCAAGTCAGGCGCTGCATCACTGCACCAAACCATGAAAATTATTTGGGACTAACTGAATATGAAGAAAGTAGGAGAAAAGTTACAGGGCTATTTTTTAATTTCTCTCTATAATACAGTTCAAATTTTGTAAGAATAATATTGTATTTTTTTTTTTTCTATATTCAAATATAATATTGTATGTACTCAGAAAAACAAGAATATTTTTTTTTTTAAAAAAAAAAAGTATTTTAAGTACAGCGCCATCTAGCAAAAAATCCACTAACGATAAGACTGATGTTTTCAGCAGATTATGTTATTTAAATATAAAAAACCTCAGCGTTCTACATATATTATTTTAAGAATAAGAATAAAAAGAGCAGTGACACTGCATGAATTAAATATTTAATATAATATTTTTATTTTGTTAGAATATATACAGTTTGTGGTTATATATTACTAAAATCAACAAATTATAAAAATAAGTTTTTTTTTTAAAAAAAAAGCAGTCCTATATATATTTGCATGTGATATAAAGAAACTAGTTATAAAATATAAATAATCGGTTATGATATTCAATTACTAACAAAACGAATAAATATATTTTGACCCAGGAATTTTTAATTCTCGAATACTGTATTAACCGTGCAGGGCACAATTGTTAATATCTATAATGGAGATGTATTTGCAAGCATGCGCACATTTAAATTTTAACCGGCGTATTCTGTAAAAACTATGCACGAATAAATCGTTATGTGATGTGATGTGATGTACTCTGACTTCTTAAAGAAGTCAGGAATCTCTCGACAACTACGCCCAAAGGAATCTGTTAGCCACTCAAACTAACTTAATGCTGCCCTCTATGAAGAGATAACGAAAACATTTTATGTTTAGTGCAAATAAATCTAGGAAAATCAAAAGAATCAACATTAGAGCGAGCAAAATGAAAAACACATTTATAATTGATAATCTGCATATTTTTTAAATATATTTCATAATATCTCTCTTTTCATGAAATAATCACAGCAATTATTAGTTATATCTAAATCTGAATTCAAATCTAGAATGTTTTTTGGGTCATTAGATAACTAAAAATTTCGATCAAACTCAATATGTTCAGCTATCCAATATAAACGACTTTAATTAACCAGATGTTTTATCAAGAAATTAGGTATCAAAACAAAAATCCCCCCTTCCCCCAATAAAATCACTGATGAAGATGTCATAGAATGGCACTGGGTACATGATTTAAAATGTTTTTTTTTTAAAAAAAAAACTATTTTACCCCGGCAGCAAAGTATGATGGTGTTTAAACATGCATGCATGCATATACATAAATTTATTTAATAGTTCCTTTTAAAAATGTGTTAATTGCCAATACTGGGGAGAGAGCTTAAATATTCTGACAACTCAGAGATAATTTCAAGGATAAAATTAATACAATGTTCTCCAAGCCACGTAAAGTACTACCGAGAAAAAAGGAGAAATAATTTTATATAACAATCATATTATTACTGGCATGTGGCTGAAAATGAGTGAAATTATCAAAACTAAATAAAAGGTAATGAGAAGTATGGGTGAACTATCTTTAACAGCTATAATTCTGCAAAAAAAAAAACCAAAAAAAAAAAAACCAACTCAAATACTTCCTTAGTTTCATAAAAATAGACTCATATCACATATAAAAAGTCTTCTCTCTCTATATATATATATATATATATATATAATGCCTGTATCAATGGACTTTTCATATAATTGTTGTACATGACCATCACCTTCTACTGTCACATTTGTTTTTACAATGTGAGATGAATCAATTTATATTTGCTAATCTAGTTCTTGTAATGATTGATGGTCGTATTACAGAGGAATTTGGTTGCATCAGGAATTTGGTTATGCTTTGTTGCCAGTGTGGCCTCAGTCAAAAGTTTAGCAATTTACCTTCATAAGGTGAAATTAATTTCTACTTGTTTCAGTATCATTGGGTGGCTCTGGTTGGTATCATTTGTCATATTGGCTATCTTTGTAGAAGCTCTGAAGACAAATGTGGGTTGATTTATTTTGCATTTGTAAAGCAAATTTGACATTGGTTTAGATTAAGATATATATATATATATAGCAATATACAAAAAAGACCGGTTGAGATCTCGGTGGCTATAATGTGGAAAAATCCAGTTGAGACGTTACGATCTTAGTTGAGACTATATGTAGAGATCATGAAGAATGTGCGACTACATCTCACCTGACTTGCAATTTCCTCTGCTTACAAGTTTTTATATATTTCCATATAAGCTAAAACTATTTCATACTTTGATCAATAGATTCACATTCGATAAAATAATAAATAAATTTCTCAGGGTTATTCAATAATATGTCTATTCTTAGTTTTATTCTATTTTATTAATTAAAATCTTTGCAAATATATTGTTTTTTATTATGAAAACTAATTAAGATTAACTCAATCTGCCTTTTAAAACTAAGGCTAGAAATTTTAAACACAAAGTTGATTAATGAATTATCTTAGAGTTTTATAAATTAAAAAAATACATGCATGAATATAAAGTGTGTTTATTCATTTTAAGATACGGCAAAGTAAAAGGGATTTTATGTACATCATCTTATCCAATACTTTTATATTTCAGATAGCAGTAATGCAATATTAATGTATTTAATCCAAATAGATTTTATGTGTAATTTAATATCTTAAATATGACCTTTATATGGTAAATATGTAGTGATGATTTTTCTTTAATAATGACAAAAAAAAAAATTAAATACACCCAGGTCTCATTTTATTCAGATTTATTTAATGCGATTTTGAAGTTATGCGATTCATGTTTCTTCTTAATATCTTTGTATGCAGTTTTCTTTTATGCAATAAAAATTATTAGATCAGAAACCGAGCTCAGATAATGTGCTATTATTTTAAATATTATAAATTTTGCACACTCACGTCATATTTAAAGTGATAGCGCATTATCGGAGTTCGACTTCCATCTAATAATTTCAATATTTTCAGTGCTTTATAATAGTACTGTAATAGATTTTATGCAATAAAGAAGTTCATAATTCACTTAAAATCAGAATTTCCTCATTTTTATAAACACATTAAATTTTACAAGACTATAATGTCAATCTGTTCAAACATTATAGATGAAAAATATTATGTATGTTGTTGTTTTTGTATTTTAAATCACATTCTATTTTTGCTTTTTATAAAAAGAGTACATAATCAATTAATCATTTAGTGTCCGCAAGTAATAAATTTTACAAGATTATAATGTAAATCTGTCAAATGTTATAAATGCCTATACATATGTTGTTGTTTTTGCTTTTTAAATCACGTTCTATTTTTGCTTTTTAAAAAATGAGTACATAATCAATTAATCATTTAGTGTTCACAAGTTTATTTTTAAAAGATGAGTAACAATGGTGGGCATAATTAAATTTGACAATTAAAATGTGATTTTTAATTGTAATTAACAATTTAAAAATTACGTAACATGATCTGAAATTAAGGTGATGTGAAACGATGAAATTTGATTTTTAAACGGAATTGAAAATTAAAAAAATTGAAGTCAAAAACAAAAATTTAATTTTTAATTGTTAGTTTTAATTAAATTTTGTCCAACAGTGGTGAGTTGGTATCTTTTTATTATCATAAGTCTAAGTTCTTATTTTTATTTTAAACTTTTAGTTTACTCTAACGGAGAGAAAAAAAAACGCCCAAGAAAATGAATTTCTTTGGAAACAAAAATTTCAATTTTAGATCGCTTAATGAAATGGGAAGGATCAACCACAATTGGAAAATGTTTTAGTTGTATTTCCTCTTGACTTCATTTAAGGAGAAGCTACAGTACTTCACATCACATCCCATCATGACGAATCTGATGTCTCAAAAAGCGATAATGTATGAAAAAAATGTAAATTACACATAAAAATATATTGTTTTGAATAAAATTAAATACTGTATAGTTAATAAAAAAAAAGTAAAAAAAGTTTGTTGTATCATTTTTTTTCAAATTTGAAATTTTTTATTAATCATATTTTTTTTTTATATATGAATTTTAAAGTAATTTTACATTGTTGCTTTGCTTTTATGCACTTTTTGAAAAATTACAGTGCCTATCCCCCATTTTTCATGGTAAGTTAAGTCTATTTTTGTACAATTTTTTTTGTGTTCATTTTCTGAGGAACCTATCTACCACATAAAACAAGACCCAGGTGTATTAACAATTATTTTAGTACACAATATAAAATAAATAATAAAAACAAATAATAACAAAAAGAAAATTACATAAAATATTTAATAAATATTACTATTTGTTTCCTAAATCTAATTAGAACTTGGGATATAAAAAATGTATTATCAAACTGTTGCAAAGGCATTAACATTAAATAGGAATATACTGTTTATTACAATCCTCAATTCAAATACTGAAGAATAATAATAATCATCATAATGATCAATGATAAATGCTCTATGTGATTTTTAATTAGTTTGTTTCATTAACTAATCAATTATTAATTAACCCCATTTAAAAACGCTGGAGAAGTTTTCACTCTTTTAAAATATTTACCACATTGAGCTTATTTATTTTGGCCTCAGGATCCTTTCCTGGATTCATATGCAGGTTTAAACATTAGGATTGATAGAGAAGAGTTTGCCCTGAAGTGAGTTTCAAAAAGGCTATGCTTTATTATAGTGTGTGTGTGTACATATATATGTTATTTTGTAGTTAGAATTCTAAAAAGATTGATAATTACTTAACACATTTAAAAATCTATAAAAAAATCTTCTACTTATATCACTTAAAAAGATCAGTTAGTTGTATCTTAATATTAATAAATACGTTACTAGTTGTGATGAAATCCAATTGAAAAACTGTGGTCAAGATCGATATTTACTGGAAAATGTTGTATAGCATTTCTAATTTAAGATCACTATTTTCAATTCAATGTGAACTGCTGTGCATAAATAAAAAAAGTCATAAACATAAGTAAATAGAAATATGATAAAAGCAAACAACTATTGCTCTTTATAATCATAGCACAGATTTCTGCTCAGTAATTGCCAAAAACATCCCATTCAAATAGACTGATTTTTTTTTCATTTAAAAAAAGGTGGTTGTATAAAGTTGTAGTTTCTCTATCCTTAGAGGGAATTCAGTTCATGAACTTTGAACTCTATCATCTTCTACCACTGCAATAAACCATGTGAGAAAATATACTTATTAATCTGCATGAGTAAATTACATTTACTGATTGTTTAAAAATTTTAGCTGATTCACATTATACGGCAACCAATAACATTTTATTTTTAAATAAAAATTTGATTTATATGAATTGGAACATTAGCAATTTAAAAGCTGATATTTTTATCATTTATAAAATAAGCACAGATATGAAATGAAATATATGAAGATTTAAGTATCTTTATACCATCATCAAATAACTTTTATTATAGATGTTTTATATTTCAGAGGAAGCAAAAAAAATCATTATAGCCAATTGCTTCTTATTAATGTGTTAATATTTCTGTTCTATGTAGAATAAAGTTAGGTTTTGGAGCAAATAGTAAATCTACACCACATTAATAAATATATCACTGATATTGCTATTATTGTATGCAATATTGATATGATATCCACAAAGACACATCCACTTTATACATATATACATTTACATTTATCTGTGTGTAATCAACAGATCAACAGTAATGATGCTGGATTGCAATGTTTGACTAAGGAATGGTAATTTAAAAAAAAGCTTTACAAAAGAATAATAAAAAAATTAGAGAACAAGATTAAACATCCAACCAATCACAATACTTTAAAAAATATGCAAGGATTGCTTGATTGGATAAATATTTAATCTTATTCCATTACTTACTTGCTTGCTATAACTCTATAATAGTTCTCTTAAATAATATTTCTTGCCCTGTTGATGATAGATAGAGTCACATGTCAGAAAACTTTATTGCTGTTACTTATATACTGATGAAGCCAAGTATATTTCTTTTTTACTTTTTATTCATGAACATTTTTGATTCAATATTAATGTAATGAAATAATAATATTTTAAGCAGATTATTCCATGTATTGTTATTGATCATATTCAAGTATAAACTAATTATATATATTACAAAGTGAAATTACACCATTTAGCAATAGTGTTTGTTTGAACTATTTTAAGGTGAAAATGAATTCAATACTATATAAGAGTTTTAGTTCAGACATTAATACTTTATATGCTTGAATCTTAAAAATATAACAATTTTCTAAATATGTCCACGGTCAAATTAGCTTCTTCTATAAAGAATTCATAGACTTACAACTTTAAATAATATTTTACAGAATTTATCCATGCAATTTTGTAGACAATTTACACTTAATGAAGCAAAATACAGATGAAAACTGAAATAATGTCATTTACCAATAAGATTTGCCTATACTACTGTTCTCATTTAAATCTATAACACCTTGAAAATTTTCAATTTAAAAATATATTTGTGTAATAATATTTGCTACAATGAAGATTCCTAGAATGTATAACTTATAGAACAATAACATTCAATAAGTATAATTAATGATAGACATATTTACTGCATAAAATTTAATTATTAAGTGTTTGCATCACTCATTCTGTCCTGAGCAGTAAAAATGCTGTACATGTTTGACTAAAAAATATTGTCCTAAGTATGCATACTGTAATTAATTTTAGATATGAACTATAAAAATTAAATTTGAGGTTAACCAAGAACTCCAAAATATACACATACTGAACTGGTTTTAAATCTGTATGACAATATAAGTAAATTCTCTTGGATTATTGTGCCTATCAGTTTTGACTGATATCTTTATAGTTAAGCAAAAAGATAAAAGGTGGATGCTGGAGTAGGGATGCATTATGTAACAAGTTCTAGGTGGGCTGATCCCAGATCCAAAGTTCCCTATTAATGAAAATCATAAGCTAAAAAGTAGTCTGGTAATATTGAATGGCAAATTACTGGATAGGGATTATAAGACACTATCATCTAGCAATTATTGATCAATAAAGATTATCCACTAAAGTTCATGAATAATATAAATCCAACACACACATTATTTCTA
Organism: Epiperipatus broadwayi; assembly: GCA_028023455.1. NCBI lineage: Eukaryota > Metazoa > Onychophora > Udeonychophora > Euonychophora > Peripatidae > Epiperipatus > Epiperipatus broadwayi. Next base: position 4,068,152 of record JAQFVV010012430.1, on the reverse strand, counting down.
TTATTTCAAAACTTCACTATATAAGTACGATTTTCTCACTACAGTTTTTTTTTCTCATGTGTCATAGCATCAGCCGGGAAGCAAACCCCTAACCTGGGACAACTGCTTGTAAAGCAGCTGTCGCTGACCTCTTGACAACCAATGCTTGACTACAGTTATTTTTCCAAAGTTATTTGACAGGTTAAACAATATTCTTTCAATGATGTAGAATCTATTTATGGTACTGTAATTTTATTTTAAAAAAGCAATAAGAAGATTGTTTATCACAGTTTTAAGAAAATCCTAAGAGTAATTATGTCACACATTCCCAAGGCAAATATATTTCCTTTTGTTTATCCCATTAAGAAATGAGGGATAATATTCAAATTATTGGTTTCCAAAATATTTTTTTTTGTAGAATAGTGATACAAAATTATTAAATTAAATCTCAAATTTACATGTGTGTTTAAGTAAATATCCAAATAAATTGTAGACAATATCAAAAATCTCCTTCTATTTGTCATAGCAATTTCACTAATTTAAAGCTATTTTGAAGGCTTAATAAAACAGCTTTGGTTTTGTTTTAATAATTTTCAGATTAAAATAAAAAAATATCCAATTTAAAGTTTATCATATATTGTCATATTTGATGATGATCATCACAAAGGCTCACCTCTGCCCCAAAAGCAAATGCTTAATGGTTCCTCTAAACAGACATGGTTCTCAAAAAGGAGGTCAAGTTTCAATAGAATAGAATCTCAAAATTCTTTGAGTAGTTCCTTTAATTTTGTCTAACGTGATTAAAAAAATGATGTAGATTTAAAGTCTTATTTTACTCAAATGCAGTTTGTGCGCAAAATTTTGAAGCAGTTGCTTAATGATCCTTTTCCCCCAAATGATGAAATCCTTCCTCTTTTGCCAAAATCAGCCATACAAAATATTTTCATTAAAATTATTTTAAAGCTGAATTACAACTATTTATTTTTAATTTAATACTAAATAATATATTTACATTTTTCATATCATAATGTTATTAAATTTGCTATTATATTCATATGATTTTATAATATTTCATTTTACAACATATTTTTACTATAAATATCTACAAACACATCCATGCACATTTAAATATTATATGTAGTTTATATTTGTTTACAAGTGATTTTAAATCAGATATAAATCATTGAAATTATTAATACGTTAAGGTCAATTTCTTCACCTTAATAAAGAATATTTAATAATGAAATATTTTTTCAGTGTAAATTGGATAGTTTATGAATATTTTCAGTAAATTTTGAATTTGATCGCAATTTTCAAATTTTGATACACATTTTTAATCTGTTTAAAAATGACATTCCCCATATTGGATTTTCCTAGCAACACTACACAAATATATCCGAAATAATTTTAAAATTATAATTATTAAAAAAAAAAAATTGAAGTTGATAACTTTTGATACTAAGCCTTTAGGACTACATTTATGATACCAACTATAAGATTTAAAATTCCAGGCACTCTTAAACCTGGAGCCTAATTGTTAGTATAGGGAAATTGAATTCAGACTTTTAAGCCGCTTCACTAATAATATTGGCATCAGCATGAGTTTGGGGATTCTATCAATTTTCAATGGTATGGACGGTTGAAAAGTTGAAGGCTGTAGTAGGTTGAAGTCTGTTCATTAAAGTGTAAGGATTTGCTATCTTAATATAAACTGAGCATTGATTATATATAAGTATGGAATATGGTAAACTGGACCAACTGATGAATGCTAGTTTAGTACAAAATACTTATATTGGTGATTATTTATCTTTTCTGCATGTGTGTTATCAAGTGCATCAGTAGTATAGGATAGTGTGGGTAGGGAAGTGGTTGAAAGTCTGAGTTCAAGTCCCCTATAATACCACCTATAAGTGTTCAGTCAGTTTAAACTAGAATGTAGGATTACGTTTTCATTTACTGTGCAAATACTAAAATAATAAAGATAATTTTTTTTATGTTAAATGTTTTTATTGCCTGTGCATTTAAAAGAAAAGAAAATTGTTTGTTCAATCACAATTGGGAATTTTAGATTTAACTTGAAATAAAAGCATATGTGTGTGTGTGGGGGGGGGTAATTAAAGTCAATGGCTATTTTTTAAGCAAGGAATTGAATCAATTTCCAGACCTCTTCTCCCCATGCTTTTATTTCAAGGTAAATCTAAAAAACCCAATTGTGGTTGAAAAACAATTTTTTTTCATTTCAGTGCACAATCAATAAAAGCATTTAATATACAATTTTTCGTATCTCTATTATTTATTAACTTGCAATGTTTTAACTTTTTGATGTAAAGATCATCTAGAGGTTTTATTATATATATATTATTTTGTAAATTAACAAAATAAAATAAAATAATAACTAATAAAAATACAATTTTTATTATCACCCTTAATTTATAAATATATAATTTTTAATTACTATGGTCATTAACAATTTACTTTATATATTTTCTCAAAATATAAAAATAAAGATTGATTATGATGAGTTAGAAGAAGTCAACAGTTACAAATACTTTGGTCAGATTATTAATACAGATGGAAACATAATGGATGAAATTAATCATAGAATTAAACTTGGTTGGAGTGCTTTTAGTAGAAATAACTTGATTCTAAAAAAAATATGTCTATGTGTTTGAAAAGGAAGGTTTTTAATAAATGTGTGTTACCAGTTCTTACTTATGGATCTGAGACTTGGACATTTAATAGAAGAGCAATACAGAGACTTCAGATCATTCAAAGAAGTGTGGAGAGATGCATGTTGGGAGTAACAAGAAGAGATTGAAAATGCAATATATGGATAAGAGAACAAACAGGTGTTACTGACCTCATGAAAAAATTAAAATATGAAAGTGGAGTTGGGCTGGACATATTGCTAGAAGAGATGATAATAGATGGACAATTAAAATCTTAAACTGGATTCCAAGAGATTGTAAAAGACTCAGAAAGAGACCACATGTGAGATGGATGGATGAAATAAGAAAGTGTGCAGGCGTTATGTGGAGAAGAGAAGCTAAAGATCAGAGAAGATGAATTGAACTTAGAGAGACCTTCATCCTGCAGTGGATTGATAATGGTTGATGATGATGATCACCATTTAAATATTTAACTTTTCTAAATTTTGATTTTTTTGCTCCATCTGGTGAACATTTTTGCAACTGTTCAACCTTGCTATCATATAAAATCTTTATTTTATAATAAAATCCAATAAGTTAAACTTGATTTATTTTTTATAAATGAATAATATTGTTAAAAACATCATCTTTATATTTTTAAATATTTAAAAATTAGACTTTTAAATCTTCATAAATATCCTTAACTGAACACTTTCAGTAAACAACAAACTATTTTTTTTTTTAAAAATATGAATGAACAAAAGTAGATTTATGATAAATATAACTCATTCTGCATTAAAATCTGATATTTGCTTTATAATAATTATACTATTTGAAAAGATTTTAATACTATGTCAATTCAGACTGATGCTGTGGTTTTCTATCATTATATTACAATCAAGTTTATTAATTTTATTTCTAAAAATAAAAGATTAATGAATAAATTGAAAGTGTATATATGTATTTCTTTTGTTTACAAAATATTCATTCAATTAGCATGCAAAAATAAGCAAAAATATTTTATATTTCTTTTATTCCAAAATCTTTGTGTAAAAACAATACCAGAAAAAATAAATATCTTCTGAGTATTTTTTTTATTTCTTTATTTAGAAATTAAATCTCAGAAGTTGTAATCTTGTGCTGATTTTGCAGTTTTGGTTATTATAACAATGCTGTGATCATTATTGTCTCTACACCGTTTTAAGTCTCTCTATAACTTTATGATACAATGTGCAACTTCTTCTTTCCAACAGCTACAATTTTAACATATTAGCTGGAAAAAAATCTGAAAATTTGACATCTTTATATGGACTTTTGCATAATTGACAGTACCATAGTAGCATAATAATGTTATGAGGGAGATGTCCTAGAAATCTAAAGAAATGACAATCTCTGATTGGGTGAGTGTTTTAGCCTGAGGGGAATTAACTAAAATTGTTAAAGAAGAGTGAATATAAATGCTAAATTAACAAAGAGTAGTATTGTAATAAACACAGTTGTTTGATATAGAATGCAAATTTGAAAGATGTTTCACAGCGTTTCTGTTTGAATGTCAGACATGTGTTTTACATTTTGTAAAAATTTGTTATCAATTAAATTCTTTTATCTCTTTGTTACAATTTTAATAATAAATATTTTAACATTATTTTTATTTTATTTCATATTTATATATAATAATTATAGCTAAGAGCTTTGAAAATGGAATTAGAAATCTAATGAGTGTTTCAGAAAAGAATTGAGATAAATAGGAATTGGACTTTAAAAAAAGTTAAAGATAAAGGAAAAAAATGCTCAGGTTATGAAGGGACTTTTCAAATTAAGTAATTCATGTTGTAGAATAATGAAAACTCTTTTAAAAATATGAATTACTGAAAAGGATATGATAGGTGATATAAATAAAAGATCATATATTTGACTTTTCTACAGACAGTAGCATGATTTAATAGGATGGTAATATTTTTCTAGCAAAAATCACAGGATGGTATTAGATTAACCAAAAACTGAATTTTAATTCAATTGTGCATTAAATGGTTACATTTTAAAAACTAGTGAATTTTCCTATTTTACTTTTATTTTTATCCATAGGTGTCAGGAATAACTAAAAAATAAATAAGCACTAAAGCTTAGGTTTAAACTTCAGAAATTGCACCAACAGTGACTGTGATATACTATGAAAAAACGTATGAGTATTTATATATAATTATTATTTAAATATTAGTTTATTTTCTATTAATTTGATTTATAAGATAATTATAAAATTAAAATATATGTATAATATAAAAATATGTTGCTTGTTTGAGCATTAAAAAATAAACTTTATCTACAAATTATTATAAGCTTATCATAAATTAGTTTTTTAATATATATATTTTCTTTAAATTAGTTATTTGGGAAACAATGTTTTTATAATAATTATGTAAAAAATAATTTAACCTTTAACCTGCCAAAACACTATTCAAATTTATAAAGATATATATGATAACCTCGCAATGTAAGCTTCCAATTAGTCACATTTGATGAAGTGACGACTTACTATGCAGTAAAAAAAAAAATACTTTTATAGTATAATTTTGATTTTATTTAAATGGTTCTGTTGGATAGTAACTTCTCTTGATGTTGAAACTGCTTATCTCTAAATACATAAATTTTAATGTTACTTCTGGAACCAATATCTTTGTAAGCTGAATGGAACTCCATTGTTTTAATAGACATTTACGAATAAAAAGAAGATGTGGAAATAAAATGTTGTGTATTGTGATGTTTATTGAAGTGTAGATTATTGCAAGTTTAAAAATAAAGATAAAGTAATAGAAGATTGTGGAATATTTAAATGACATATTTTGGCTTTGAACAAATAATTATGATTATCATTTTTTTAAAAACGAGTATATTTATTCTATACAAATTATATGTCCATATAACAGATAAAAACAATATGTTTCAAAGTTTCCACCACAACTAACTGTGCATAGTAAATCTTCCTTTCACTTAGCTTAAAATGGAATTCATAATTTAAACAATCATCTTTCATTCTTTTTTACTCTCATTTAACCAAACCTTTTAAAAACCATATTTTTTAAATTTTTAGATTTGGATTATTTACAATTAAAAAAACAACATACAATATGTTCTTTCTTATGGCAGTAGGAAAAAAAAACAAAAAGAAGGCAAAGATTAATGAGTTTTTTTATTAGCTTATTTTTAATACATGAGCATGTATATAACTTTATGTATAATTTATTTTGGTACAATATTTTTTTCCTCCACCAGATGCAAATCTGGAACTACTTATTACAGCATTTTGTCATCAATAATTCATGAATCAGGAACAATTTCTGCCCACATAAACAATAAATTGGAGGAATGTGGAGGTTCATAATTTATTTTATTATCTATGTAAGACATACTTTATTTCACTATCCTTTCATACATTCATTAAAGATTAATGAAAGTTGTGATATAACTCTAAAATGGTGAAGATGGAACACATTTAACAGGCGATAAAAAGGTTAAACAATCTGTTCCGCGCGTTGCAAAGTTAAACAATCTGTTCCACATTTGTTTGTAGTAGTTTACTGTCGAATTGCTCCATCTATCATCGAGCAAATAACTTACAATAAATGCTTTATTTTTTTTTGTTACAATTTTAAAAAGATAGCTGCTCTAAAATTTAAAATAAAAATTATTTTACACAATAGATGGTAGTATTAAAAATTATTTTTTTCCAATTGTTTTACGCTTTGAAACTTAGATAAATATTTTTATCAAATAGTGCAGTCATACTAAATAAATTTACAGCTTAATTTCATGGGGTCTTTTTGCTGGATAATTGATATTAAGCTATGTTTCTTTAAATGAAATTTGGTTAACTCTTATGTCCATCAATTCCTCTCTTTATATATAAAGTGGGCTTTTTACATGCGTGAAAAACTTATTTTTTAAAAATAAATCTTTTTACGTTTTTCTGATATAATTTCTGTCACTTCAATGTAATAATAAAATTACATTTACGGGCTACGTAATGAATGACTCCTTTGATGAATTGAGGGTATTTAAAATTATTCAGCAATACATTGCTTTAAAATAGATATTTGAAAAAAATTTTCAAGTATCAATCAAATTTAGGATTTTTGTTTTCTAGATAGATAATAATAATAAGCGAACAGTTTTATTGCTTGGAAATTCTTAAGAAGTTTGAGCGTCATCAAAAATGAAATCGATCAGGGGATCCTACACTCCCGCATCTGGCTTTATCGCTCACAAACTAGCCATCTAACATTGCTCAGAAAGTGGATATCTTGTACAAAATTAGAGAATACATCAAGAGTAGAAAATACTCAAGAGATCAACCCTAAGCGATTGTTAAAACAGAGAGTAATGCATTATTGAGAATTTATTGAAAAATCCTAGTCCTTGAACTAGATTGTTTTAAAGATTGTTATACCTTTATAAAAATACAATATTTTGAATTTTTGCTAGTGTTTCAGGAAAATGCTACCTGCTTTCATCTGTGTTAGAAAAGTACACATTCATATTCATAGAAAAAACTGGAAACTGCATTCACAGCAAGTAAAACTCAACCAAGTCATTAATGTTGTAATAAAAAAATAATTACATACAAGAAAAAAAAAAATCAAAAACTTTATTTACATCTTTTTTTCCATGAATACTTTTGTTTTGATAATACAGATACTTATATATATATATTTAAAATGTTCACATTTTGTGAAATATAAATCCAAATCATAAAAAAAAAAAAAGCCCTTAAGTGTATTTCATGCTGAATCAACATTCTTTAGACATTCCAGATCTCAATCTCCTGCATACATGCATACGCACGCTACACCCATATATAAATACAAAAGGTAAATATAAATGGAAACATATTATCTCTAATCCCAGCCATGAAACATTTATTATGTCGTTTCATACCATGTGTGAAACATTGATCAATATTTTTTTAAGTTATACATGTTGATAACAAGATCTGTTTTTCAGCCGTCTTGGTCATAACTTGATGCCCTTCCATTAGGAAAAAAGATAATTTCTGCTGAGATTTTTAAAAATATAATTCAAATAAACTTTTTTATAATATATTAATAATACTAATCAGATTGATTTGAAGCTTTAAAAATATATATATTCTGCATTTCTGGTTGTCTATAAATCAGATTTTAATTTTGCAAAATTCTAAACAAATTGGTTTAATTACCTGTCCTATTATAAAATAATCGGTTTTTAATTTATGTGAATTGCTGGTTAAGCTTCAGAACAGCTGAAGTTTGGATGGTGTTCTCAAAATTTACCAAGATTTATACTGTAATATAGAAGATTTGAACACAGACTCTCAAACTTCCCTCAACCATCCTCTCCATCTCAAATAACCCATACACATTACCACACACATGTGAAAAAGATAAATGATCTCCAATGTATGTATTTCTTGCTGATCCAGTACTCACCAGTTGATCCAGATCATCATCTCCCACATATAATTTATAAGCAGTGCTTGGTTTATATTAAGATAAAATCTTCAACCCCAATGGACAGTTCTTAATCGATTTCACTTTACAACTCTTCAGTGATTTAGGTCAAACATTCATATATATAAAATCATATATCATTACAATACTAGCCAAAACACTAACATTTTCTAAAATTCTTCCATATACCCAAATCTCTTGTTGATGCTGACATTATTGTCATGTTGACCTTAAGTCACTCATAGGACCTTGTCCATTCAAATATAAGGAAGACTTATGAGCAGGATACAGGCTGAATCTGTAATATTTTTGAAATGCATGCATAATTTATATACCTGGAGTTTAAATGTAATATAGGGGATTTTAACCCAGATTCTCAAGTCCCCCTGAGGCCTGTCTATTAGAGTGTGAAGATTTTTCTATCTTAATATAGACTGATAACTGATTATATATACATGTGGGAAATGATGATCTGGACCAACTGATAAGTGCTAGTTCAGCATGAAATATATATATTGGAGATCATTTTTCTTTTACACATATGTGTTGTTGTGGTATTGATTATATGAGATCGAGTGGATGGTTCAGGGGAGCTTGAGAGGCTGTGATTTATATTACATTTAAACTCCAAGTATATGAATTATAGTTGTATACCAAAAATATTCATGCTTTATACTGCAACAAATTACACCAATCTTGAACTCTTAGCACTATAAGAGCATGTTGTATAAGGGAACCAAAGATCAACACCAGATTATAAAAAAATAGTATTTTCAAAAACTATTCAATTTATTATTTGAAATATATTTTTCTTCAATGTTCTTTGCAATATCTTTATGTGAATTAAATAATTTCTAGACTGACTTTCAAAAGAAGAATGGAGTTTCAGTAATTATTTACCTATATAGATGTTTTTATTTTTTTTATAAATATATATTTATGTCTTATATATATATATAATATTTTTGGGTACAAACCGTGTATTATTTTGCATTACAATCCAATATTTCGATGGATTAGCAACTGTCATTATCAAGGTTAACTTTTGAAAGAACAATCATTAGATCTCAAACAATAACATGACTCAATGTAAGATGAAAAGTGAGATTCAACTTGAAGTAGTTCAGCATTCACGATATGAGGCTTATCAAAATGTTTATTTCCCTCAGTTTTTTTACCTATTAATTTCAAGTTAATATTAGATAAAATGAGAGGTTTCCACATAGCTGGAATACATTATGCTTCGTCAGCCCTATTTAAACCAATAGGTCTCTTTAATATTTCAATTGATCTACTGGTTTAAATAGAGCTGATGAAGCACAATATATTCCAGCTATGTGTAAACTTCTCATTTGATCTAATATTAACTTGAAATTAATAGGTGAAAAAACTGAGGGAAATAAACATTTTGATAAGCCTCATATTGTGAATGCAGAACTATTTCAAGTTGAATCTCACTTCTCATTTTGCACTGAGTTATGTTATTGTTTGATATCTAATAATTGTTCTTTCAAAAGTTAACCTTGATAATGGTGGTTGCTAGTCTGTCAAAATATTGGATTGTAATGCAAAATAATACACAGTTTGTACCCAAAAATATTATTTTATCTACATCATATAACTGTGAAAACATTATATATATATATATGTGTCATATTATTATTACTATTTGCAGGATATTCCGTGTAGTGAAAAAGCTAAATGCTGATGTTTCAGTACAATATCAAGTACCTTCCTCAGAGTGTCCTCTTTCTCAAATCATAAGAATGCATGTGAGATTTAAATACGTTTTTATCGTTTTCTTTCTCCTCATATTTAAATTCTATTGGTTGAGAAGTTTTAAAATTTATTTTCTCTTCCAATAGCTTCTTCCAAATGTTGTTAATCTTCTTTAATTCACACCTTTCATTTATGCTCTTGGACCTTTTAAAAATCTCTATAGCTTCTCTTAGCAATCTCTGGTCATATTGTTCAATTTTTGCTAAAATATTTGTTTTTTCAAAATTGATATCATGATTTGTTAATTTTATATGAGAATAAATAGCTGATGAATTGGATTTTTCTCTCACTGCCAGAATGTGTTCTTCCTTTCTAATATTTATTCTACGATTAGTCTGTCCTATATATGTATGTGGACAGACCCTACATGGAATTTCATATACACCATGACACTCCAAAGCAGTTTTATCTTTAGGAAGTGGAAATATTTCACTAATTTATTTTTTTTTAGTGTAAAAAAAAAAATTAGTGAAATATTTCCACTTCCTAAAGACAAAACTGCTTTGGAGTGTCATGGTGTATATGAAATTCCATGTAGGGTCTGTCCACATACTTATATAGGACAGACTAATCGTAGAATAAATATTAGAAAGGAAGAACACATTCTGGCAGTGAGAGAAAAATCCAATTCATCAGCTATTTATTCTCATATAAAATTAACAAATCATGATATCAATTTTGAAAAAACAAATATTTTAGCAAAAATTGAACAATATGACCAGAGATTGCTAAGAGAAGCTATAGAGATTTTTAAAAGGCCCAAGAGCATAAATGAAAGGTGTGAATTAAAGAAGATTAACAACATTTGGAAGAAGCTATTGGAAGAGAAAATAAATTTTAAAACTTCTCAACCAATAGAATTTAAATATGAGGAGAAAGAAAATGATAAAAACGTTTTTAAATCTCATGTGCATTCTTATGATTTGAGAAAGAGGACGCTCTGAGGAAGGTACTTGATATTGTACTGAAACATCAGCATTTAGCTTTTTCACTACACAGAATATCCCGCAAATAGTAATAATAATATGACATCTTTTATCCATGAAAATATTAGAATTAATATATATATAAATAAATGTATTGATACTTATAAATGCATAAAATACATTTTGCTTTTAAAAACAAAAACACCTATATGATTTTCATATTAATTTAACTTACTTTTTATCTAAAATCACAAAAAACCTTCTCATACAAACACAATGTTAAAAATATATATGTAAATAAAAGGAAATGTTAAGTTTATAATTAATTTAAAACTTGGAATTATAAATCAGTAAGCAAACTCCTTCATTTTCCAATTCTAAAATGTTTTAGCATGGTTGTTAACTACTTGATAATGTCAGTTAATTTAAATATTTTGCTAACTTTTTGGATACGTTTGTTAAGGTGTAACAAAAAATGTAATATGTGGTTGCTGCCTTTAATAAGTTAAGAAATAAGGTATTTGGTAGTAGTCACATATCTACCACAACTAGATTAGTTGTATTTTAATTAATTTTTTGCAAAGAAGGTACATATAGTACCATTAACTAACATACTTGTAGAAATGCACTTTAAAAGTGATTTTAAAATTGGACGGCATGACTATAAGACATATTTGCTTTCAGAATATAAGCTATTGAATCTATTATTGTGAAGTTATATGTTCATTGGACACATAAAGCAACAAATCTTAACAAATATTCCAAAAATATATCATATGATTTGATCTTGAGCATAATCTTATTGGGTGATGGAGTAGCTCTCATTCAAGTCATAATTAATCTATCAAAGACAATGAATATAGTGAATTATTAATTACTTTTATTGGATACGGTTAAGAATAGAATGCAATATAGTTTGAAAGCTTTTAAAATTATATATTCTCTTTAGAAAGTATATGACATCACATGGTATAAAGGTTGCTCAATGCCTCACATTTTTGTTTTACATTAATTTCTATAGTCATCAGGAAACTTCTTTTCTACCTTTTTTAATTATTATTTTTTGTAATCTTTTGAACTTAGAAGAACCATAAATCATTGATGACTATAGATGATGATGATAATCTTTTGGCTTATTAGTTAAGTATATTATATTCATTATAAATATTATTAAAAAAATGTGTTAGGTGTAACATTAAAACAATCCATTCTATTTTTTTCTAGTAAAAAATCATGAAACAAAAACTTAAATTGAATGTTATTTATAACACTGCTTCCAATTAGCATTTTATGTTTTTTTTTTTTTTTTTGGAGTGATATATCTTCCAAATGGATTAAGAGATATTTATTAAACAACACATTATATTACATAATTTCATGTTTGTTTTATTATGCTAATCTGAATAGGCATATCCAAAAAAAAAAAAAAAATCTAAAAATTATTTTAGAAAGCAAATAACGATAATATTTTCTTAACTTAGCTATATTATACACATGTTGTAGTAGAGATTTTTAAAATTGTTAAAATCAGTAATAAAAAGAGGGGGGGGGGAGAGATAAGGAATTTAAACAGCAATAAAAAGAGTAAGGTAATTCCTGTCTGAAAAAAAAAAAGGATGGTGTGGAAGTATTAGATAAAAAAAAATGTTTTCAGACAGCAAAAATACAGTTTTTAGAATATCACTAATATAAATATGATAGTGGTTAGAAAAAAAAATGTTTATATATAATATTTTTCATATATATATATATATATGTATATGTGTTTAAAAATATATAAATTCATGTGAAATAAAATAATGTATACTATTAATATACTGATGAGATACTTACTACGTCCATTTTACCTTTAGAAATAAAAGAAAATATAAGATAGAAATATACAAAAAATTTAAGATTAGTTTTACAAATGCCTGCAAACACCATTATATGGGCTTCAAATAATACTGTATATATCATATACGGGATCTACAATCTATTTATCTGATATTTCGCAATGTTTTTAATATTTTCTGCTTCAATGTTTGTTTTATATTAATGATTATATTTTGAACGGTTATTAGTATTCATATTATTCTATCCTATTAATAAAAGTGATGGATATTGGACTTTTTTCAATGTCATCGACATCATCCTTATGACATAACTTATCATATTATTATCGTATTCAAGCTCAGAAATAAAATACTTTATAAGAAATTTATCTATTGTTCATTACTTTTTAAATTCCAAACCAAAAAACATAGATATATACACATCACAAGAGCGTGTCTATATCTATCTTGTAATAAATTAAGCACTCAAGGCACATGTATTAAGGTTATAGCCTTATTTAAGTATTGAACGTTTTCGCTGATTTTATTTTAATAAGTTAATAAATATAATGTCTTACTTATCATTACTAAATAGAATTATATATTTAAAATATTTATGTACTTTGAAAAATACATGTTCTATCTTGTTAAATACAATAATGGATTATCTGCAGATTAATTGTACTTTAACAATCAAACCTATTTTTGTAACTGTTATAACATCCTAAATAAAAATGTTCTTCAATTTAAACTACCCACAAAAGCCATTTTAAAGCAAATCAGTGATATATTTTCATGGCATATCTTATCAATATACTTTAAGAACAGTCAAAGAATATAACTGCTGATAATTTGTGATAAATATTTCTACCTTTAGACCCTGCATTGGATTTTGCTTTCTAGCATTCAGAGCTAAAACTAATGAGATTCTAGAAAATCACTTTTTTTTTTATGCTAGCTGAGATAATAGCCTGAAATTAAAAAAAAAATTGGACCCAAGCTAACTTTCTTGTACTAGATATGACATATATCAATTTTTGTACATTTTAGAAAGCTCACTTTTATGCCAACTGTAGACCCGTTTACTCTACAATTAACCTTCCAACAAAAGTAAAAAGAGCTTAGAATTAATTTGAAATCTTTAAGATTATAAAAACTGACATACTCTCAGAATTATAACAGACTGGACAAGAATTAGATCAAAACGTTATAGAAGCTATAGTGTGAATAGTATAAAGTACAGTACTAAAAGATGATTTCTGTATTATAAATCCATTAGTTTTAGCTTCGTAAAAGTCAGGAACCAGTTTGAAGAAAGAAATATTATAAAACACTGTATCATTTAATGCCCATTAATTATTTAAGAATACAGTAGATGACTCTAGAATGAAATGAAATGGAATTATTTAATAAATATATAAATAGGTATATTAGAAAATCATTTAATATTGTTACTTAAATTTCATTATATTTTGTGACTGAAGAATCATCATATCATGTAGATATTTATATTTTCTTATTTTAATTTATTAATAATTCAATTTAAAAAGACTTCATTATTTCTTCTATTTAGTTATGGAAATCAACTTTGTGACTTCATCAAGACGTTTTTGCTGCAAGTAGAACTAGAATACCATGTCATAAAAAATGCCAATTTTAATCAATCTTTTTTTTATACCCAAATACAGACTTGCATGCAGAAAATAAATAAAAAGTTCTGAAGTTGATTTGTTTATGCAGCTATCTCATGATATATTTCCCTAATTTTATTTTTAAATTGAGACATTCATTTACATTTTAATATAATATTTTAATTCCAAAAAAATTCTCAAGATGTCAGAACAATCGAAAATGCAGTTATTTGAAAGAAAAATAATCCTTATTTGATATGAGTCCTTTTTGTTCTCAAAATTTTCTCATGCTTTGTAAGATTACTTCAAGAAAATTTTTTGATTTTTTTTGTGAAGTTTATTGAGATACACAATTATTTTTGCACAATTTTTATACCTATATCTTTTACTATTTGCATATGCAGCTTTCCTCATGCTATCAATTGAAAGAATATAAGTAGTTGACAATTAAAATATATTTAAATATTATTTATATGAAATAATACTACACAAAACTGTAACATATTTTTATAAATGATATTGTAGATCATTTACTGAAGATAACTCATGCATTATTATTTAAAGTAAATTTTCTATAAACATATATTCCATTCTCAGCTATATTACATTGTTTTATTTTATAAATATGAGCAAAACTGAAATATGGCTTTGAATATGTTAGTAGAATAATAATAAAAATAAAAAAAATGTATTGCAGATGATCACTAAAAATATTTTTTAATATATATATATTCTGAGCAGTTTAATTTTGGGAATGTTTTATTTTCTAAATTCCATTTCTGATTATTGATGTAATAAATACCCAATAAAAATTGTACTTATTATTTCTCTTTTTTACTCTAGCTATCTCCTTACATTAGTAGAATGTTTTATAATTAATATATATTTACATAACATTTACATGAAATAATTATTAACAAAAGCATTGAAAAAATATAACTTTTATTAAATACAATAAACAATAATTTTAAAATAAATTATTTTACATTTCTCATGTGATAATTTTTTAAATGGCAATAAAATTTTCCCATTGTCTTAATATATGCTAGTGAGAAATTAAGTATGTGATCCAAAGGAAGTTTAAACAATTTAAAATATATTTATTCAATAAATTTTTACCTGGATTACCAAAACAAATATCTTTTTTTATTTTTGTAGTATATATTTCAATATTCAGGCCACAAGATCTTGCTTTATCATGTGAGAATGTATTTAAAGGGAAATGGCCAGAGTTTATTAAATTTAATATTCCTTTTGCTATTCCAATAGAATTTTAAAACATTCTCTTTTTATGTGTTAAATATATTTAAACTGACACTATACAAGTTTGATCAATTTCATGATAAAAGTTTATTAAATTCACTAATATTTTGCTTACTGGACTGGGGTATTTTAAATTCTACTTTAACACATGTTAAATTAAAAAATATTTAAACTTCAGTTTAATTAAATTCATTATTATAGCTGATCTAAATTATTATTTTAATAAGAAATTAAAGATGATGCTACAAACATAATATAAATTTACAAAGCTAATTTTACCCCTTTTTTAAACCAAAAACTATACATTTTATTTTAAAAAAATTCCAACTCAGTAAACTTTTAATTAGTGCTATCTTCTTTTTGGTCTTTTATTATGTCATTCAAAAATAATTAGGATATAGATTTTTAACACATTTTTATATTGCAAATTATACAATTTTTAAAGCATACCAAAAAATTTATATAGTAATAAAATACTATACAAAAAAAAGAAAAAAACATGCAAAATTCTTCAAGATTGGTACAATATTTGTTGAGTTATAAAGTAACAAACAAACAAGCAACATTTTACAATTATATATTAATATAGATTTATAAAAGTAGAATATTGTAAATACTAGAATAATGCCATCAAATAAAACCACATCAATCTAGTAGACATGTCTTTTTAAACTAATTGTCTGTTAGAATATATTGCAATATTGTAAAAATTGTTCAAAATATTGTAATCTTTTGAAGCATAATTGCAATATTGTAAAAATTGTTCAAAATATTGTAATCTTTTGAAGCATAATTTGACAGATTTATCAGATATTGACATTTATTCATTCAAATTTTAAAAACAAATGCCACTAAAAATATTTTATTTGTTTAAAAAAATAATATGTTCCTCACAACCATTCATTGATGAAAAATTCTTTACTTTTTCTATAAACTTATTTTTTTCCATATTTGGAAAATTTAAATATGATTTTTTAGAATTTATTTTATTTGCAAACACATGAATCAAGTTTAATTTATTATATTGTGATATGGATTGATCATAAAAGACAAATAGGAATTTCACAATCAAATGAGTACAATAAAAATAAAGAGAAGTCACAAGAAAAACAATCCTCTAGTAATAAGGAACCATATCACCTCTAGCATCAACACAAAGTAATTTCAAGATATTGTTGTCTCAAATAGCAGTTGCTTTAGCTAATCTTCTTAAATTACTTTGTCAATTAACAAAAAAAAAACCAATGCAACTTTAGATAAATGAGAAATTAGACAAGAACTCTACAAACATTACAGGTGATTTAATAGTAAAGTCAAATATTGAAAACATACAAATCTCTCAGAAGATTGAACATTATTTTTGTTAATTAGAAGATAATCACTCAGAATGTTCAACTTTAATTTTAATATTTCTTTAAAAATTATTTTTTTATATTCAAAATATATTCCATTTTGAATATTACTGCTAAATCTAAAATATTTGTGATCTAATCTTAAAAGAAATAGCCATGATTTTTTTAATATTTAAATTTAATTAATAAAGAAATTATTTATAAAAATTTGTCTGGTAATTAAATGGAGATAAATGTTTTAGTGAATATATTTGATAAACACTTGTTTTATAATTCACTACAATTTATTAATTGAAACATATACTAATTATGACTGTTAATTAAAATATTGTGCATTATGAGGGGATTTTAAAATAAACAGTTTACAGTAATTCTTTAATAAAAAATACAGAACTGAATAATATATGATTCTGCAGGTCATCTGATTATTGAAGCACAAGAAGTAGTAGAAGCAAACTGAAATCCATAAATCACTCTACCTTTCAAGTCTGCTCCTTTATCTAGTTTAAAATAAATCATTGTCTGTGGATTAATCATATTGATTTGATTCTCCTGCTATTAAATTTAATTGTTCACCTTGGTGAGACTTTTTATAAATTTTTAACTTTTGATTTTAGCACTAAACTATTATTCTATACCAGAATTAAAAAATAACTTTATTCAATAATTTTTTTTTAAAATTCATAGGATTATAAAAATATCAATAAATGATTTCTTCAGATGGATGAGCAGAGTCACTCTTATAAAACTAACAAAATCTTTTTAAAATGAAATTTGTTGTCAAAACATGAATGAAAAATATTAATCTCTGATAAATCTATCAAAGTTGGTTTTAATTTTTAAAATATCTCAATTTATGTTAAAACAGTAATAGCGATAATGTATTATCCATTATTATTGTAAAGTAGTCTGATTAGAAGGGCATAATGTTCTTGTTAATGTTAAACTAGAAATTATCTTTTATTTTTTAAAATAAAAAATATATCTAAAAAAAAACAATTTAGTAATGTATATTTATGATTTTTAATAATTATTACACAAATATTGTGTAAAATTAATCATGAATCTTAATAATTTTTGCAAAAAAATTTTTTTAGTAATATTAAAAACACATTAAAATAACCTTGCAAAAAGTATAAACATCAATTATAAAGGGAGATGTTAATAAAAAAAGTCTATTTAAATTCTTTTATATGCAGTGAAATGGGCTATGTTTTCTCCTTGATTGGAGTCAGAAATCTTTCAGCCACTATGCCCAGAAAAAACTATTAGCCACCTTACTTTTCCTTTCCATTCCTCACCCTAAGTTTTTCCCATATTCTTCTCTAACCTGCTCATCCCATTTCCACAATATCATCTTTGTTCACTCTATGGCCTTTATATCTAGACCCCCTTATCTTTTTCCAAGCAGCTTAAAAACCTTTCAGTATAATCACTTTGTTTATATTTACTCTTCCACAACTTCATTATTTATACCAACATTCAGTGATCAGATGTCTAATATTTTTCATGCTTTCTTACATAACTTGCAGACTAAAACATCCACATTTTTTCATTTGTGTGTATATTTCCTTGTTGCTAATGATTCTGTTTGAACCTTAAACAGAAATTATTTTCTTTGCTATTACTCCAAATTCACTCACACATAATATTCTGTTTACTTATATATATATATATATATATATATAAACATAATATTATATGGGCACAATATATATATATATATATATATATATATATATTGTGCCCTTTTGTATGGGTCTCCATAAATTGTTGTATCAATCTATTAAAAAAATTTTAAATTTAAGATATATTTAGCTATATGATGTTAATTTTATTTATAACAATCTTTTAAAAAGTGTAATTAAAGTAATCTATGAATATTTGATATGTGAAAATTGTGCTGATGTTTGAGAGAGACGTTTCAATAGGGATGATAATAGTATATGGTTGGGAAAACTGGCCATAATCAATACTGCATTAATAAATTTAATAAATAAATGTTTAAAGTTAAAGTTTTAAAAAAGACAAGTTAAAATTAAATGCATATATTTATTGTTGATAAAGATTAATATTTAATAAGTGAATATAAATATTTTAATTATTAGTAGTACATAATAGAAGATTAATATTTGATTTTAATAATATCGAAGTATTATTTTAAAAGTTGTTAGAAGATATTATTTATTTTAAAAATATTTATTTTTAAAAATGAAATTGTTAGTTTATTTTTAGATTATTACAAGCGTTTGTAGCTGTGTTGTAAAACAGATGTTAGTTAGACACATACACACATGCTTGTGAGTTTTTTAGTAAAGTTGCAAAACTATTTTAAAATTCTGTTATAAAAATTTATAAATATTATATTGGCTATCACGAGATAAAAATAAAAATAATTAATGTGAAATATTAAATCTGATTTTTAAAATACTGCTTAAAAACATAACGAATAAAAATAGACTTAATTTGTTTATAAAAATAATCTTATAAAAGTTAAAAGTGAAATAAAGTAAGAAAGTATATTTTAAAAAAATGTTTAATGGATTTAAATAAATGATAAAGATTAATTTAAGAATTTAATAATGTGATAAATAATAAATATTAAATAAGTCATTATTTATTTTTAATTCTGTCTTGTTGGTAAAATATGTAAATAAGCTAGCAAGTTGATTGTTTAATTTACCAATCAAGTGGGGAGTTTCTTCCGGTATAAAACCAAGGTTCAATTGTTCGGAGGGGGATTGTGATTGTAATTTTTAAAGTAAAGTGTGCTATTAGAGATAGCTAAGTAAAATTATAGACGCTCTCATAATCGTTTTAAAATTATAAGAGAGTAGTTTTTAAAATAATTTATAAAAGTTTACCGATAAATATGCAGTGCTAATTTTAATTATAATTTCCTATTGATCGTCTCGATCGAAGCTCAATTTACTATCAAATAGTCATGAAGACATCGTATAAGGATAAAATGTATTGGAGACTTTATACTAAAAATTTAACAAACGCTGGATTAACTAGGAGAGTTACTAGATGCATAAAAGTAATACGTTGGACCTTATATAAATTTAAAAGCTGATTGTAATTAATTTTTATAAAACAGATATTTAAAAGAATGAGAAATACTTCTTTATGAAGAAAGTATTTGTAAATTATAAATTTAAGTATATATCTTGATAAAGATATGATAATTAACAGTAATTATATAAATATTTGCCTTGTTAAGTCTTTATGGTTTAAAAGACTAAAATTCTGATAGTTTTAAAAAGGCAAATAAATTGAAAGTTTAATTGGCAGAGAAGTACCTATGAATAAAAATTATTATATTAGAAAGTCTGAACGCTGGTCGTACAGAAGAATTTAAAAATTAATCTTACCTAAATTATTTTGTTAAGGAATGTGCAAATCAAATATACGTGGATATCCAAATCAATTAAAAATAATTAAATAAGAACTTTGTAAATTATAGACTAATTCTAAAAATAATAACTTTTAAATAATTTTTCCTTAAAGAAATGAATACGGATCCTATAAACTATTTTAATTTTATTTTGTTTTATGGTGGAACTGACTTTTATTTTATTTTTTAAAAAAGAACGTTTTCATTTTTTTCATAAAAACTTTTAAAAACACGTGATGTACCGGAAAAGGAAGTAATGTTTGGTGAAAATTTGTGCCTAGGAAAAAGAACAATTATGGGTGAAAAGAAGACACCGTTGGATTTTATGTAATATGTTTTTATTTATTAACTAACATAAATATTTAATTAATTATTGATTTATTAAAGATAGGAAAGGTACATTTACATTTTTTTTAAAAAAAAGCTAAATATTAATATAACATTTCATTGCATAAAGTTTATTTTTATAATTATACAACACATAATATTTTAAAGAATAATTGTTGAGTGTAAATGTGAAATTATCTTGTAAAACTGTAATCCTGGAGGACATCGTGTGACGGACTGTACATTAAAGTATCATTTATGGTAAAAATTATATAATAGTAATAATTTAATGTATTTTGCTATGTTTTCTTTAGATCAACTAAATGTTATTTGATTGTTGAATGAATGTATAAATATTTAAAGAATATACACGCATAAGATTAGTAATAACAGTTTTATTTTAATATGCATACTTTGAATTTATGATGTAAATTTAATACAACGTAATATGAGAAATCTAGAAACAATTATATGATTCTTTCGTGAATAAATTTTAATGTTTCTGTTACAATATTAGGAATTAGATTTATTATATTAGTATAAGTTATTTATTTTTTCTTTTCAAGTTAGTAAGAGATATAATAAAAATCTATATTTTATTTTATTTTTATTAGATAAGTAAGTTAATTTTATGTAGAAATTTATATTTTGATTGAAGGTTTATCGTATATAGATGATGAGGTATAAGAGAGTTTGGATAATTATTATTTTTTTTTTAAAATTGGTCATCTGTTTTTCTGAAGTTGAATAAGGTTAAAATGATATTTGTAGATAGAAGTTTTAAGAAGGAATAAGAATAACAAGTAAAGAAGAGTAATAGTTTAAATAGAAAAGAATCATAGAATTTTATTTAATATAATACTTTATAAAATTTGAAATTGTTGAATAATTTTTTAAATATTATTTTAAAAGAACATATACGTATTGCATATTTTGGTAAGACATGTAGTATGACATTATATCGGAATGAAATAAATATTTATAATCAATAATTGTTATTATATTACAAAGTTATATCAGTTTATACATTAATTAATATTTGAGTAATACTGATAGTAAATGTAATACATACTAGTACATTATAATATAAATAGCAGTAAGACTTAAGTGAAGTAGCATTTTAATTATTAAAGTTTGTTTATTTACATATATGCTACATGAATGATATTTCACATAAAACCTTTTCTTGTATTAACTGAGGACAAATGATGTTTATTAAAATTTAAAGTCATAAACTTAATTAAATGTTATTGATAGAACATTTTAAGAAATGTATAAATTATCTATTTATGATTATGGAAATAGTAACAGTGTAAAAATCTTGTATTATTATTTTTTTATTTTTTTTATTTTTCTTTGGTTTCCACTTTAAATGTAAATAGTGTAAATAAGTTATTTGTTAAAGTTGATGTAAATAAATTTGTTAAGTTGTTTTAAAAGATGTGTCGAATTCATTATTTTACACCACAGCATTTGACAACAGATAATTTGAATGTACATAATATTTGCACAATATGAATTTATTATTATTATTATTATTTTAGAAAGAAACACAATATTTTCTTAATATAATTTATAGAAATTGATTGACATTAACATATAATATTACAATGGTCACAAAGTAATTATAATGCACAATATAAGAGTATAATATTATTTATTGCCACAGATTGTTAAATTATAAGACTTTAGTATATTTTAAAATTAAGATACTATATGGAAATGAAAGACATGTATATGATTTACTTATTTTCTTAATGATTAATAGTATAATAAAATAGATAAGATTAAGCTATACACTAAAGATTATTATTGTTAGTTATTGTTATTAGAATAAGTTAGGTGTATTTAGGTTTGATATTAAATCCCTTATCATTCCTATCTGCACGAATTATTATTACTTTAAGATAATTAGAAGAACCTGAGATTATTTAATTATATTTCCTTAACAAAAGATTGAGATTTATTTATCTATTATTATTAAAGATAGTTCATTTATAAAAGTCATAAGAGTGCTGTAGAGTTAGTAATGAGATAATAAAGAGGTAATAGTATTCTTATGCCATTGAGACAGTGTCTTGGAAAGACATTGATTCAATGTAAATTCAATTACCAATTGTAACTTCACTTCATAGTCTCATGATTTTAGTAAATACTTATTTAATTAGTACATAATATTGAACTATATTAATTTTGGATAAGTTATAATAAATCTAATAAGATATAGTATTATAAAAATATATTAAAGATAGTTATACATATTTTAGCTGAGCATAATGATTTAATTGAGCTAGTCATATTTTAAATTATATCATATATCGAGAAGTGAGGGTACAATATATATATATATATATATATATATATATAGTACCAGTCAGAATTGTATGTTTGTCTAACAAAAATTAGCATCTAAGCAAAAGTACCTAAAGGTCAATCATATGCGAGATACACAGGTCAGAAATACTCATGAACTATACCCTATTGCCCATTTCCCAAGTCTATAACATTACAAACAACACTTATGATAGTAGCAAACAACATTTCTAACAATTCTTGGCCCAGAGGGTCAGCAGAGACACAAGAGATCTAATGATGAACTAAATGATGATGCAATATAATAACAGATGTGCATGCATGAATTAATAAAATGTCCAAAGAATAGATTATTAAGTAGAAATTTATTGAAAATAACATTAGTAATGAAAGTAAATCAGTATGTGAGCAACAAGATATAGAGACTTAAAACACATCAGAACCTTGATTACATAAAGAATACTCGATCTGGGTTTCACTTAATGTTAACATGGGCATTCCATGCAGACCTTAGTAACATAATTTAAGGATTGATGGATATGAAACCACCAAATATACATAGTAAGAGATTAATTAATCGAAACGATGCAGCTTAATATGCTAATTTAAAATATATTTTATAGGGCTTCTATTATTCACGCTATGACATTTTAAATCATTAAGAATGTAATGGATTTCATAACTATACGTGGGCTTATATTATGAATGTCATGATATATTAACTCACAAAGAAATATAATGGATTTTAATAACTATCCATGGGCTTTTATTATACACATTATAATATTCAAATCACAAAGGGTATAACAGATTTCAATAACTATCCGTGGGCTTTTATTATGAACGTTACGATATTTTAAATAACAAATCATCTAGTGAATTTTGATTATACCTGGATATCATCATACTTATATTAACGATAGATTAATTATTTTGGAACTTATAAAATGATTCATCATTTACAATGTACATATAGAATAAAAAAAGCATAATTATTTTGACATTCAGTCACATGACTTAACTTTTATAGGCTTTATTAGAAGTTAACTTTCAACGTATTTAATAGCGGTTGAATGAGAGGGTGGATAGTGCTAATAAGCTAATGCATATGGTAAGGCAAACTAACTTTATATATTATAATGAGAATTTGGGGTGGCTTAGAAAAATTATATCATTATGACTTACAGATGAATAAAATATATGAGGAAGTATAAATGATAGCATGTGAACTGAATGATAATGTTTGAGAGGATGAGAAGCTTCATCAACTTGAGAATGAAGAAAATAAGCTCATCTGCACTTGTAACAGATGGCATCCGAAGAAGTGGTCGGCAAGATACTATGGTTCCATTTTTCTGAATGTTAACCCATAATAGAGCCTGCGTGACCAAACACAACCTTTGGAGTTGGGGCCTCCACACTCCACCGAGAAATGTGCTTTAAGGATACCAGTGATGAGAGAAAGTATGACAAAGCAACATTTGATTGATGAATGTTATCACCGAGATGCATCGTGAGGGCTTTCAGGTCTGTATTAACACTGATTTTTATGGCCTTAAAGAGTAAGTAAGCTGACCATAATGAAATGATCATATATAAGCAATCCCAAAAGAGGCATACAATTTATTTGAAAGATTATTTAGCATATCAATAATAAAATGTGAAAAATTAAGACTCCCTTCATTAAATGCATATCAATACGCCCGAAAAATTAGTTACTTAAATTATCGTTAGATGGTGGGCTAATTATATAATGAATCATCACTGAAAGTAAAGGTATGAACTTCAATTTATTTAATACTAAATTTATTTTATATTAATCAATAGCATGTAATAATAGTTAATAATTTATTTGAAATGATAATGGATAGCATAATATAAATTAAACAAAATAGTTTAGGAATATTTTTCAACCAGGCAAATTTTTATAGTTTTGTAAGAAAACTTACGTTTACGAATTAAGTCCCTTAATGGTGGAATAGTAAAATAAGATAAGATTAATTCGCCAGATTAAATTATTAGCATATTAAAATGGTATGATTTACATAATATCAAATTAAAATTGTCGCATTTAAAAATAATAATACAGTAAGAGTGAAAACCTAGCAATCGAGTTTAGAAAATCAAATAGAATTTAGATATTGAAGCAAAAAAAAAAGTCATTGTTTAAGCAATTAATCGGTTTGGCATTACCGATGGAAAAATAAGCAATTACATTTTGAAAATATAAAGATTACAAAAATGGAAATATTAGAATGACATACTTTAGGTGCGCTAAATTTACATAATTAGAGGTTGAATTTTACATTTTACAATTAAGAAGATTATTTAGATGAAAGTTTTTAGAGTTCATTTTGTGGCAGGGAATTACCTTTCGTTGGATGACTTGATGGACGTATGCACACGTGTTGATTTCATTTTTGAAGAAATATGATTAATTTGGCATTATTTTGACAAAATTGCGGTTAAAGTCCATTCCTGGTGTAAATTACAGTTCATTTTGGCAGCAGTTTAAAAATGATGGCTTATGAGTACATTGGCACTGGTTTGATCTTGGACAGATCGGGGAAGCAAATTTTAATTCTACTCACTAACCATTTTAAAATTCTGAGTGATGTAGATTTCCTTGACAACAATGTTTAGAAACAAGATGCAGAGTTCTTTAGTTAGAAAATGTAGTGGTATTTATACTCATTTTGGCTGCCTTTTGTAATCTTCGGATGTCAGCTAACGGTCACAATGACACAGCAAATTTGAAGGTATGAACAAGATCAAGTTCGAGAGAACTAGTCTTGGTCTATTTTGGGCTGAAAATAGACCTGCAGGATAAATGTTAAATAACGCAAATTTTAAAATAAACCTATGTTAAAATAAAAACAAATCTTTTCTGAATTTAAAATAAGGTAAGTCTTTTGTGTACTAAATTTGCATTACTCTCTCGAACTTCCTCTCAAAAGTAAAAAAATACATGAATAAAATATATACGTAATATAATGCTATTAATAAAATTATTATGTTTATCTGTTACACACACACATACGCATGATTGTTTACCATAATAGAAATTTATGTTTTATATTTATATTAATTTTAGACGAGAATAAAGCTTAACAAAAGATAAATAATCACGTGCATTGGTACACCTTCACTCCCTAGTTATTTATTATTAAATGACTGAGTTTGAACCTATGTTTGGAGGTTTCAAACATCACCAGAAAGTGAAGCCAAATGTGTGCAATAGATTTGACCACTTCAATATATATATATTTAAACTCATTTTATTCTCCATACTAGTTCTCCTTCTCTTCATGTTATGATTTTTTATTAATGCATTGATTGTTCTATCCCATTATTTGTCACTATAATACTCAACAATTATCTGAACACAATCATCCCAACTTTTATACAAGCATACTGATAGAAAGTGTTTATGCAAATCTTCTACATACTATACTATGTTTGTCACCCATATTATTGCCTGTCCTTTATTCATAATCCAATTAAGTACATTTTAGCTATTTTCTTACTATCCATAATTTGCAATCTACAGAACATTTTTATTTTGCTTTTTGCATCTCTCATATAAAAACTTGACCATCTCATTTTTTCTTCAATTATACCTCCTTTGCTATCTAATGCATGTTTTTCTATTTCTCTTTGTATTTCTTCTAAGTAATCTAACACCCATTTACTAACACATAATCCATTGTTATCATAAGTTAATTCTGTTAAGGCCACTCCCTTCCATATAACTCTTGTTGCATCATGTTTATTATATGAAAACACTATTAATTTCTTTATCAGTCCCATTCTTTTCTTTGCTTCATTTATCAATTTTTTCTCCCTTTCATCCAAGCAATTTCTCTGATTATTTAAGGCAATTCCCAAATAGTCATATCTATTTACCACCATTATCTTTATATCCCCCAATAAAAAATATTTCTTTTCTCTTTCCCCATCATTTGTCATTCTTACTTTTGATTTTTTTTACTAAATTTAATTCCCATTTATTTTCTAGTACATTGCTGGTATTCTATTTTATTGGTCTCTTTTGACTTTTTTAAAAATTAAAAAATCATTTTTTTAAAACAACATGAAATTATGAATTGAAAAACTAAAAAATAGTTAAATATCTCAATAGATGGCGCTACAAACAATTTTTTTAAAAAAAATATTGTCATAATATTTTTTAAAAAATTTCTCTGACTGAAGGACTCTGGACTAATGTTCTGTATTGTTAATAAATTTTAAAAGCATTGTCTGTGATATTTTTTTAGTATAAATCATAGATCCTACAACTTAAGGACATAAGGGAATCGTATTGAGTTACTAGAATAAATTACAATAAAGGAGTAATAAAAAATAGAAAACCACAATCTATAATGATCAAATGCTACTACTATCTGATTATAGCACTCTTATTGTCTTTTTGACTCCACCTCGAGGAATGTTTATAGTTGAAAATTTTTAATAATTACTACAATATAAAAGATGACATTTATTTTTTGAACATCTAAATAATTTAACTGAATGTGACAGGAATTTTTTAATGCTGGTGCCATTTGATACAAAATATAACTATCTATTCATAAATTTATTAGAAGAGTTAAGAAAATTGCTAGTAAATCGTAGCTCTCTTTCTTTTTCATTTTGGAGCTCTATTCAATCATGTTCATTAGGCATTAACCTTTTCATTTACCCTAACTCTTCACCAACAACTCAGGACATATATTTTAGAAGTTCTTTTAGTCAGTAAGTAATAAGACAGGAATTTATTTAATAAAATATTGAATGATTAATTATAAAATTTGACAATATAATAATGCAGAACTTAATTAGAAAATTTAAATGAAAAACAAATATTTACAGTAATCACTTAATAACTGAAACACACAAGCTTATTATATATCTGTGTCTCTATACGTAATATATAGGGTATATGAGCGCAGACTTTCACACAACCCACCACTCTCCATGCTATCTTATAACATTGATAACACTTGAACACATATATGTTGAAAAGATAAATAATCACCAATAGCATATTTCATGCTAAACCAGCAATCATCAGTTCGTCCAGATTACCATCTCTACACATATATGCTATAAGTGTTCAGATATATGCACATAGTAGAGTTGTCTGCCCATCCCTTGTATATGTATTATAATGGATTATTTCCTGTAGGGGTCAGATTGACCTTGGTTCAACATTGGTGTGACAAGAATCCCAGCCTCAGAGTGGCCTTTGAGCATTCCATCATCAGATTTTCAACTGGATGGATGGTTGAAGACTTGAGTGTGGAGTAGATTGAAGCCTGTCCATTAAAGTATGAGGATTGGATATCTTCATATATATCAGAGCACTTATAGCATATATGTGCAGAGATGGTAATCTGGACCAACTGATGATTTCTGGTTTAGCATGAAATACGTATATTGGTAATAATTTATCTTTTCAACATATATGTGTTCAAGTGTTATCAGTGTTATTAAATAGTGTAGAGAGTGGTGGGTTGTGTGAAAGTCTGTGCTCATATACCCTATATAATAATCAATTAAATAAAATAAAAAAATCACCTTTTACAGTTTTGACATTTTTACCACCAAAATTTATGTTAATTATAATGATTAGTATGTGTGTTTAAAAACTTTATTTACAAATTAAACTTATAAAAAAATGTTTAGTAGCCACATGTACAATCCAATCAGTATTTTCTTGTTCTAATTAGAATTACAATGCAGAATTAAGAATGCTTGGGAACAAATATAAAAACATCATATAAAAGAAACTTATTCCCAAGTTTGTAGACTCTACTAACAGTTAGCTAGATCTAACCTGGAACACTTGTAAATAATACTGTGAATAACTCTAGCTGAAATGAAGAAATATGCTTTTTAGATAACAGCTATAAATTACAAGACTATATTATCACCATAAACTAACTTTTAATATTTGTCAGAAAAAAAGTAAATGATAATTATTTTGTTTGATGAATATTATATTTAAAATTTTATTTTTACTTTATTTTAAATAATCTGAATTTGTAAATAATGCTGTTATCCAAATATTATTTTGAATAAAAAATTCTCAGTTAAAAAAAAAAAGAATTTGTAATAACTTCTCTTTACTTGTTAAAATTATTTTTTTAAAAAATAATGGTTGGTTTATATCACATATGTATGCTAAGCTTATGTAAGTTGTTAATAAAAGGAAAAGATAAAGAAATAATGATAATCATATAAAGGTAATGCACACATGTAAATTGCCTAAGTCTTAAATAATCGTAATTAATGATGTAAATATTTCCATTAATCTCATTCGTTTGTAGAAGGATTTACGTATACACTGTTGATTCTTCAATGTTTAATAGTTTATATATATTCGCATCAATATGAGAAAATACATTCCCATCAGTTTAATAAGTTAGAGATTGATCTCAGAATGAATCATCCCTGTATAAATTATAGTTATAGTAAATTAGATTTAGAACCAAAAAGCTACTTCTTATAATTATTGTATAAAATGTTTATTCAATCAGGGTTAGGACCAAAAGACCACCCCTTTATTGATATTATTATATAGACAATTATGTTTAGTATTAGGATCTAAAAAAGACCATTCCTTATTATTATTGTCATAAAGATACCATTAATAGCTATCCGTATAGAGCATATCTATGTGTAAGTACTAGAAGATATGCAAATCAAAGAAATGTTATATTTATGAATTCATACATGCATAAAATTATATTTAAGCATATTGAAGCCAGGATAATGGTATAGCAAATGTATCATATTATCTATGAATATATTGACACTATGATGTAAAAAGATTAAGGGACTTTGTTAAAGAAATAAATAGCATATCAACTGATGATTTTACTTTGTAAATAAATTACTATTACATGGTTTGTTAATTTTCTTAAAGAAAATAAATTGTACATTATTTAATAAGTACATTTGTAAACAAATTATTACATGATTGGTTATTTTTGTTTATGTAAGATTGTGTGATCTACTGTGATTCATTGAGAGTAACTTATGTTCTCTGTAATTTAACATAGCATTACAAATGGGCATATATTAGTTTATTTCCTGATTCTTAACGCCAGATGGCACCCATGGAATTTATGTAAATAAATAGAAAAATGTAAAATAAATGAACTATGCTAAGTCTGACCATTAAAATATTTATAAGTTAATCTATTATAGTGTTGAATAAATTATTTGCAACAACTTAAATCAATGATTAATACATTTATTAATTAGAAATAATGGTAAAAAATGAAAGGTATGATAGTGTAGTACAAATAAATAAGTCTGACTTTTGATTGACAAACAGAGTATTTTTTTCATAGACAGTAAAATAACAAACTACACATGGAGCATTTTCTATAGTTTCCAGATATGTAAGTTATAATATAATCTGAGTCTTATATAGCACACATATATACATAATATTATAAATGAAGAATAACATCTCAGAGAAAAGACTGGTGTATATAGGTGTAAACTCTACATTTAAGCATACACTTATGCTTATAAAGTTAATGCTTAGGGGAGAGTGCAAAAACATTTTAAAGTGAATGCTCTTAGGAGTTACTCCTCGTTTATAATAAAGATATATGGAAATTGTAACAAGCATTAATTAAACACACACACACATACACACATACACCCATATATATATATATATGCGCATGTGTATGTCTAATAATATTGTAAATAAACAAATATAAACTATTCTATTTTAATACACAAATAATAACTGATATTAGATATATGATTATTCATGTAGATATATGATGCTGCACATTATAATATCCCATCAATATTTCACTTATCAATAATAAATTCATTAAAACTAAAGACCTTTTTCTGTGTTAACAATATATAAATGATCACATGATCACCATCTCTTATACTAACACATAATTGTTTATAAACAAGGCAAAACTCTCCATACAGTAGTGCCACCCTGTGCCAAACAGAGTAATCAATGGATGCCAGAAGGTTTGTGCATAAAATCCCTATCTAATGCCTACTCATATAATATCCCCAGATTTGTTTCTGGCTTGTAGCCTTTGTCAGTGAGGAGCTTTGGATCTGACTATATTAAGCCATTGAGCTTATATTGAAAATATTTTTGTGTTTTCAATTTCATTCTCATAGTTTTATAGTTAAGTAGAGATAAAAGGTGGTTGCTAGAGAGTTGCATTAGATACTAAGATCTAGGTGCAGTGCTCTCATATCCAATGCTTCTCACTGACAAAGGCCACAAGCCAGAAACTAGTCTGCGGATATTGGATGAGTAGGCATTAGATAGGGATTTTATGCACAAGCCTTCTGGCATCCATTGATTACTCTGGTTGGCACAGGGTGGCACTACTGTATGGAGAGTTTTGCCTTGTTTATAAACAATATATAAATGACAAATGTTAAAGATGTATAATAACTACATACATGCTTGTTCTAATAGTATAAATATTTTAATCATTGCTAAGCTAATACAGATTATTCTATTTTAATAATGCCATAAATAACAAATGCTGAATGGAAATTCAATACATGTACATACATGTATATTTGAATAAGCATTTATTTTATAACGTCTTGCGTGCGATTATAATTACGATAGAATGACAGCCTGTTAAGCTAATTGCGCAGACGCTGTGAGAATGTTATTAATAAATGAATACCTTCGAACAACATACTATATCATGTGGTTGTTCGAAGGTATTCATTTATTAATAACATTCTCACAGCGTCTGCGCAATTAGTTTAACAGACTGTCATTCTATCGTAATACATGTATATTCTAATAAGAAACATGTTTATAAAATTTAATCACTTTTTTTGTTTTTATTTTACAAATCCTATACTATTATTTTTGTATTTCTTATACATTTAAATCAAATCTTTCAGGATAAAAAAAGAAAGAAAAATTATGGCTAATAATAGTATTGCTTGGGAATTCATAAAAGGTTCGAATGCCAGAACTAAGAGTGGCAGAATCAATCCTGAGACCTCCTGATTCCAAATTAGATGCTCTAGCATCTGTGTGAAACTTTGCAGGACAAAAATGCTAATGGATTTATTGCTTAAGACTTCAGAAGAAGTTTGAAAACCAGAATTGTGTGCTCCAGAATCAAACCCAGGATCTTGTAATCCATTTTACATTTCTCTGTCTTTTCTTTTCTCCATTTACAAACTTTAAGAAGTATCTCAAAACACACATTTCCACTTGTTAATTAATTCCTCATAAACTGTTTTACTTTTTATTTAAATGAATCTTTAGTTTTCAGTTTTTGTCCTTTTATTTTAAGTAAGTTTTTCTCACATCTATTTCCTTAAATTAAATGCTTTACATTTATTCAAAAGTTGTTCATTTTTAAATCAGTAAATCTGATGTAACAACAACATTATTGTTTGTAATTTGTCATTGTGAATATATGAATAAAATATAACACTGGAAACTCAAAAATAGTAAGCTGACTTATGTTCTTGATCATGATAAATCAATTGACTATCCTGGGTAGTCATATATAAGGTAACACTGGCAGTCTGCAGCTCTATTTAGCTTTTATAATTAGATGGTCTATAGCCAGGTAAATGGTCTACTTTTCACATATTGAGCTATGAATTTGCAAAAAGGCATCCCTAATTCTATGAAATTCAAATTCAACCAATATTGAAACTGGATTGGATTTTTTTCTGCAGTCTCTGTAACTCAATTTAGTCTAAAATATATTCTCTTATCGAAAATACATAAAATAAATTAGACATTTTTTATATGGATTAATAATTTAATTACATTGTCTTGTTTTCTTATTTACCTTGATAAAACCAATTAGAGTTTTTAAAAAAATTTAATTCTTTAATTAAAGTCAAAATATAGGATTATGTACACTATATATTAAAAAAACATTTTGTTACATCAAAATATTTAATTTATTTTTCACAAACAAAAAAGCCAAAATTATTTGCTTTAGATAGGTTTTTTTATATATATAATAAGTAATATATTCAAAAATGTCAATTAACATTATTACTGAATCAAATTTTTTTGTTATTCTAAGTTTTATAATTATATTTCTACTTTTATCTATGCTCATTTCCATTTTTCCTTTAAACTTTAAATATATATATAATTAAATACATGAAAGCAGAAAATACTTAAATAATATTAATATCTTTAACAACCAACAATCTTAATTTGTTGTTAAGGCAACCTCCTATTAACAATAAATGGAAATTCAACTTTATCTGTGATTTAATAAATTTATGTAGACCCTAAAGAATGCAACTTGACTGCAGAGAGTAAATTATTAATTTAAACAAGTTTAAATAAACCTCATTAAATAGAAAAATATAATCTTTTCTGAAAGCAGACTATACACACTATGTTATGAACTATGTCAAACCAAATATGGTCAAGAGCAACGGTCTTGGTCTTTAACATTAATGAATTTTTTTTTAAAATTATTTATATATCCCAGTTGCTATTTTGTCATAAATTATAAATTTTTAATTTTTTTAGTTCAAATTTGTAGAAAAAATGCATGCTCAAATTATATCAATCTCTTGATTTTTTTTATCTTTCAAATGATATATA
Source organism: Epiperipatus broadwayi (assembly GCA_028023455.1). Taxonomy (NCBI): domain Eukaryota; kingdom Metazoa; phylum Onychophora; class Udeonychophora; order Euonychophora; family Peripatidae; genus Epiperipatus; species Epiperipatus broadwayi. Next base: position 4,034,625 of record JAQFVV010012430.1, on the reverse strand, counting down.
CCAAGTTTTTCTACAGTAAAATTTGACTTTTTTTATGAATTTTATTTTGAACAATATCATCTAACAAATCCCTCCCCCCCATTAAAGACCACATTACAGTTTTTGGCAGAAAAAAATAGATTTTGATACAAATTCAAGCATCAGCAATACTTTTCTAATTTTTAGGCTCTGAGATTCCAAAAATAGTTTTTCATCTAAGAATTCTAATTAATATTTCAAAATGTATTTTTGGAAGATAAAGTAATCGTTTTAGTAGTAAAAAAACAAAAAAAACATTTAATATGCAATTTGTTCTTACAAAAGTAAGCAGATGGTATGCTTTTCATTCTGACAATTACTGAAAGTGCCATTAAATGTAATATAAAGCAAAATAAATTTAGGTCTTTTTACAATGATTTCAGCCTAAAGTTTTTCATTTTATGACAGTAGTAAATTTAATATATTTTTATTTACATTTAATTTATAAACTATTTATTAAAAAATTAAAATATATAACAATAAAGAAAATACGGAATTGAAAAAATGTGTCATGAATTGTTTACTTCCATAATAACAATATATATATATGTATATATACCAATGCACGATAAATCTCAAAGCTGAAAATCTTAGTTGATTAAGCAATCACAAATTAACTGGTTGTACTACAATGTGACAATATAATTACATAGAACAACTGTGCAGATAAGCACAGTGGTTACGTGCTCCATAAAAAATTGTAAATAGATATAAGTACAACTTATGCTAACCACTGTCTGGAAACTCAAGTTATGCTTTCAACAGTTTAACACCATTCATGAAGACAGTGTGGGTTTTGGTGGCCTAAAAAGAATATGAATTTTTTTTTGAATATGTGGAGTGATAATCACAAAGAAAAGTGCTCAGAAAGGCTGTTTTCTTTCTTATTCACTAAAATTGATATAGACACTAATTTCTTCAAACTCCATCTCACTTAGCTCCTTCAGCAATGATTATTAATATACCAACTCTATTCAACATCTTTCTATATAGAAGTTTCAACTTGCAATCATAATAGGATGAATCATGAGTATGTTATATCTGCATTTTTATTTATATAGTTCTCTGTTGCATGGTTGTAATAACATTTTATTATTTGTTAACAACTCCTTTTTCTTCTTCTTCTTTTTCTTCTTCTTCTTCTGCTTCTTCTTCTTCTTCTTCTTCTTCTTCTTCTTCTTCTTCTTCTTCTTCTTCTTCTTCTTCTTCTTCTTCTTCTTCTTCTTCTTCTTATTCTTCTTCTTCTTCTTATTCTTCTTCTTCTTCTTCTTCTTCTTCTTCTTCTTCTTCTTATTATTATTCTTCTTCTTCTTCTTATTATTATTATTATTATTATTATTATTATTATTATTATTATTATTATTATTATTATTATTATTATTATTATTATTATTATCATATTTAGCACTAAATCTATTTTTTTTCTTTTTAGCTGCATCTTATATTGAATCTGAGACAATTATATGAGTATTTAGACTAACTTATTCTACTTTTTAATGTTTTAAGCTAATAAATTGTCATAGATAAGTCATGATATATGTTATTTTATTGGAAATTTCTAAGGAAAGTAATGAATATTTTAATAAAAAATAAATAAAATATATCTTTCAAAATTTAGAAATTTTGAAGAAATATAAAAATAATCTTAAAAAATGTTCGTCTTTTTTAAAAAAAAAATTATAAAGGGTAAATGATTCAACTTTTTTAGGCCAGCTCTCTTCATGGGATTAGGTATGCTGAAATTTAGCTTGCACAAAAGGCACCTCTTAGTCATGTAGTGAGTGGTTCTACAAGTATATCTTAGAAAATCACGACAGCTTGTACTTTGGTTTAATTTAATCCATTCTTAAATTTGTAATAAGGGCAGTGATGTTTTTTATAATGCTATGATAATAAGTTTTTCTATCCGAATTTTTTTTAACTTTGCAAAATCTAATGATTCAATTACAGGGTAAGACTTGTCTTGCCATATATTAATTTATTAAGAACAACTTGCATGGATTTATTAAGGCATCTATCAGCTTTCTTCCAAACCATCCAAATCTCTTGGCTTTTTTCTTAAATTCAGCATTAAGAACTTTTCTCAACTTATGATATAATGAAGATTAAATAACAAATCCTTATTTTTAAGCAGTTAATTTTATTGCACATAGCTGGTTTTTTAAGAATTAAACAATTCAATTATAACCCACTCAATTCTTTTATCTTTTCTTTTACAAAATGAGATAAATATCTATCTTTAATTAACTTACAATAATAAATCTCTGTTACAAATCAAAAACATAATTGAATTTTACATTTTTGTTTTTTCTTTCAACAACAATAAAAAAGACAGTTCATATACAATCTTTATAATGTTGACAAATTTAGCAAATATTTGAAAATATGGTTGCCATATTTCATTTTTTTACATTTTAATTTTAATTAATATTTGGACTTATAAATATTATATTATTTAACCCTCATTTTTTTTATATTAAAATAATAATAATACAAAAATTCTGATTTACTTGGAAGATTACACAAGTTTTGTTAATTGTCAGATCCAATACATAAGTGCAGAACATGTGTGCCCGCATAGTATAAAATAAATAATTCTTTAAAGTTTAATTGTTACAGTAATTATTTTATTATGCTTATTAGTTGACTTTGTATTTATTCTAAATATATATTTATGATGAATAATAGTTTTTTTTCTAAGGTAAAATATTATATAAAATTTAAACAGTAAATATCAATACTATATGTTTTAATAAAACTGTCACTGATATGTATTTTTGTAGTGTAATTTTCGCTACACCACTCTCACGCAATATAGGGTCTGAATTTCTCTTCACTTTTAACATCTTGTTAAGGGTGTAATCTTAAACATATGACCAAAAATGTATGATTCCTAATATGCACATTTTATGCTGAACCATCACTTATCAGTTCATTTAATATAAAATCTGTACATTTCTCTTTATACATAAACGTTATCTCATCACTATTTTGCAAACAACTATATAAATATCCTAAGCACACACACACACACACACACATATATATATATATATATATATTAACCACCTATTTTGGAGCAGAATAAATAGAGAAGAAAATTTTAGACATTTAAAATATGTAAAATAACCTTTGCTTATCCATTTTTCCTATTTCATTATAATTAATATTATTTGATATAATATTGGAGATGTAATTGCTATAAAGTAGTTTTGAATCTAAAGAATGAATGTTGCACGTGATTTCTTTTAAATTTTTATTTTGAATAATCTGAATGAACATAAATTTTTGTGCAATTGATTCATCACTCCCTAATAATATTGCTTAAATATATACATACAGTACATAGATAATACATTTTTGGGTAAAATTTTTCAAAGTATTTATTTACAGTATTATCAAAATGCTTATTTAAATACAATCAGAATTTTATTTTATACAAGAAAACTATTTTATTCAATAAATTTAAACATAATTTTAATAGATGTAATTATATAAGGGACTTGAACATCAACTTTCAAACTCCCTTCAGCGATCTACTCTATCTCATACAACTGATGCACATGACCAGTCGCATGTGACAAAGATAAATAATCTCCAATATACATATTTTGTGCTGAACCAGCACTCATCAGTTGGTCCTGATCACCATTTCCCACATACATAAATAATCAGTGGTCAGTTTATATTAAGATAGCAATTCTTCAAACTTTAATGGACAGGCTTCAATCAACTCCAACCTTCAACTCTTCAGCCATCCAAACCATTGAAATTCTGATGATGGAATGCTCAAATCTCTCATTAATGCTGATATTATTGTCATTACCATGTTGATTTTAAGTCATCTGGACTGTCATGTATAGGACTATATCTATTTAAAATCACAGATGAGGGATGGCAGAATATAGGCTGAATATGTAATATTCTGAGTGCACCAAGTATAATATTTATATATTTGGAGTGAACCCAAATTTTCAAGCTCCCTTTAGTCATCCACTGTATCTTATAAAACTGATATATATGGCCACACTCATGTGAAAAAGATAAATGATTTCCAATATATGTATTTTACGCTGAACCAGCACTCATCAGTTTGCCCAGATGATCATCTCACTCATACATATATAAATAGTGATTAGTTTATATTAAGATAGCAAATCATCAAACTTTAATGGACAGTCTTCAATCTACTTCACCCTCCAACTCTTCAGCCATCCATATCATTGAAAGTCAGATAATGGAATACCCACACCTCTTATTGATGCTGATATTGTCATGCAGAACTTGACTTCTTTGTCACTCTGATTTTCAATGGGGTGGATGGCTGAAGAATTGGAGGATGGAATAGATTAGAGCTTATCAATTAAAGTTTGAAGATTTGCTATCTTAATATAAATCTTCATCTCCCATATATATATATATATATATATATATATATATATATATATATATATATATATATATATATGGGAGATGAAGATCTGGACCAACTGATGAATGCTAGTTCAGCGCGGAATATGTACATCCGAGATCATTTATCTTTGCTACATGTGTGTGGCCATGTGCATTGATTGTATGATATAGAGTGGATGGCTGAAGGGAGATTGAATGTTTATGTTCAAGTCCCTTATATATAAATACATTTCAAACGCCAAATATATAAAATTGTAATTGTATTTAATCAAAATATTCTAACTTTAATAATTTAAAATAAAAACTCCTGCTTTCTTCAATACAAAACAATATTTTGCTATAAAAATAAAATTTCTGGCAATGATTATGTCAATATTAGTAATTTTATTTACTTATTTGCTTTTTTTTTTCATGGAAGTTTAATGTGATCAATATATATGTGGTTTACTTGCACTTACTTAACTTTTTAGATAAAACAAATTCGAGAAAAATACTTTAAAAAATTGAGATTAGAGAATAAATATTGTGAAAACTTTTGGTTGACATTAAGATGTTAAACAATACTAGATTTAAATAGAATACAGGTTTAGTTTTCTTAAATAGTTTTACTTAATAATTTACATAAATAACACAAATGTGAACTTAATTCTATTTCTATTTATTTTATATTTATCTCTCTCTATATATACTTAACCTACCATTCAATTGGAGTGGTTAATGTTTATGATAAAAATTATAGTTGCACTATTGGTTTATGGAATCAACAGAAATAAAAGTCTTAATTATTAAGCAAATGCAAATCTGTAAGTACGTAAAGTAATACCTAGTTAAAAAGATAGGCCATTACTTTTCCGCTATCCTGATAATCGAACAATCTGATAACAGGCTTTAACTACCAGTTTAACATTTTAAGATTTTTGAATGTGTACCAGTTGATTTTAACCGGAAATAATTGCACAAGAAGTTATATATTTATAATATTTACTGTCACCACTACATCAAACACATATCGTTTAGAATGGAACTAAAAATTTTCATATTTGTAATTACTCATAAATAGAAAAATATTCAGTACTACAATATGTATAATGACTGCACTATAGACTAATGCGACTAATCAGACCTATAGATTTTTAGGGTACCCTTACATAAATCACACATTAATGCAAACCAACTGTCCAAATTTCTACTACTATATATAGTACTTCAGACTGATGTTGATTTTTATAGTGATAATAAAATCTTTCAGATAGAGAAGTTTACTGGTGACATTAAAAAATCAGAAATTGCAAAATATAAATGAATAATAAATCAGCATATTTTCTATATGTATATACTTATGTTTCTCAAATTGGTTGACATAATCATTGCAGAAATCATTGCTGTTACATCATTACCATATTCATCATCATCATTATTATTATTTATCTGTCTATTAGCTATATTTGTTATCAAGTGGCTATTATTTCTGGTGTTGAATTATACTGGTAATGATTATAAACTATCAATCACCTAGACTAATATTATTAATAGTTTATTCTTTCTCCTAATGATTAGTCTCTTTTTATATAGTAATTTTTTTCTTTAGACATTATTCTTAGAGACATATATAAAACTGCATGATTTATATTCACTGAACATTCTACCATATTGTAATATACTGATTACATATATATATATATATATATATATATATATATATATATATATATATATATATATATATATATATATATTAATACAGTTGTTTGTGTGTGTGTGCACAATCTGGTCAGTACAAGCGATGTTAGAGTAATCAAGACAACACACAAACAAAATACCAATATGTATATATATATATAATTAATTCAACTAACATTATAATTATGCTAACTAAAAGAGCTTAAATTAAATATAACCTAAGTTAAAATACTGAATCTGCATATATATATATATATAGTCGTAATTTAGAAGAAAACGTATATTTGATGGGCATTAATAAATATCAACAAATACACTAATATTATCTTTAGCTAGCACATCCCTCCCTTCTAACAGATATCAAACAATCAAAAGTTATAATAACCGACTAAGCAAACTATCATGAAATATAATGCATTAATACATCAATAAAATAACGACAATAACAAGCCCATGGTGATCGGTTACATTCAAAATGTTAAGTGGAATTCTTAAAATATTTAAAATGGAGATTTAATTTGTCTCTATTGAAAGTTCATTAACAATTAGTAATCGCTGTTTTGAAAGAATGGCATGTTGTAACATATATAATAAATTTAGATAAAATAGTTAAAACAATATAGTCATTGATAATTTAAAAATTATCAAAAAACAATATAGTCATTACCTGCAGTTTTAAAAAATTTTAAATCATAGCTGATGGAAGTTATTTATACATTAGAGAAATAAATTATTTTACATTATACAGATGAATTCAGGCAAGTTTTACATAGTTTTAATTTATAAATGATTTAATTTAAATAGAGTTTTAAGAAATAAGATTGAATAATCATTATATAAAATAAAGTAGCTTTTAATATTAAAGTTTAAAGATTGAGAAGTGATTTAAGAGTTCTGTGGTGCTTTGAAAGAATGTTATAGATCTTCTTGGTTGCAGTTTGTGATTCAGGTCTATCAGTGGGCATATGTAATGGCATTCTAGATCTCTGGATAGGTCACATGGTTTAAACTATGATCTTTTTGAGGCAGGCCATTGCTGAGGGTTTCCCAGCTCTACAGTGATGATGAGCGAATGATAGGCATGTAGAACGGGTCTAACGATTGCCATCTTCCCTCAGGAAAAGTGGCAAATATAAGTATCCTTCTACTCCACACCATGTTAAAGATCAAACTGGCATGGGGACAAGTTGTAACACTTTTTTAGATTTATCGTCTCTCTTTGCAGCTAGAAATATTGCCTATTTATATGATTCAAGGATTATAACACCTTGCTGTCAACAAGATTTAATGTTCAAGAATTAGCACCCTCTGAAATTTTATAACTTAAATCATTTAAACCTCCCTGTTAATTTTTAACAGAATGTTTTTAATTAACCTTGACCATTTTAAATCCCTAAGACTTTGCAATAGTTTCAGTTCAGTAAATTTTGTTTACCAAAAATTACAGTATATATTTTTGGAAAAATATTATTACTTAACTAAAATCTAAATTGCCTCAACCAGCTATGCTAAATAAAGTATGCCTAATTTGACTGTTGTTTATAATTTATTTAAGATTAAAATTAAGAATCATAAGAACTTTTAAATAATATATATATATATATATATATCATGGTCATATGTAGACCACGCATATATACACGCGATTTGAAAAGTAAAAATAAAAATTGACTCCTTTTAATAAAATAAAATCTATAATACCAAATATATTATTTTAAAATAAAATATACACGCTGTAATATATATACAAACCGATGATATTACAGTTGTTCGTCCGCATATTTATGTGTGATGATACTTTTTTTTATTTTTTATTAAGGAAATATTTATTGGAATACAGATTCTACAGATTACATTAGATTACAGCTCTATTCATTTACATTCATTTTAGTCTTTGTTTACATTGATTGAATTCAACTTGAATTTGCATTTCTCTTTTATCTTGTGTAGATTTAGGTCACATCTTGGTCTTTGGTTACACCGTGTCAAATCAAGCAGCCATTTTTCATTTGGTGGCAGGTTTTATCTGTTAGTGTTATCTTTGTTCTTTCCCCTTTTCATCAGACTTCCTGTCATCACTTTCTTCACTTCATACCTTTTCCTTTCTTGTCTCTTGTAGTTTCAGTTGACAGATCAATTTATAACTTAGATGTCAGTTTGAGAGGTTTGATTGTTGGCTCATCCAGAGTGATCTGTTCCCATGTGTCTGCATACAGTCTGTGGGATGTTATAAGATAGTCTCTGTTTTTCAGACCACAAAGGTGTTTCTTGAAGACTTGTGATGGGTTTGCCGAGTTGTCTCGAAAAACACTGTGACACCTGGTCAGCCACTTTGCAAAGAAAATCATGATTGCCATTCGGATTATAGAAAATTCTCCAGTTCTCAGTGCTCCACTGATGTCCAGTGTCTGAGAGCATCCTGACCTAATACTAGATATCAATCTCATCTCCATGTCTCTGAATTTTGAGCAATAACTGTGGTGATGCTTATACACATGTACTCAGAAAAGGTTTAAATCTGGCACGGATGGAGCTATGGCGAAAATAGGTGAAACGTATATGAGGTTAGCAATATATTGTTTCAATATATTACATATAAATTAAAAAATCAAATAGTTTATACCCAGGAGTTTATAAGAAGTTAATTAACTGATGTGACACGACTGGATTACGGTCATTTCGGAACTCCAGATTCTGCTATTCTACTATATTGCTTTAAAGCATGCAGGACAGTATATACAAAGATGACAACTGATAATATGCATATATATTAACAACATAAAATGTTGAACAAAATTTATAAAATAGTTCTAAACATAAAAATGATACAGCAAATTATGTTAATGTTGTAATAAATAAATGGCAGACAATGGTCGACAAGATCAAGTATTACTATTTGATTATTACTACTCTGATGCAATAGTTCAGAACAAAACGTTCACGTTTACATATACACACACATATGTTAGATCAAATTCTTCTAAATGTATTTATTGATTGTTATTTTGTAATCTTCCTCCTTGAATACACTAAACTATTAGATTCATTCATGAATTAATTATATTTGACATATTTATAGAAATGCATTAGAAACGAATGTCTATTAATCAGTAAGCGTTAGTAAACGGCTTACTATTTTTCGACCTGAGAACACAAAGATTAGTCAAATGGCAAGTTAAAGTTTAACAAACGATTTACGTTTCGATTAATTACTGCGTAATATCCGGAGAAATGACGTTTGTGTAATACTGTGATGAAAATTATTTATGTATATTTATTTTATTGACTTTTTATTTATTACTACAAAATAAAACATAAATATTTAATTTACTATTACATATATATATTTGTCGGTAATGAATGTTTGAGAAAGATATTTGTATATCAAAAGCGAATATTAGTAAAAATCACAGAAAATCTAATCAAAAACATATATCTCTTACTCTAAGAGGAAACTAAAAGAGAGTTTCCGCGCATTTTAAATGTTTACTATTTTATATATAGGCCAAACAAACATATATATATATTCATATTTTGTATATATATAGTGAAATGTTCAATTCAGATACAATGTTTTATCTAATTATTAAAAATCTTTCTCTAAAAAAAGTTTGTAACGAGTCAATAATATCGTAAAAATAAATGGTAACATTTGATAGTCATTAGATTTGCCTATGATTTCTACATTACTAATATTAATATTTAATTAAACTATATAGCTGAATGTCTTTTTTGCAATATTACTTGCACATACACATGGAATAAGGATTTCTTATTATTTTAGTATGGTATGACCTCAAAAATTATTAGCTATCATTTTTTATGACGATGTTGATTGGTAACATATTTGTAGTCATATTTAAGTCTAGTACTCCAATGATCTTGCCTCTGTGACATAGCTACAGCAAAGACCTTGATGATTTGATTACTATAACTCTTCTCTGTAATATTTGTCTATAGTTTTCTTTTAATAAATAATATCTGTTTTAAATAATAAACATATAAAATTGAAAGTTAAACATAAAATATAATAATGTGCTAAATACGATGACTTTATTGCTTGAAAGATCATAAAACGATAGGTAGATAGATAGATAGATAGATAGATAGATAGATAGATAGATAGATAGATAGATAGATAGATAGATAGATAGATAGATAGATAGATAGATAGATAGATAGATAGAAAGATAGATAGATAGATAGACAGACAGTCAGTCAGATAGATAGATAGATAGATAGATAGAGAGATAGGTAGATAGATAGATAGATAGATAGATAGATAGATAGATAGATAGATAGATAGATAGATAGATAGACAGACAAACAGTCAGATAGATAGATAGATAGATAGATAGATAGATAGATAGATAGATAGATAGATAGATAGATAGATAGATAGATAGATAGATAGATAGATAGATAGATAGATAGATAGATAGATAGATAGATAGATAGATAGATAGATAGATAGATTCAGATTCGGATTAGTCTTTTATTCATTGGTAGAAAGTGAATAACCAATTACTTTCCTGATATCTTAATAAGTTAGATAAACTAAAAATACAACAATGGTACTCCTAAAAACTTTTATCAAACCAGCAGTCCAGTAAATAATGTCTTCTTTTAGCTCCGCCTCATTAATTATTCAAATACTTATAGCTGCTTTTAAAGCAATAATAGATAAATATATACATAAATGTTTTTGTTATGAGAACAGAATAAATATAATCACACATGGAAACATCAACAAATAAAACTCAATTATGTTTTCAAATCAAGTATTTTACTATACATTCATATATTTTCTTAAATTACTTTTTTTTTTAAATTTTATTTTTATTAAATCCAAACATAAATATATAAATGAATATTTATTTATATTTCTTCTTTTTGACCATAATTATATGATCGTTGTTAAGATGAACTAAAGTACATAAAGTAAAAAAAAAAAAACAAAAGCCAAGTGTAAAACTTACCTAGTACATAAATTCCATTCTCTCTCTCTTCTCTCTCTCTCTCTCTCTCTCTCTCTCTCTCTCTCTCTCTCTCACACACACACACACACAACACACACACACACACACTTATATATATATATATATATACTAATCAAGTGTTTATTGTAAATAAAATATACACTTAATTATATCTATGTTTTGCCTCTTTAAGTTTGTCTTTTTAAAATCATTATAAAAATAGAAATTGAAAATTAGATAAGTTAAAAATATGAGAAAATTGACAATTATATTCAAATATATTGCTAGTTAAAATCTTTCCATATAATATATATATATGAAAAACAAAAAACACAAGTTAAAAACTTGCATACGCTTGTATTTATGACAATAGATGGCGTTATACCAAAAACACCTTTAAACGTTTGTTTACATAAACGTCAGAACGAGTATTTCACTATCTCTAACTTAATTTCCACCTTCATATCATGATTTCAAGCTATTTGCTATCGTCAGTGAAGGACAGGATTAAGAAACTAGATCTAAAATACAAACTCTGAGCGTTTAAGAAACAGTTTCTATTCAGCTTGCAAGCATGAATCTTTTAGACACGTAATGTCTTCAAACTCAGCATAGCATGCCAGATAGCTACATGGGTCTGATATCAGATCAGCATCACCACATAGTAGAAGCCTCTGAAATATATATCATTGCAAGAAAGACCTTAAAGGTACATTTATGAAAAACAAAAAACACAAGTTAAAAATTTGCATACGCTTGTATTTATGACAATAGATGGTGTTATACCAAAAACACCTTCAAGCATTTGTTTACATAAACGTCAGAGCGAGTATTTCACTATCTCTAACTTAATTTCCACCTTCATATCATGATTTCAAGCTATTTTCTATCATCAGTGAAGGACAGGATTAAGAAACTAGATCTAAAACACAAACTCTGAGTGTTTAAGAAACAGTTTCTATTCAGCTTGCAAGCGTGAATCTTTTAGACACATAATGTCTAAACAAATGTTTGAAGGTGTTTTTGGTATAACGCCATCTATTGTCATAAATACAAGGGTATGCAAGTTTTTAACTTGTGTTTTTTGTTTTTCATAAATGTACCTTTGAGGTCTTTCTTGCAATGATATATATTGCAGAGGCTTCTACTATGTGGTGATGCTGAACTGATATCAGACCCATGTAGCTATCTGGCATGCTATGCTGAGATTGAAGACATTACGTGTCTAAAAGATTCACACTTGCAAGCTGAATAGAAACTGTTTCTTAAATGCTCAGAGTTTGTGTTTTAGATCTAGTTTCTTAATCCTGTCGTTCACTGACGATAGCAAATAGCTTGAAATCATGATGGTGGAAATTAAGTTAGAGATAGTGAAATACTCACTCTGACGTTTATGTAAACAAACGCTTGAAGGTGTTTTTGGTATAATGCCATCTGTTGTCATATATATATGTTCAACATGATGTAAAAGCTACAAAGCAGTCAAAATAAGTCATTTACTCGCTTAGCAGTTAAATGTATCTTATTTAAAGATGAAGCGGCTGGATAGAAGAAGTTAAAGAGAAAAAGGAAAGATGTATATATGTATATATATATTGGTTGTCTGAAGGTTTGTAATGAAGGCGATTTTCTTTTAGTTATACGTTGACTATTTTCATTATCTAATTGAATTACATATTAAATGTATTTTAAAAAAATACAACTTTATATTTTTTCCAAATATATTCAATTCTTAATAATACCATATATTATTATTAACAGTTGAATGAATTTAAAAAAGTATAAATAAATACTGATATTTCTAAAAGAAATTAATAATTCAACTAAATGATGGAAATGTTCCTATATATACCTACATACAGTCCCTTGCAGAGAAATTACGAGACCTATATTACTATGCTTTTGCGAGCTTTACTACTGTATTTGCAAATTCAGAAATTATGTCAAGTGCGAGCAATCTCATAGTTAATATTAAGGGTTGCCAATCTGTTTAGTCGCTCCTGGTGCATTGGTGATGCGGAAAGTTTTAAATTCTTTTTAAAACATTAAACGATCTTTCAGCTTTGCTACACTCAAAGGCAATGTTAGAAAATCCGCAGCAAATTTGCGATTTTGGAAAAATATTTAAAAATCCCATCGCTGGTAACTTCTTTAATATAATTCGTTGGAATTCTTACTTAATTTGAAATTGGACTTGTAAATTCGTTTTAATAATATTTTTTCTTCAACGATTTCTTCACTTATTTCATTTTTATATTTTTCTAGTAACAATTTTGCTTTTGATGTTATGTTGTCATGATCCATTTCATTAAATTTCCATAAAACATTGAAGAAAAAGCAAATTGAAGAAATCAAAATCGATGCGCTGACCCATTTATTATTGAATTAATAATTTTATCAAAAACGTTTAAATGAAAGTATTCTTCAGCAGATTTTTGATCTTTTTAGGAGTATCATTTTCGGTTGCTACATTTTGCACTCCCCAAGAACTAAATTCCACGATTTCTGCTATATCTTTAATTAGGTTGCAATATTATCTTTTTCTACATCCAACGTTCCTTTAGGAGACTCAATTACAAGATTTGTTTGATGCAATAATTTTATTACTTTCAACCAAACAGTAGACACAATTATGTATTCAAATTTTGATAAATATTTTTCAAAAGCCAAAATCTGTGATTGTGCTTTGTTTCTTATGTTGATTTTCTTCAAGTCAGATCATACAGATTTAAGTTTAAAGCAACTGGCTTCACTGCATTTAGTCTTGCTGATTATCTTGTTTTCTAAATGTTATGTAATGAATACTCTGATAAGTGCTTTTTTAAAATTTTCTATGTCTTTCGACTTCCACTGAAGAAATGTAAATTTGCTGAACCATATCAAAGAAAGTTATAGTTTCTTTGTAACATTCTGTGGACTCTACTCCTACCAGATTTAAAATGTGGTTACTACAACCAGAGAATGGGAAATAACTACTTTCCCTGTGCACCATTATATTTTCCTGCCATATTGGTTCTATTATTGTAGTCTTGTCCCACAAATTTTTATAACTCAAGTTTAGTAGCTATTTTTTTTGCCAATTTAATAAATAATCAAAGCATATGAATCTTTCTTCAACTGAAAATGCCAATTCCCTAAACTTGATGTACCAAATCATTAATGCTGTCTGTCCCTTATGAGACAAATCTGGGGTTGCATCAGCAATAATAAAAATATATTTACTCTTCTTCACTTCCTCAATAATTGCACTTTGAACAAATATAAATGGCAAATATTAATAAATTTATTCTGTACTCTTGAGGAAGGATAGGGAAATTGCATTATTTTGTTCTCTTCATGTGCAGTTTTAACTTTTGAAACATGGTTTCTCAATATTGAATCACATATACTTAATAATGTAATTATTCCAAAAAAATTACCATTGTGTGAACTTCCAATGCATGCAACAAATTCAAAAAATGCTAATCCCTCTTTCAGCAAAAAAAAATTACATCCAGATAGCACTCCTGTAACTTTTTCCAAAGTTTGACTTGGTCATTAATTTTATTTAAAAGCAAATTTTCTATTCCTTTATCTGGTAAAGTTTTTTTGTGTTAACTTTTCCATAAAACATTTTCTTTCTGTGTAATAGAATTTTCATGAAATAGTATGTGGTCATACAGATTTTTCCAACAAATATATGTGGTCATACAGTTTTTTCTAACCAATTTGAGTAGTATATTCCAGCTTATCAGTTAAATATGAAAATGAATGCGTGCTTTTATTCAAAATGTAACATGGCACATAATAAATTGATTGGTTTTGGATGCTCTAACACAACCAATCTCTATGGCAAATTTCACCATTTGAAAATCTTTTTGAAAACAAACTATATGGAAATGCATGGTTTGATATATCTTTTTTAATATTTTGAGAAACTTCAAACCAAATTTTTAAAAATGATTTTAATTGATCTGGATTATTTTTATCAAAAATTCCAATGTCAGAAACAATTAAGTTTTCAATATCCACCAATCCTTCTTCTGAAACTACTGTTTTATTATTCTGATTTGTAACAATGCTACTATCTTCATATGGTAAACTTCTTTTGATATGATCTGCTATAGTTGCATTATTATTACAGTTTCTTGCTTTTTCAAATAATTCTTTTGGATTTTATTACACAACTTGGAAAAAAACTCATTATCAGATCCAATTATTCTACTATAGTCTCCATCATTTTTTTCTGTTTCTTGCTTGCATCACTTTCATAATGTATCTTCATCATAGAATGGCTAAAAATAGATTAAAATTATTTTGGCAAACTAAAGTTAGCATTTATTAATTTTACTAAGTCTAAGAGTTAATGAAAATTGCACATGGGGATGATGATTTACTCAATGTAATTTATAATGAGAGATATCAAATATAAATAATTCAAGATTATTTCTCAAAAAATTTTCATTGTGATAAAGAAGTAGTGGATTTTAAATGGATATACAAAATGCTTTTAATCATGACAATATCATTCTAAAATTGCTGTGGTTAGTGTTAATGCTAGAATTGATAAAGGATTAAAAGGAACTGCTGTTGGTAACATTGGTTATTGTGATGTAAATGAAAAAACACATAGAATAGTGATGTTTGCAAAATATATATATATATATTAAGAATTTTATTCATAAAATTGTAAATAAAGGGTATAGAGAAGCATTCAAATGAAGGCAACACAGAAATGGATTATGTTTTGAGTAACATAAATGTACTTCAAGATTGTAATGTTTTTAATAAATTTCATACAGGAAGTGATTCTAATTAGCATCATGTAAAATACACTGTTAATGCAAGACTAGAAAGAAAAAATCTATTTAAAGAAACACTATCAAGATAATGATTGTATTTTACCTCAACACCCAAGTGAATTGAAATTAGAACTTGAAACTTGCTTTAGAATATAAACAGACTTTGAAAATGATTTCAGACATGAGTATTAAATAAAATGTTTACTAAGAACTGCAGCAACAATTGCTGATCAAAAAATATACAATTTATCAATACATTGTCTACTGAAAACAGGATAATGTATGAAGAAAAGAAGCACTAGTGTTATGAAAATGAATTAATTATATGCATAAGCTTGTGGTTAAGACCTGTAGAGGTCCCTACCTTTGCATTTTTTAACCACACAAGCTTTAGGTTTACTGCCTTAGTAAATATTATTTACACAATCAATGTTAAATAAATTTATAATTACAACTTTAAAAAATAATTGTGAATTGGCAAAGAAAGCTATAGAAGAGTAAACAGTACCTTGGTATTGCGAAAGAAAATCGTTTTGGCAATAAGAAGAAAATATGAAATTATTACTAAAACATAGATGACATCATTAAATTGTGGAAAAATTTTATAAAGAATTATATAGCTATAAAAATATAAAAAAAAAACCTATCCATTATATGTCTGAAAATTTCAGAATTTTAAAGAAAGAAATGATAAATACAGTTAATTGTGTGAAGAAAGGAAAAATCCTAGAGTAAAACAATCTTAACTTAATAACTTTCATGTTATTTGACAATTGTTGGGTGTTTGTTCTGTTGTTTTAGATTGCTGTTTTAATGTTACCAGAAGGTGTTTTTAAAATATAGAGTAGCAGAAGCTTTTTTTAATAAGTTTAATTTTTCACATAAAGCTTGTACAGTTTTTTTATTCGAAAATTTCTGAAGAGGTCAGTGTCTTTTGGGAACACCAGCTAACATCTAAGGTTTCCTTTATTGTTTAAGGCATAGAAAAAACCCCCAAGAGAATTTATTTATTTCTTATCTAACTTTTATGCAGAGTTTTTAAAATAAAAATATGATTTTTTGTTTGTATATAAAATATTTTTAATTATTTTAATTAACACAGTAATTGATTGATTACTATTTAAAACAAAAAGAAATATAAGTACAATTACAATTTATGCATTTGTCTTTTCTTTTTAAAAATAAAAGTTAATAAACTTGATTATAATATAACAAAGAAATTACACAGCATATATGACATCATTGTATGTCAGAATTGGGTCAGTATTAAAATATTTTCAAATATTGTTATTAATTATAAAACAAATATCAGATTTTAAAACATAATTTAATATATTTATAACGAATCTACATTTGTTTGCGAATAAAAAGATCAAATGTAATTGTTAAAAATATTATTCATATATAATATTTAATTAAAATCAAATTAAATTCGGTTAATTGAGTTTTCATATAAAATAAAGATTTTATACAAAAATGAAAGATTGAGTATTTTCAAAAAGTAGCAAATAAAAAAAATAGCCAAAAATGTTGGTAAAGTTGTATACTCAATGTTTCAATGATAAAGATGGGCAAGATAAGTGAAAGAATGCTGTAATAATATGATATTAAAGAAAGGTGATAAAAATATATTAAAAATTACAGATATATTAGTTTTCTCTATCAGTTCTATATAAAATTTTTATCATACTAATTACTACTAGTGTAAAATAAGCTATAAATTTTAAACAATCAAAAAAACGATCTGGATTTAAAAATAGTTTTAGAACTATATATCACATCCTAAATATTGTCAGAAGTTATAAAAAGAGCCAATCTCATTAGTTGCCATTACGCTTTGGTTTTTTTAGATTATAAAAAGCATATGATTCTATATGCATTTTTACAATGACTAAGTCATTGGGTTATTAAGATATAAATTTGAGAGACTGGCATATTCTTAATAATATTTATCAAAATGCGATAGCAATTATTAGATTAATGTGATACTAAAAAGATTAAAATTGAAAATACCGTGTATCTCTGAACCTTTTTACAAAAGCTTTACAAAATATATTTTATGTATTAAAATGGGAAGTTGTGGGAGTAAAAGAAAGTCATCTACATTTTTTAGATGATGTGATTGTTTTTGAAAACAATGCTTCAGCTCATAAAAAAATGCCTCAGAGTTGTCTTATGAAAGTAAAAATGTAGGAATAAAGAAAAATGCAACAAGACTAATGTAATGTTAAATGATTTTTTTTCAGGAAAAAAAGTATATATTGTTAAGCATAAATTAAAAGATAGTAACAACTACAAATACTTTAATCAGATTATTAATATAGATGGAAATATAATGCATAAAATTAATGGTAGAATTAAACTTGGATAAAGTGCTTTTGGTAGAAATAATCTTATATTACAAATATAAACATACCAATGTATTCAAAAACAAAAATTTATAATAAATCTGTTTGCCAGTTTTTACTTACAGATGTGAAACTTGTTAGTAACAAAAGAGTATCTCAAAGACTTTTAAATACTTAATGAAGTATAGATAACTATATTAAGAACAATAAGAAAAGAATAAAATATATGGATGAAAGAACACAAGTGTCTTGATAACATTGATGGAATCAAAAGATGGAAATAGTACTGGAATGGGCATATTCCTAGAAGAAACAATAATAGATGATAATTTAAAGTTTTAAATTGAATTCCAAAATACTATAAAAAGATTTAGAAAATGGTCACATACAAAATGGATGCTGAAATAAAAATGGTTACTTATGCATTGTTGAAAATAAAGCATAGAAATAAGAAAAATGGGATTACACTTTGAGAGATCTTCATCTTAGTAATGGATGAAAATAGTGATTGTATAAATGTAACTACAATTTATATGAATATCATTTATGTGTGCCTCAATATATTACATGAATGCAAATATATTATAGGCATTGTAAATTGAGTCACAAGCTGTTAGAGATTTAGGTAAAATAAACACAAATCTCCCAGCATTTTAGAGTAATAAAGTATTAATAAAGAATATTCAGTTTTAATATTAAATTAATGTCACCTAAAAATATTAATTCATATATTCACAAATTATAAATTTATTTAGTTATTTGTGTCATGAAAGGAATTTAAAAAAATCCAATTAATTATTATTATTGTTGTTATTGTTATGGTTGTTGTTGTTGTTATTATTATTATTATTATTATTATTATTATTATTATTATTATTATTATTATTATTATTATTATTATTATTATTATTATTATTATTATTATTAGCATTGTGTTTGCTATATGAAAAATAATAATAATAATAATAATAATAATAATAATAATAATAATAATAATAATAATAATAATAATAATAATAATAATAATAATAATAATAATAATAATAATAATCATGAATTGATAACATTAATATAAACCTAATGAAAAATAATATATTTACTGGCATTATTAACCCTCTCATGGTTTGCATTTTCTGACATTTTTCTTTGTCTCACACATCAATATAAAATTTTTGATAAAATGATTATTACTTATCTGAAAATAATAAATTTGACTTCATTTGATAGATATTTCTGTTTATTACTGAAATAAATTTTAAATGTTCACATTTTGTATCTGTAAATATTAAAAAAATGAGATCATAAACAAAACAAAGAGTTTAGACCTGATTGTTTCTAGAAATATTATTTTCAGTTTATAAAATCAACAAAATATTTCTTAATTTTTATTATTTTTAAACATCCAAATGAATATTTATTTATTTCTCTTATATCTAATGAATTATGCTTTAGAAGTTTAAAATTTTTAAATATTTATTGCAAAATTGTTATTTTCATACTCATAAGTATAAATAGATTGCTTACATAGAAACTAAACCTGTAAATTGCTTCAGACCGTGCTTACATTTGCTGCTAATATAACATTATATTTTTGAAAATAAACTGTTTCAAGTCAAAATAAGTTATTAATAATTAATATTTCTTGATATCTAATAAATATAGTGTAAATTATTAAAAAAATATCTAAAACCATAATAAATTCACAAATAAACATGTTTTTGGTCAGTGGAACTATTATCTTTAAACAATATTGTAAAATTCTGAATGTTTTACAGTATTGGCAGCAGACAATGGCTGAACATGTCAGGGCAGGGTTTATGTCTAGTGTAGGATGCAGGAATTTTGAATTTCCTGCCTTCTACCATAAAATGCTTAGTGAAAGTTTAATGTAATAAAATATACCATTTTACATGCATTTTAATGTATGATACTTATAAAAAAATTCACCAGGGGGGCAAATTGATCAAGACTGAAATTTTGTCATCCTCCTTTAAAGAAAAAATTTGCTGATCCTTATTTTACATTTATATATATTTCTAAAAAAATACACCATAATAAAATCATATCAGAAATAGGTGGAAATAAATTGATATATTGTATAATAAATTAATTAGAAAATTTCTACAAGACACTGACTGGAATAAAATAATAATAAAACTAATGACATTAATATTGTCTAGAGAAGTTTATAAAAATATGCAAAGATATATGCAAAAAAATCATGGAAAATAATTGTGATTTAAAAAACAAAAAATAAAAAGTGCAATGTAAATTGGATAATAAAACATATTGCTATTAATACAAGGAAACATCAAATTATAAAAAAGAATATAAAAAAGTAAACATGTAAGACTTTGAGAAATCTGCCATCATATTTTCATTGATGAGGATGGCTGCAGAATTGGAGGGTGGAGAATAGTGAAGCCTGTCTATTAAAGTTTTAAAATTTATTATCTTAATATAAACTGAGCACTGATTCTATCTATCTATCTATCTATCTATCTATCTATCTATCTATCTATCTATCTATCTATCTATCTATCTATCTATCTATCTATCTATCTATCTATCTATCTATCTATCTATCTATCTATCTATCTATCTATCTATCTATCTATCTATCTATCTATCTATCTATCTATCTATCTATCTATCTATCTATCTATCTATCTATCTATCTATCTATCTATCTATCTATCTATCTATCTATCTATCTATCTATCTATCTATCTATCTATCTATCTATCTATCTATCTATCTATCTATCTATCTATCTATCTATCTATCTATCTATCTATCTATCTATCTATCTTAATATAAACTGAGCACTGATTCTATCTATCTATCTATCTATCTATCTATCTATCTATCTATCTATCTATCTATCTATCTATCTATCTATCTATCTATCTATCTATCTATCTATCTATCTATCTATCTATCTATATTGTGGAGCAGAGATAATGATCTGAAACAACTGATAAGTGCTAATTTAGTACAAAAAACATATATTGGAGATCATTTATCTTTTTTCTATGTATGTGGTCATGTGTATTGTTTGTGTAAGAAAGTCTGGATAAATGTAAGGAGCTTGAAAGAATGTAACATTTTTATGAAATAACATTCACCCTTTGTTAAAATCAAGATCTTAAGTAATAATCAATGTGAAGTAAAGAACAATTACTTTTAGCAGATGTTTGATAGCATTCACAGTAGGTGGATTAACAATTTTTTCAGTTTTGTAATTAACTAATTTCAAGTTGATTTTAGATGAAAGAGCAAAAATATGTGGTTTCTACTGGGCTCAAATATGTTGTACTTCATTAGATGTTTAAGCCACTCAGTCTCTGTCATTGTTCTTAAATCATACTTTTATAAATTAGTTAATATTTTAGTAATATCAAAATCAGGTGTGTGACCATTTTAAACCGAATAGTTTAATTAAATCTGATGAAGTATAACATATTCCAGCCTTGAGGAGACGACTTATTTTATTTACTTTTTCTAAAATCAACTTGTAATAGATTAACTGTAAAAATAAAACAAATGAAAAAATATTGCTAATCCACCAATTTTAAATAATCAATCTGAAAATACATATAACAATGGTTGTTTTTTTACTTTATGTTTAATAATCTTGATATTACTCAAAACATAACAGTCTCTCATTAAAAACTTGATCTTGACAAGGATAAATGTTATTTCAATCAAGTATTGGAATTTAAAACAAAATGATACATGGTGTAACCTAAATAAGACTTTATATATAGAATGTAACAGAAAATCAGTAGTATCAAGTTTTACTTTATTAGAAGTTGGTTGTCCAAAACAATTGTAACTTTAGTGATAGAATTAACATTTTTTGTTAAGATAGCTAAATTAACTATAATAATGTGTCAAGTAATGATGATGACAATTTATCAGACTGGATGAGTAGAGAGACAAATAAAAGTTTACCAACATTAGAAAGAGATCAGTCACACTTTAGTTTCAAAAGAAACTTTTATTAGTACAAAGATTACATAAATTTTCAGGTCTACTTACCTGTTGATGATTATAAAGTGTTCAATGTTATAAAGGTAAAACAATTATTAACCAGGTTTACAAAAGGGACATACCCTCAATAACAATTTTATCCATGAAAGGGTTGCTATAATTTTGCTTAATGTGTATCTGTCTATGGGTCTACATGACCCAGCCGATGAGAAGTCATCCATCACCCAATGATTCCCATCCCTGGGCCCCAAAGTGAAGACCCAAATGTTTCAGCTGAATGGATGGATATCCAGCTTTGTGCCCACCACCACAACAGGCAATGAGGTTCAAGGTACCAAGGCCATTAAACATTAAATCCTTAACCTGCAGCTGAGCCATGCCAAACCCATTACAGCTACCTCTATCTCCCAATTCAGTGATACAAATGGGCAGGGATCACATTCAGTCTACCTTCCCAAAATTGGAATGCCAACTAGGGAAACTTTATTAAACTCAAAGTATTTTATGCAGCTCAGCATTCTTTCAGTGAATCACTATCATGAGGTACTAAACATAGTTCATACAGATATAAAATAGTTTTATTTATTAATAAATTATCAAGTTAATGATATTTAAAATAATTGTTAACTTAGAAGGGAATCTTTTCAAGAATATTTTAATATTGTAATGTGCTAAAATATACTTACACTGCTATAATATTTATATTCATCACTGTTAATAATAAGCAATTAAGATTCTTTATAAGGCAAAGCTATCAAAATAACTAAATTTAACAAATACACACATACGAAGTCATTATAAAAGCAAATTATTAATCTTTTTTGACAGTAAATAAATTTACAAATTTGAACTCCGTAATAATCAGACCATAATGTATTAAAAATATTTATCAGATTTATGTCGATCTATATAAAATTTACTTTTGTTCATTTTACATGGATGACTTGTCTAAAGAATGTTAGTATGAAAATATAATTAAAATTAAAAACATCTTACCACACATTTATTTGAACTAAAAAAAATTAAACTACGATTCTAATTTCTATTTCAAAATCTATATGTTTTTCAAGACAAAAGCAAAAATGCTCTTGTGAAAAGAGACTTAGCTATAAAGAAGATTTGAAGTGGATGGCGATGAAATGATGTCTTTATGTATCTATCAGTATGTGTAAATTTTCTATATATAGAAAATATAAGGTATAAATATTTGTTTCAGAAACATCAAAAAAAAGAAGTTTTCTACCCTCCTCCACTTCCATAGGAAGTTAATTTTGGGAATATAGTCTATTAATATGCATTAATAAGTCACTGACTTTTTCTTATCCAAGTGACCAAACAACAGATGTGTCATTGATATACCTGAGTAAACTAGATGGGTTGTAAATTAAAAAAAAAACATTTGAGATGGAGGATCCCAATAGGATTCCAATTATTTGTCTGAAGAATTGACTATTGTAAGTAAAAAAGTATTATTAAAACAGTGTTTTGATAATGTGGTAATATGACTCTGTAAAATGTAATGTTTTGAAACTATACTCAATGCATCATTGAATGGTGTATTATTGCACCATGAAATAGTCAAAGCTCACAATGAAATTTAAATGTTTTTAATAATAGACATAAAATTGGCTTTGTTGTTTATACGTGATTTCATGGAATGAATAATTGTTTTATTTGATTTGCTATGTATCTTGCTAAGGTCTGAGTAAGTGATCTTAATGCACTAACTATAGAATGGAGTGGAATATCTGTTTTATTTATTTTCAGAAGGTCATATAATTTGACATATAGAGGATATTTTCCTAGGGTTGATTTTATTTATATGTCATCATCAATGAGCAAAAAATAATAACATTCTGATAAAATCTAAGGATGTAATCCCTCTGAAAGTCAAGAAGTCTATAAGATGTCATGTGGCTTGTGCCCAACAACATATGTAGGAAGAGGCAATAAAGATTTAAAAGAGAATGCAGTGAAAAAATTTTCGATTTCTTCTGCACTTGCTCTTCATGTTTTGGATGTTAATCATCCCATATATTTTTCAAATATTAAGATTGTATTCATTTGCAATAACCAATTGAGTACAAGTGTTATCTTGTCTAAACATTGGCATATTTACTTTTAAATATTTTATTAAATACTTCACTCCCAAAAACATTTTTTATAAAACATCTTTTGCCCATAAAACCATTCATTTTAATATATATATATATATATATATATGTGTGTGTGTGTGTGTGTGTGTGTGTGTGTGTGTGTGTAATAAAAAAATCATAAGAAAAGTGTGTGTTTGAAGATCTATACAAATCATAGACTGTTTTTATCTTTATTGAATTTTGTTTTACATTTGTCTTTTTAGCATGTAATTTGGTCATGTGTATTGGTTGTATATGATGAAGTGGATGATCTAAGAAAGCCTGTGTTCAAATCCCCTCTAATTACATCTAAATTAAAACTATTTAATATACTTGTATTTAAATATTACATTAGCTCTGTACATACAAAAAAGTAAGTAAAGAAATAATTAATTATGTTTTTATTAATTATTTTAATATGTTAAGTACAACTTAACAGATTCTAGCAATTTTTAAAGCCAACAGGATGTAATCGTCCTAGATATTATTGAAGGCAAGAGATTCGGGACAATCAACGGATATTGGCTTGATATGTTTAGTTACTGACCTATGTATCTGTAGACTTATAAAAACCATGAATACCTTAGTTAATGACTGTTAAATCTAGGCTTCCAGTGTCAAAATTAAAGCTACTAAAGAATCTATTTTCTAAATGATAGATTCCATTATGGCACTTTGTTTATGATTAAGCTATTTAAACAATGGAATCCATGCGCTAAATAAATAAATATTGGGTTATAATAAAGGTTCAACGAGCTTTATTATTGATTTAAACTTATATCTAACTAGATTATTCTTTTTCTTTTAGCCAAACACATCTTTAGCCATCTATTCATTTAAATTTGTTTTATAATTTAAAATCTTATAAGACTCAATTTAACTTACCTATATTAATATGATTTTCTGTATTTATCAAAAAGATGAGATTGCAGTTAAACTTAAAATGAAATAAATTTTGAAAAAGTAAATCAAACCTACAAAGAAAGTACTTCAACTGTTAGTTGCTATATTTATACACCAATTCTTTAGTAGATTTCAAGGTATTATATTATAAAAGTTAATATCAGCCGGAGATATTTTCATATCTCAAAACGCAGCGGGGGTTACTTTTCTAGAAGCGTGAGCAATTATTAATAGTCTTGTTTGAATGAATGAATTTGAGGAATCCTTGCCGACTTCTACCCTGTTCTTTAAACACTTGACTTTAAATTCGTCAAAAAAGATTTTATTTTTGTTTTCATTTTTATTGTAATCATTCTGTTTATTATGTTTACCGAGTCTTCTTATTATTAAGATTACATGTATTGTGAAATTATGTAAGCATTTTTAATGTAATTTTATTTTCATGTTATTATAATTAACTTTAAGCTTTAAATGCGAGTTCGAAAAAAATATTTATAATGACGCTTTCTTACGTTTTTTTTTATTTTTATTTTTAAATTATTATTCAATTTTTCAAATTTTAGTATGTAATACTAATTAATTATTTTTGGTGATTGGAGTGTATATTGTGCAAGACAATATATATATATCAAATAATAACATTTGTTTTCAATGCTTCATTTTGAAAGCAAATACTGTTTCTAAGTATTTGAACGGTTATTAGGTTAGCACTATTTTTATTGTAATCTGTGAGATTGATACAAGCTTACTTACCTATTTTGATCTTAAAAATAGTACAGTGTAACATAATCAATGCAGGATTTACGAAATAACTGAGCGGCCAACTAAAAGTATGTTGATCACTTCTTCACTGAAATATGCAAAAAACAAATCTCAATTTTATTGGCTAAAGCTGTTAGGCTCAACCTATTTCTTTTTTGCTAGAATATCATCGGACTTTCTGAACAACTAATTATTCTATTACTTTTACATTCTTAAATGGACTTTTAAATTTATTATGTAAAAGCCCATGAGCAAATCGTCCTTATTAAATATATATGCGGGTAAAACATAATCTTAAATACAGAACAATTAATATGCTATCTTAACAATTCACAAATCAAATTCTGAGATAAATTAGCATTGATATAAGAAAGGGTGCATTATTTGCAACTTTCATTAAAATAATTCTCTATCTTTGATTTCTGTATTATTGTAGTAACTTAATTGGACTTAGGGACTCAGTGAATAATATTATACATGAGTTGAAACAGTCTTTAAATAGCCCACGATAGAGAAATATCCATATATAGCATTTTCCTATCCATAGAGTAATAATGAAAAAATAATTATTTAAACTTGTAACATATATGGTTGTAAAGGCTATACATCTTTATATTATACTCTATCAAAGAATACTTAAATACCTTTTAACTGAGTATATTAGATGGTAACATGAATTGGTTACTGAAAACCTTACTGAAAAACTTATAATTAAAACTTAAAAAAACATATAATTCCCAGATGAAATTTGAACTCGGATCATAACCATGCCAGATAGATGTGTGCTACTAATGAAGCTCATTACATACAAATAATATGTATGTATATAAAACTGAAAGTGTATATCTTAAGATAGATATAGAATACTGTAATGGAGCTGATAAATTTCATACTGCTATTTAAAGTTGAAATTTAATTCCTTTCTTTATGGCGCCATGATTAATTACAAAACAGGTAAAACTGAATTCTATAAAAGTAAATAATAAATCATTTTCTTTTGTTGTCCACGATTTACATATGACAAGTATATTTAGTCAATGTCAATAAAAATAAAACACCTGTAGATGGAGATGCTTAAACAACCGTATTTCATAGTATATTTTTTATGATTATATATTTCTGATTATGTTAGGATTTCATAAAGTTATTAAAATTAATGCTTATTGATTTTGCTTTTTTAAATATAGATTATGACCATATAGAATATTGCTATTTAATAATCTCTATCGATGTTTTCTCTCATAGTCATCATTTTCTAAATGTTTTTGATATATAAATCCTCAGTGGCTGAAGAAAATAAATTAATATTTACTTTCAAAATTCTGTTTTGTATTTGGGTTGTAGTTATAAATTGACATTATGAACTGTAAATTAAGCTCAACTATAGATGGCACTTAAAATTAATCACTCCAAAATATTATACATACATACACACATGTGTATGATATATTAAATTTTTCATGAAATTTCAATATACAGTGCACTGGAATTTTCATGTAACAATTAGAAAAAATTTTCAACAATGATGTAATTAGATAATCATCTATTAAAATTAGCAAGAGAATCTGAATCACATAATCTTTTTAATTCAGCATCCAAGATATTATGAATAAAAATAAAACAGACATTTTATATGTGTGATAGCTTTGAGGATTCATTACTTCCCCAAAATCTTACAAAAAACAATAGTTTCCCCATAATCATTATGCATATTAAATTAAATATTTTTCCAGACATTTTAAGTTATAAATATTGAATTATAAATGGAAATTTCTGTGTAATAGCAAAATTTAATGTCCAACAATAATTTTAATGAGTAACAACAATTAAAACTGTTAACCGAAGCTGAACTACATGCTCTAACAACCAATGATAGTTTTTGTTTAATTTTACATAGAGTTAAAGAGAGTTTCTCAGTTATTCCAGATAATACATGGATAGTAAATCAGCCACACAGACAAACATATTCTTCAGTTGTTTGAAATGTTTTTTATATCCATTGTAATATTTTAATTTTGTTTTCCAGTGGGGGAAAAAAACCAAATAAAAACAGCAAAAAAATATTTAAATTGTAATATATGATTCTTTATAAAATATTCACATGTGATATGAAAATTTTTTTAAAGAATAAAATAAATTATTTATGTTAAATGAGAAATGGCAGAACCTTGATCTTGAAGTCAGATAGTTGTAACATAACTCTGTCAGTTCTAATATTAGGCTTCATTCAAATTCATAAGCACCAAGCATGCACTTTTTTTTTTACTTGTTGAGCTATTTAATATTACTGCTATAATTATTAAATCATTTTTATTTTATATGCTGCAAATTGTATTTTTGGTGAGTGATGTATTGTGCCTGAAAATCTATTTGAATAGCACATTGACTATATGTAAAATAAATGATGAAAGTATTAGATAACTCCTTCCCTAACCATAAATGTTATTCTATTTTAATCATATTTGGATCATTATGAATAAATGCATCTACAAGGTCATTGATAATTATCAGAAAACGATCATCATATTCAGTTTTTTTCAATATAGAT
Source organism: Epiperipatus broadwayi (assembly GCA_028023455.1). NCBI lineage: Eukaryota > Metazoa > Onychophora > Udeonychophora > Euonychophora > Peripatidae > Epiperipatus > Epiperipatus broadwayi. The sequence goes on along the minus strand of JAQFVV010012430.1, from coordinate 4,006,062 downwards.
GTGTACATTGATAATTATTTAACATATGCTAAAAATACTTCCAAAACTCTATATTAAAAATGAAATAGCACAGAGGTAAACCGGTGCAGACAAAAGCACAGGATTGAATACAACCAGGTCCTTTGTGTGGGCAAAGCGTGCAATGGGACACCTATGAATCCTTATTTTCAAGTAATTATGTACCATCATTCATGTATTTTTTCAAAATAAATTTATTTATTAATTAAAAAAAGAAAGTGACACTTCTTATCATTGTTTTGTTTATAACTTTCAAATTGCAAATGATGTTACTTTACCGCAAAGCAACAGTCAAATCTCAGGTGATGTCATTTTGCATCAGTCACATATCTGATTTGAACATTTGCTATTGAAGTGCAGGTATAATTATGAAATAGGAATAGCTCTCTAAATTGGGCTATTCATTCTACAGTTTGGTGGAATATGGTTGTTATATTTATAAAGATGAAAAGTAGTAGGCTTTTATTATTTTCAAAGCTATTTTTTTATTCCAATTAAGTTTCCATTTTGAATTTTATTTTTAATATATATATAAGATAAATTATTTTTATATTTGTCAATGTTTTTTAATATATTAAAATCTGTATATGAGATAGTACTTTTTATCCATAAAAAGTTTCATTATGATTTACCTTCCTTAATGTAAAGCAAGATTAAGTAGCTCAATACTTGAGAAATGTCACTTTTTGGATCCCTTCATAAATGTGTTAAATTAAAAAGGCATCTATTGCTAGTCTAGATAAGTAGAAGTTAATGAGAGTTCTATATGATTATTTCATTGATCAAGTTTCTAGACAAAAATAGCTAACTATATATTTTGTGTGTGTGTATATATATATTTGGGATATACCGTGTTTTATTTTCCATTGAGCACCTTTCGACGGAATAGCAACCGCCATTTTCAAGGTTGACTTAAGTTAATCTTGAAAATGGCGGATGCTATTCCGTCGAAATATCGGTGCTCAGTGGAAAATAAGACACGGCATATCCCCAAAAATTATAATTTATCTACATCATATAACCATGAAAACATTAAGTATAACATGTATATATATATATAGATAGATAGATAGATAGATAAATAGATAGATAGATAGATAGATAGATAGATAGATAGATAGATAGATAGATAGATAGATAGATAGATAGATAGATAGATAGATAGATAGATAGATAGATAGATAGATAGATAGATAGATAGAGAGATAGAGAGAGAGGGAGAGGGAGAGAGAGAGAGAGATAAAGAGATAAATATTAAATAATGTAGCATTTTTAAATATAGGTTTAACTTATATAAAAGAAAACTAACCTTTACACATATGTTATAAACCATACCAATAAATGTTTTAAAATAATGGGCAGCCACTCCTTCTTAAAGCCTACTTTTAAATACAGCAATATTCATTAACAGTATTGGAAATGAAGCATGGTTTTATTTAACAGCCCTATTTGTAAATCAACCTATTCCTTATATAGTTTTTAATTATAAAGCCTAGGGCAGAAAAAGCAGCTCATTTTTATTAAACTGTGATAATGAACCACTTATGTTTATACAGATGTGAGTTAAATATCAAATAACAGCATTTTTACATATATATAATTTACATCTAAAAACTGGATCCAGACACTTTGTAGCAAACAAAAATTAATGAACAGTTAAATGAAGTAAGGAAGAAAAGAACATTACATAATGAACAACATGAGCTATTTACTACAGAATAACTGACAATACCTCAAGAGATATCAATTAACTCCTCAAGGCTGACAATTGGTATATGCTTAGTGTTGTGTAATCAATGTATGCATTAGAAGTAATAAAATATTATTGAAACATTATGTTGATTAATATTTGCATCTATATAAAGTTATGTGGTTCATTATTACAGGTTGTTAAAAATGAGAAGGTTTCTCTTCCCTGAAATTTATAAATCCAACAATTAAAAGTAATAGACCAATTCAAAATCTGGCAGTTAAATAAAATGGTTTATGGAAAAATAATTCATGTTTTTAAACTTCATTCCTTATTCTGAAATGAATTATTTTTTTGACACATTGATTGGTTAAAATTAAAAAGTAAAATTTTAATAAAAATGAAAGTTGTCTGAATTTTTATTAACAAATACCTTTATTAGAGTATTGCCTTTCAATGTCATATGTAATATGATATAAATCAAGTAAAATATTTGCTAAATTTGTGTATAAAAAGAGAGTATTACATTAATTACAATCAAAATGAGATTATATGTGTTAGTTGTTATTGTTTTACTGTGTAGCAACATAAATTTATTTTTGAATAGCAAACTCCAAAGCATCAAATACATTTTATTATTTCATTAATATTTGAATAACATTCAGTTTAGTGATAAAATCCAGCATGCATGAGTTCAGTGGAACACTCTCCCTGTTGGGGTTCCTAACAAAATCCCAAGAAATATTACAAATGAAAGACCATGCAGTTAGTAATAATATTTCAAAATTATAAAGCAAATGTATTAGAAAACTTAATTTTATTGATAAATTCTACAAATATGATATGTAGTAATTGGTAAAAAAGTTTTATCAAACTCAATTATATATTGTTTATGAATAATGTCTTACAGTCAACATTTCATGGACTAGGCAAAATCTACCAGCAGACCAGTTGCAGTTTACAAGTCATAGGTTAGGGATCTCTGACTAAAACATTCAAACTATAAAATCAAACTGATTGTAAATAAAACACCACACACACAAACATATATATATGACTAGTTTTTATGTAGATGTTTAAGTATTTCTCATCTGCACCCAAAATGCATGTATAGTAGAAGATATTGGTCTAAAAGAATTTACACTCAATGATTGCTTGAACAATTCTGACAAATTTGAATATTACTTGTAAATAGAGTTTTTAAAGTTTAGTATATACAGTTTAAAATCCTGGTCAACTACAAATAAATTGTTTGAATACTGCATATGCATTTACTGACAACATTTAGCTTGATCATAAAGTTTGCTGCCTGATTAGACAGAGATATTGATTTTAAAACTGAAACAAAAACTGTATTAATAAATCTGATGAAATAATAAAATTACCAACTATTACGAAAAAGTTTCTTAACACAAATAAATATAAAAAATATTGCTAAATGTAAATCAGATTATTCCTTCTACGTGATATAATAACCACATGAAACAATTCCATATGCTATATTCATGTAATTATTACTTTATACATTTTTTCACCCAGTTGAGAATAAGTATTATCTTATGGAAACATTAAGAAATTGATTTTACATTAATAAACATATTAAATATTTTAAGACTTCTCATTCGATAATTTAATATACAAAATTAACAAAGCGTATGACACACTTGAATGAGAAGCTATAAAGATACACAGAAATTATTACACGCTAAGCGCTTTCGAGGCCTTTTGCCTCATATTCATAGCGGTACTGTGAGCTGCAGAATGAGGAAATCATGGTTAATCCCAAAAAACATGCTTCATAAAACATCGTCCACCCATAAAAAGATTCATTTCAATATATATATATTCCTATTAAATTTCTTACACATTCTATCGTAATATCGATCAAATAACACTTCAGAGTTACTCTTAAAATTAAACCAGTCATCTCAATTATGCAAACCAATCAAATGATTTAAACTTTTTGAATATCGCCTTCAACATATTTTGCACCAAGATTTAATATATATTTTTGTTGACAATCGAGAGCCACGTCAGACAAATGAACGTAATTATTATCATGAATCTGATTTTTGAAGCTTTTATTAAACAAAAAAGTTAATTTTCCTATCACATTTCTTAGATATTCTATCGTAATATCGATCAAACAATACTAGAGAATTACTCTTAAAATTAAGCCAGCCATCTCGATTATGCAAACCCATCAAATGATTTAAACTTTTTAAATATCCTTTCAACATATTTTGCGCCACGATTTAATATATATTTTTGTTGAAAAAAAAATACTTAAAACCACTATATCACATATTATTGAAAAGTATATTGCACATGGAAATAAAGAGATGAAGTTGAATTATGTGAGCATGTATAATTTTAAAAACCTCAGATAAATTAATATTAGGCGTTTAAATTTATATCTGGCTCCAGAATAATATCTAGTTTAATAAATGATCATTAGTGTATTAATATAAAGTGGTTGATGTCAAACTTGTGAGTTCAGAAAATTTGACATATGAAAATCTGAGTGTAATAGTTTGTGGGCCAATTAATAAGTACTGTTTCTGCCTGAAATCTGCACTTGAAGGTCATTTATTATATTTAGTTATTTCAGTTTATATATTTCAGGAATGTGTTCTGTTGTGGAAGTTTCAAGTATATCTTGAAAAGATATTATATAAGAAAAAGGAAAAAATGAATTCAATTATTATACATATTCATGTACAATTTAAAAAAAAACACATAGACTAATATTTAACTGAAGTTTAAACTTTATGTCTAGGCTAGGCTAGGAATAATCCATAATATGATAAATGGCATCTGATAATCATTAAGATAATTATCTGAAATTGTTGGTATCAAGATTGTTGGTGTAAATGTTGATACTTGTAAATTTAAAAAAAATATAAGGTCTCAGTTAGTGATCCATCTATATATCATATTCTTGATAAAAATTCAAATTGGACATGAGAAAATTTGATATTCTTTTCAGAATTTAAAAAATTGTGATTTTCTTGAATTACTCCATTCCCCTGGTATCCAACTAAAAAAAAATCATTCAAAACTGACAAAGAAACAAATATATAATAATTTAACAAAATCATGAAGCAAAAATGTTACTAGAAATCAGAAAGTTTGATAAGTAATACCAATTGGAGAGATTCTTTCCATTAAGTGTCTGACAAAGTCTTATTTATATTGTAATATTCAATATATACTAATAACAAAAGATGAATAAGAATCACATTTGACTTCTGCTAATACAAGAGTGCTAAAAGTGATTGCACAGGCATTTTGGTTACCATAAACTATTTTTTGAGCAATGCTGAGCAAAATTTTCTTTTCTATAATGTCACATGCTGCTTCAATTTCTTCTCAAATAACCACCAGTATTATTCTTTTATCTGCTATAGAGTTTGAACAGTTTACATATTTTTCACAGAAATCTACTAAACAATATGCTGCTAGACAGGAATTAGCTGAATCTGCATAAATACATTTTTAAATCAGCAAAATAGAAAGTTTTCATGCCATTTATACATGAACTAAAAAAAGATGACCATACTCTAAAAGAGCATTGTTGTGAGTGATTCATAAATATGGTATGAGAGGATGAAGAGTTTGTGAGGAAAAAGTTTTGGTCTGATGAAGCATATTTTAAATTGAAGGGAATAGCAGAATGAAATAATTGTGTGTATTGGGTTGAGAAAAGCTATACATTTATGTGAAAAAAAAAACCAACACAGGTTTCATTGTTCGGTTTGAACTGTCATTAAGGGAACTAATTCAACCATTCTTTTATTGAAGGTACTATTTTTGATGAAGTGTATCTAGATATGCTGTGCTTATCCTTTTTAACTGCAATTTGTACACTTTTCAGGAATGGTCAATTTTACTTTCAACAAAGTTATGCACCACCATATTTCCCCTATTATTGATGAATATTTGCCAGAATAATGTATAAAATGAAGACATTGCATGTGAATTTGCCCCACATGCCCATTAATTAACACTTCTTTTATTTTAACTATGAAGGATTTTAAAAGATGTGATATAGCATAAAAGGCTAGCTACAGTGACAGTCCATTGTGAAAAAATTAAATACATAGCAGTATAGGTGGAAATTTTGTTAATGTTGCTCAAGCTATCATTTGCCATAATTAACAGTGTCTTAGTGCTGGTGGTAATCACTTCTATTGCCTCTTGCTAGTCTGAGCTGCCTTGTTTTTTATCTTTTGTTATTGGATATATCAAGTTTTACAACTTTAAGGAATTTTTATTTCCTTGAAATGTGTATACATTCATATACACATTTTTACCCTATATCTTATACAAATGCCACATAACTCATTGGAAGGTAATTACTTCCATTTCAATTACAGTTATTTAAAAGTTATGATTATTTATGATATACATATATATGTATGTGTAGAAAATAATCCCACTGCATAACGCTATACTGAAATAAATAAACAAATATTAAATCACCCCATATGGTTAAGAAATCCAGCACCGCCCTCTGTGAACTAATATATAAATACATTAGAGTTCGTATTTCATTTTGAGATAGCTATTTTGAAATGCGAACTGTAATGTATTTATATATTAGTTCACAGAGGGCTGTCCTCGATTTCTTAACCATGTGGGACGATTTAATATTTGTATATGTATGTGTGTATGTGTAAGTTTCTCTATCTACCCACATCAATTTATCTATCAATGTCTGCCTCTATATATATTTATCTACCCACTTATCAATTTATCTATCAATGTCTGCCTTTATATATATTTATTTACTTCTATCTATCTATCTATCTATCTATCTATCTATCTATCTATCTATCTATCTATCTATCTATCTATCTATCTATCTATCTATCTATCTATCTATCTATCTATCTATCTATCTATCTATCTACCTACCTACCTACCTACCTACCTACCTACCTACCTACCTATCTACCTATCTATCTATCTATCTATCTATCTATCTATCTATCTATCTATCTATCTATCTATCTATCTATCTATCTATCTATCTATCTATCTATCTATCTATCTATCTATCTATCTATCTATCTATCTATCTATCTATCTATCTATCTATCATTAATAATATTAAATATTATCAATGTAACAACTTAATTTTTTCTTTTTTCTTCTAGTTCCTTCTAAAATATTTCTAAAGTAATATTTTTGATGAACAAATTTTTCAAAGATAATTTTTTTTTTTTTAGATTTTTCGAATAGTAATAAGATTTTTATAATGGACACTAGTATATTTAAGGAAAATGTAAAAAAAAAAAGTAGAAGAATCATAAAATGTTTTTCTATTTTTATTTCTGTTAACATCTAAGCCTTACAATGTAGCTTTTGCATAGAACTAAGATGAAATATATGAGGTTTCTCTGTTCAAAACCGTAGTCTTTTGTATTATAACGGTTATCAAACACTTGTAAGCTTTTTTTTTTTTAAGTAATAAAAAAACGCAAGAGGAAAAAAAAACGGTTTTCAAGTTATAATAAAGTAGATATTATTCACACAAATGATTTTAACTTTGAAGTTTAATACCAAACTTTGTTCCTTTAACAAATTATAATGTGCAAAAAACTTCTACAAACATATTTAAAACTAATTGAATATTTAAGTTTTATATTATTTATTATAGTTCATACATATAAGTGCTAGATCTGTTCTAGTTTGGCAAATACATGCGTTCTAGTTACCAGATAAGTAGGATTTAATGTTCAATTATATATATAAAACATTATGTAACATTACGTAAAATTATGTCTACATTAAGATTTTGACAAAGTTAAATAGTACACTTTTAATTTTTATTGATCTAAAGAAAGTGTTTTTAAGCATAAAATTGGAAATATTCATGCTTCATTAAAAAAACAACAAACAATTATTATTTTTTTTTTTAAAAATAGTAACTTACAATATACACAATTCTAAATATCATAAAAATCATAGGAAATTATGGAAATTTAGCCCATCAATGACTCTGAATATAAAAGCAATTAACTCTTAAATTCTGTTTTAATCCGAAAGTGTTTACCTTAGAATTTATGATAAAGAAACCAAATCAAAAAAAGAAATGAACCAGTGAAGATGATATGTATTTACTTTTTATAGAATTACTGTTCTGGAAAGCAGTCTAGGACATTTGTCCTAAATATAGTAATATATAAATAAATAACTTAGTGTATATGTAACAAAGCAGGAAGAAACTAAAGCCTCAGGTGAGTTATATCCATAAATAAACTCATTAAAAGTGAGATGACACAAACTGTCTGATACATACAAGTCTGCAAAATATCATTGATAAACTTAATTTTCTCACATATTTCAAATAAATTATAAATAGTAATGTATTACTTTTTGGATAAATTAGTATTTGGAAAATCTCAACATTTTCATTTACATATAAATTTTATTAATTATAGTGGCAAAAAGTCATTGGCTTGTTCAGTTTTGTGCAAAGATAGAGTATATATGAAGTATGAGAAATTGTCACAACAAGTCTAAGTAAAAAAGTATTCCTCTTATATTTAATAAAAAAATATTTACAATCAAAATGTGTTTCTAACAATAAAGTGATTCAGAAATTTAAACATTTACATATAAGTTTAATAATGATCATGACAAAATTACATCAGTCTGTTCAGTTTAGCATAATGAAATATGTAGTATATTTCAAGTCTTGAAATTTTAGGCTTGGGAAATTGTCACAATAAGTAAAAAAGTATTCCTCTCATATTTAAATAAAAAATATTTACACTCAGGACATTTTTCTAACAATGAAGTGATACACAAATGCAAAAATTTTCATTTATCTATAAATTTTATTAATTATCTTAGTGACTTGATTCCTCTGCAATAAAGCACCTCTGTGCCCCTCACAACCTGCACATCTACACTTGGGCCCTGAAACTATCTATATTTTTAGCATTTGTTGTTATATATGCTTAATTTATCTATATAATTTTAAATAAAGCAGTGAATTCAATTTATTTAAGATTAAGTAGACAAATTAAACATATATAACAACAAATACTAAAAGGACAGATGAGTTTATTTACATATATAACTCACCAGAAGCTTCAGATACTTCCTGTTTAGGTCAATAACTATAGATACATTCTGATGTTTATTTTTATAAACTAGATTTAAGAATTCTGTAGCTAAATAACATGAATTAAATACATTTATTTAATTTATCTTTTTCTTTCGACTTGGTTTCAATTCAAGCAATAAAAGAGCATTGTAATATTTGAATTAGTTATTATCTTGCAAGTTAATAATTTTGATTCAAGCCTAACGGAAGATTGGAAAATATTTGAGATCATTTAGGAGTTTCCAAAAAAGCTTTAATTTTTATAACAAGTCATTTCTGAGATAATCTTTTATTTCTATATGAGTTTCTAGCTACTCAAAGCTCAAATATAAAGATTACAATATAATTTGAATGAATAAAAAAGGGAAAATAAAATTATGGACTCACACTCAGAACAATAAAACATTATTACATTTTAATCATGTTTTATTTTTACAGTTACCATCATACTCATCAGATCAACTCAGCTATTTGTCCTTAGCTACTGATATGTAGATATCCAAATACACACTGCCTAACTGCCTTTGGGAATGAGATTATCGAACACAAATAAAAACAGTACGCCTTTTTGGTGATAAGAAAATATTTCCAAATTTAACCCTACATAAATTTAAACTCTAGACTATGATTATAGCAAGAAAATGAACTAAATGCTGCACTATAAAATTTACTGCAATGCATATTATTATCTAAGATGTAGTATAATGATTATAGATCTCTAAATGTTATTTCATGGTATAATTTAATTTATTTATGAACTTTTACTTATATACATATTCATTATTATTAATACAGAGCATATATAATAATAATAATAATAATAATAATAATAATAATAATAATAATAATAATACTACTACTACTACTACTACTACTACTACTACTAATAATAATAATAATAATAATAATAATAATAATAATAATAATAATAATAATAATAATAATAATAATAATAATAATAATAATAATAATAATAATAATAATAATAATAATAATAATAATAATAATAATAATAATAATAATAATAATAATAATAATAATAATAATAATAATAATAATAATAATAATAATAATAATAATAATAATAACAACAACAACAACAACAACAACAAGAACAATAATAACAAAACAACTAAAACATTACTTGGGGATCATCTGTTGTTTCAGTATAGGTATGAATTTTCTAAAATACCTGGCATCTTAAAAGGATATGTTCATAAAATTAGGTTGAAAGATAATGAACCATTTCAGCAGTGCACATACACCATCCCTTATCAGTACTGGGCAGAAGTCCAGCAGCAAATCAAAAAAAAAAAGATTGACTGGCAAATTATTAAACCAGGTCCATCATCTTATATTAATTACCTTGTTCAAGTAAGAAAGAGAGATGGGTCTATTAGGGTCTGCCTGGATGCACAGATACTTAACCAACATACTGTTCCTGAGTATAACATACCACCCCCCATTCAAGATTTCTTGATTAGGTTTAAGGGGAAGAACATATTTTCAACATTTGATTTAACAGCCAGCTATTGGAAAATTCCACTAAATCAAAAAGATCAAAAATATATGGCATTCTGTTATCAGGGCCAATCTTATATTTATCAAAGGATGCCCTTTGGTTTAATAAATAGTGGATCTGGTCGTATCAGATATTTGAATATGGTATTTTCCAAAGAACTTAAAGAGTTATTATTTATGTATGTGGATGATATTGTCATTGCCTCAGATAATTTAGGGGATCACTTGCAGCATCTCAATTTGTTTTTGTATAAATGTTCCTATAACAATATTAAAATAAATTTGGAAAAGTGTACATTTGCTGCTTGAGAAATTTTTTTTCTTGGCCATTTGGTCAATGATAAAGAAGTCTAACTCCATCCAGGCAAGGCTGCAGCAATTCAAAGGTTTCCTACTCCTAGAACTAAGAAATAATTGAGGTTGTTCTTGGGACTATGCAATTACTATCACCATTTTTACAAAAAATTCTCTTATGATACAGTCCATTTGTCTGTGCTTTTAAAAAATATGAACAATGGAAGTGGACCTAAGAACATACCAAAGAATTTCAAAGTATAAAAGATAAATTTTTGGAAACTCTAATATTAGCATATCCAGATTTTGATAGGAAATTCTATCTACAAACAGATAGTATTGGGTTTGATTTAGGAGTTATTTTATATCAACTTAATGACAATAGGGAACCTAGGGTGTTATACTTTTTGAGTTGTCACCTCAAGGGGGCAAAATTAAATTACATCACAACCAAAAAAGAAGCATTAGGAGTGGTATGGGGGTTTCAAAAACTTAGGCAGATTTTATTAGGGTCAAGGGTTATAGTTTTATCAGACCACGATAGCTTAGAATTCCTTAACAAAAGTTATCTTAACAATGAAAGACTAGTTAGGTGGAGTATTTATCTCCAACAATTCTCTTATAAAATCATTTATTGTTCAGGCCAAGATAATATTATTGCAGACATACTTAGCTGCAATCTTGTTTCTGTAAATTACCAAAATCCTAGTATAGAGAATATTATTATATGTAACATATCTACTTTATTAGAAGATGAGATAATCAGGGATTACAATAACTTAGTAGCATTGCAAGCTCAAGATAGTAAATTAAAAAAAATAGTATATTGCTAGATTCAGTTAGATTAAATGAAAAAAATAGATATGTTGATAGGATAAATGCAGGATATAAATTTAGTAATGAGATTTTATAAAATATTAAGGATTTTAAACTTCTCCCTATTTCCTCATTCTGCATCTTGCATTACCGCTATGAATATGAGGCAATGGAATCTTTATAGCTTCTCGTTCAAGTGTTTCATATGCTTTTTAATTTGTATAATGAGATTTTAGTAAAGAAAATAAAAAGGGGAGATAAAAATTCTTGGAGGGTGGTTAATCCTTCTTGCGTAGTAGATAAGCTCATATATTATGTCCATAGCCAATATGGACACTATGGGACTCAAAAGATAGATCCTGTGATCAAGCAGCATTTATATTTTAGTAAAATGAGTGAAACTATTGCCCAAAGGCTTAGAGAATGTGAAATATGTCTTAAGACTAAATTTAAAAACAAATTGTATGTTGGGACACTTCAACCATATTTCCCAGTCAGCCAAATGAGTTATTGATACTGGATTTTTATGGCTGCTTCCACCATTCAACCACCAAAAGTTCATTCTTGTCACATACGATATTTTTACTAAGTATGTTTCAGCCTATCCTGGCCCCAAGGACTGATGCCAAGAACGTTATTAAGCACTTAGAAACCTTCCAAATTCCTCTAGTGGGTATACCAGAATCCATCCTAACAGATCATGCTACCATGTTTATTTTGGGTTCTTGGAAAAAGTGGTGTAAGAAACATGATATAAGGCATGTCATGTGTTTTATATGCAATCCCCAATCCAATCCAGTGAAAGGGTCATGTGTAAATTAAGCAGATTAATTAGAATGTATCTTGAACAGGATCACAAACAGTGGGTTCACAAATTACTTCAAGTGATTCATTATATTAATGTAACCATAAATGAATCCACAATGTCTCTAATTAGGTTGCATTTTGGTAAACCAAAACCTTTACTCATTAAAACCCCTCTACCTATAATTACAGAGGATGTTGATATTTTACATGACCAAACAGTAGCTAGATCCACTCTTAAAAAGATGGGTGACAAACACACCACCAATTCAAAGCTGGCCCACATCCCTTCCAAGTTCATGACTATGTCTTAGTCAGGACTCCTCTTTTCAGTAATCCTCAGAAACAAGTGTTGAGACAGTTTTTAAATCTCTATGAAGGCCCCTATAAAATTATAAAGCAATTGAGAGAGAATGCATTTTTAATCTCTACCCCTGATGGAATGAGAGGAACCTACAATGCCCAAAGTTTATTACCTTACCCCAAAAAGAATTGAGCATCTATTGAAAAAAAAATTTTTTGGGGATATAAAATATTTAGGTATAGGGTTTTCCTAGTATGCTTACTTTTTACTTGTTGGTACTTTAAAAATAGTAAAATTCAATATTTTTTTTCTGTGAGGGGGACTGTAACCATGTGCTATGCCACATGCTTTTATTAAACATTTTAACAATGTATTATATAATAATTAACAAACCTAAAAAATAAAAGGTTAAATAAAACTAATAACTAGAGACATACAACTATATTATTTAATCTGTAAATAAAATAGTATCACTTAATAGGCAATATTTCATATATCTAGATTTAAATAATTATTTAATAGAAGGTATTAATAAAATATATAACTACTATATGCATATTTAGTTAAGAGTTGATAAAATGTGTGTTCATAATGTTAAATTTTATAAAAGTTAAAAGAAGACAGAAAGAAAGAAATAAGGAAATAAAGCTAACTCAATGAATATTTTAATTGTTAATGTTTAAAGTTTATTAGGTTACTAAATTGCTAATAAGTTAGATAAATTATTTCATATATTTAGATTTATAATTTATATTTCCATTAATTATCAAAATAATTCAATGGTATGTAGTTATTCAATGTTTAGATTTATTATTAAAATAAGATAATAAATCAAATAAATTAATATATCCAGCACACAGTTCTTCTTTTCAAAATAGTTCATATATATCTAATATAGAAATAAAACAAACTAACTTCTTCTTTTTAAAACTTGATTTATTATGACTATACTCATGAAAAAGAAATCTGATGTTTCAACTATTTTTTATAGTCTTTTTCAAGGCACACTAAAATAAAATATATATATACACAATAAATATCACATATTCCAAAAAAAAAAATTATATTAATTAAAAATTACAAAATATAAAATATATCCATAATCAAAATTTTCTTTTTTTTTTTATCTTATCTCACTCCCCTTTCCTATTACAATCACAACTTAAACACAACTAATTCCTTTTTAAAATTCTATATATATCAAATAAAAACTTTTAATTAAAAACCTATTATTTTCTTTTATCTTTTTCTATTAACATCCTATTTAATTCTGGTTTTATTTCATTTATGTATACACCCTCTTTTATTATCCTTTCATTATATGACTTAATACATTCCAAAGGTTTTATTTCAAAATCCCCATATTGGGACTAGTAAAAATAAATTAAAAACTAGATTAAAATAGCATTTAGGTGATAAAAATTCTGCTATTTACATTCATAAGAATAAATTTAAGCATGGGGATTTTGAAATAAAACCTTTGGAATGTATTAAGTCATATAATGAAAGGATAATAAAAGAGGGTGTATACATAAATGAAATAAAACCAGAATTAAATAGGATGTTAATAGAAAAAGATAAAAGAAAATAATAGGTTTTTAATTAAAAGTTTTTATTTGATATATATAGAATTTTAAAAAGGAATTAGTTGTGTTTAAGTTGTGATTGTAATAGGAAAGGGGAGTGAGATAAGGTAAAAAAAGAGAAAATTTTGATTATGGATATATTTTATATTTTGTAATTTTTAATTAATTTAATTTTTTTTTTTTTTGGAATATGTGATATTTATTGTGTATATATATATTTTATTTTAGTGTGCCTTGAAAAAGACTATAAAAAATAGTCGAAACGTCGGATTTCTTTTTCATGAGTATAGTCATAATAAATCAAGTTTTAAAAAGAAGGAGTTAGTTTGTTTTATTTCTATATTAAAATAAGCTTGTCTTAAATAAAATTAGTTTCTGACTTCTATATGTGTGTACATGCATGTATCACTTATTGACTTTTAAATCTTTGATTCTATTCATTAAAATATTTTAATTTATTTATTAAGCTTTAAAAGTAAAATATATTATAAACTTGGCAAATAAAATGGTTAAATTTATTATTTTAAACTTCTGATATAAACGAAATCACAGTGAAATAAAATTATTATTGGATTTAAAATATGAGAATCAGTAAATGATTATATTTATTTTCTGTTTATTATTTTAGAAAAACTTTATTCATGTTAATTAGTTGACTTGTTATTAACTTTGAAATTGAAGCAGAACGCTGACCCGTGATCTCTATTTTTAGAAGAAACTAAGACAAAGGGTGCTTCGGATGAATTTTTTTATCACTGACTTTTGTCATTGATTAAATTTAAATAGTGTAATTTTCTCTAAGTTTTTATTTTTATAAAACAAGTGTTATAGCGTATTTCCTTAAAGTCATTAACTTAGGATGAACTGCTAAAGAAATTAAGGTACCAGTTTCATGCTTTATTTAAACTAAACTTTTAAAATTTTGGAGTAACATTATATGCCAATATAGTACGCATTGTTTATTATTTAATTTACAAAAAGTAGAACTATCATTCAACTATAAATTTCAACAAGTAAAAATGTTTCCATTAACTAGGAAAGTCATATGTAATATTATACTAAATCATTTTATGATAATAAATATTATTCTTTGGGGCTGCAAATTTAAAACCAAGTTTTTTAAAAAAAGAATAAATTAAGAACTGTTCAAAATTAAACTGACTTGAATAAACACTTCATTATTAACTATTAATGTTAAAACAAAATGATTTTTTTTAAAAAAAAGGGTTGTTTTTTCATCCCTGGTGTTCGCCACGGGATGGTGTTGATGCTAATCAAAAACATATACATATAACAATTCCGGGGCTGGACCTAAATGATTGATTTGATCTAAAAAGATCTGATTTCTTAGATTTGTAATAAAATATTCTACTAACTAATACTAATATATGATGTTAGTTTTTTCCATTTTTGTAAATGTTTATTAATCTTATCTTGTTTTTGAGTTTGTGTGTGTGTCTTTAAAGTTACGGGGCTTTTTCTAATTTTTTTTTTGGGACTTTATGTGTGTCTTTTTAAAGTTATGGTACTTTTTTTGCAAGAGTAAAGCAATCATTTGATTCAAAAGCAATACATAATAAGTCAATGTTTATTAATCTTAGATTGTTTTTTAGTTTGTGTGTGTGTCTTTAAAGTTACAGGGCTTTATCTCATTTTTTTTGGACTTTATGTGTGTCTTTTTTTAAAGTTACGGTATTTTTGGTCAAGAGTAAATCAATTATTTTTATTAAAAAAACAATACATAATTCTAATTCTATCAAAAGTAACATGATTTATATACTACAATTTACAATTGATACCCAACTATTATTAGTAAGGACCGTTATTGAAAGACTCAATTGAAAAATGATACCCGACTAATTTCCATTTTCTTTTTTTTGGGGACAGTAATGAATCAGAAAGTGGGTTGTTTTTGTTAACTCTGTCTATATAAAAAGGGTACCATTATTGAAATACTAAATTTAAAAATGATAGCCGACTAATTTGCGTTTCTTTTGACAGTAATTAATCAGAAAGTGGGTTTCTTTTTTTTTTTTGGTAAATCTTGTGTATATATATATATATAAATACTGTAATTCAAATACTCCATTGAAAAAAACCAAACCCCATTGAATTTGCTTTCTTTTTTTTTTTTAAGACAGTAATTAATCAGGAACTGGGTTGTTTTTGTTAGTGTGTAGATATAAAAACTAATCTTATTTTGAAATAATAAATGTAACAAAAAATAATAATAATAATACCCGACTAATTTTCTTTTTTGGACAAGTAATTCCTAATAATTAGACACTGGGTTGTTTTTGTTTGTGCGTAAATATATATAACAAAAGTAACTGATCATGGACGAATTCTCATGAAAACGGAACATTTCGCATGATCCTTGAATTTTTTTCCATTTCGCACCCTTAAAAGCAATTTTTGAGGGTTACCCATTCATAATGGAATCTTCTGGACATTATTACTAAACTTACAACAGTAAAGTAAATTACAACACATTAAAAAAAATAGACGTCTTATCAAATTTTAAAAAACTACGACTGCTTCAAATACACACCCTCTCACACGAAACTACAGAGAAAATAGATATTCTACTATTACGAGAAAATGTTGAACAAAATCAACTACTATGACAGCCAATCAAGGCATTTCTTTCTCTTTGCTTTTAGCATAGAAAAAAAAGCCATAACCAGCAGCTGTCGGAAACTCTTTCTGTGATTTTATCATAGAAAGAAATCTCATTTGTGTTGGCTTCTGTCACCACTACTGCCTCAGTCCAACATAATGTGAGGACTCTTTTATGTGTTTATAATGTAGAAAATGTCCTCTTTTGTTGGGTGAAGGCTGGTGAAATGGTATATTTCTAGAAATTGACCTAGAAATAGCAACATCTCAAGCAAACACCAGGAATGAGAAAACAACCTTTACGTCTGCAAATTTAATACTGCCTTCAGAAATTTAAGTTTTATTAAGAAAATAAAATATTTTTTATAACGGAAATGTTCATTGCTCTTCTCCATTTGCAGAGAGAATGGAAAACTGTTAAAAAAAGATTGCTGTTAAGAAATTAAATTGAATAAACCAGAAGAAAATGAAAGAAAAATTGTTAAATGATAATAATGGACATTTAGTGAAACCATGGACAGTTATTAGAATTCTACATTTACTAATAATTTTACATAATTAAGTATCATGTTTTAAAACTAGCTAGCTCATGTTTTATATTGTGCCTTTGTACAATGAATCCATACCTGTTCATTTTTAAAGTAAAATATCTTATTCATGTATTTATTTTTTATCATAATGAAAGTTATAGCTGCTTTGTTGTTTTTAAAAAAATAATATATTGGTTTGAAAAGTATAAATGTGTCATCGATATTATGCATACAGCAAATGACATGGGACCTTGCCCCATAACAGTTGGCCTATTGCTGATGAGACTTTACTAATCAAGAAAGTTTATCATTATTATTATCATTATTGTTATTTTTATTTTATTTAAAAACAGTTGTACTATAATAGTTATATATATATATATATATATATATATATATATATATATATATACATATATATATATATATATATATATAACAAACTAACCAAAGGAAATACATATAAAAACAAAAAAAAAAGACTTATAAATCCAATAAATAAATTACTAACAACGGCAAGCAACTGTAAAGGATTAAAGCTGAATGTTTTAAAAATCATAAGAACTTTATATTCATTTGAAAACAATAAGAACTCTAAATTCTAAACCTTTTAGTAAATAATACAAATAGAATCCTATCTGACCAACGTAAATTAATGTTAATAATGTTATTTAATGTTTTTGTTTTTTTTTTATTTAAAATCATTTCCAATTATTTTTTTTGTTCTTTTAAGTTTTTAATATGATTTTTGTTTTTCGTTAGACTAAATTACATAAATGTTAAACTTAAGTCAGGCGTGAATGGCTATATAGATTTGTAAAGTTATATTAGGGGAGGGTAAATCTTAGGTTATTTGTTTCATAGTTGAATTATGTCAATGGATTGGATATATTGATGTAGTTAGTAGATGTAGTATGAGATCCGCTATGGGCAGGATTGCATATATATGCCACACACCTTCTGTTTGCCTATGGATGGTTTGTAAGTCAGCAAAGAACCACAATCCATTCCTATGGAGTTTTTTGTTTATTGTTCCACTCGCCAATAGATATAGCATTCCTGTTGGTGGAGAGACGATGTCTTCTCTAACTCTACTTACTGTTCAGATGTATATTCGTGACAGTATAGTATCTTGTGTTGTCGTATTTTCATGCTACATTGAATACATAAATGTATCAGATGGATTGATGCCGGTTTGACTGCGAACTTTTTGCCTAAGGTTAAATCAGAGAATATTTTCTTTTCAAATGCAGATCTATGTAGTTTATTCATACTCGACACCCTAAATAAAAATGCATTAAATTTAAGTTGGGTATAGACGTTTGCATGGTTTCATTACCGGTTGATTATGTTTTGGTTTTCATATTTGATCAAAATATATAGACATTCGGTAAATAATGATACCTTATGGTGAGTATCTAAAATGTATTTATTTGGATGTCTTTTTAAGTTATTGGTGTCAATGCGGGCATCTTACGATGAATGCTATTGGGTTTCTTGTGAATTCCCTCATACAATTCCACCAATGATTTTATATTTTGATCATTTATGTTTATTTTGAAATGTTTTTAACCATGTAATCTATGTAACCGATCTATACTCAACATTATAAAACAAGCTTTTATAATCCCATCTGTGCGAACTTATAAAAAATTAAAATGTAAACTTATAATATTATAAAAATTAAAATGTAAATTTAAATTCTAAAATCAAGTTAAAATTCAAAGTAAAAGTTATTCTAAAATAATGCTAGATTTTATATATGTGCGTAAATAAATGTTTGTGTGTTAATTACTGGCAGTGGCTTATTTTATTCTTTTTTATATATTCTTAGATAATAATTTATTATGAAATTTAAATCTCTGCTACTCCCTGAGCTAGTGACAATGGCTAACGACCGGAATCAATATATATAAAAGAAAAAAAATTTTTTTTTGTTTGACTTTCGTATCTGCCTACTTTATAAATTTTTCTAGGTTCAAATGCCTAGATGGCACCCTGTAGTGCAGATTACATTAAGTAGCAATCCCAGATTGTTACAACTGGCTTACCCAACTAGGGCTTCGATTTAACAACTACAACCTGAGATAAGTTGTAATGATAAAGAATGTTACAATGATGATCCAAAGAAACTCACAGCCGGAAAATAAATAGTAATTTTTTTTTTAAAAAAAAAAAATTTATAAAAAAAAAACTAACTAATTAAACCCTGATTATTAAAATATAAAATAATATTTTTTTAATATGACTTCCAGAAAAAAAAAATGTATATATTTTTTTGATATGTCTAAAAAAAACATGATCGTGGCTGATGTAGACATAAGTCACAAGTATTTGACCGGGTAGGCGGTTACTGAAGAGGGGACAAACATAGCCCCAAGTCCTAGTATGTAGTATATTAACATAAGACCACCTTTATATGCCCATCAGACTATTTCTAGCAGGGATCCCAATAAAGGGGAAGGCGGATCAAGTTGCCGCGAGCCTGTAAGACTCAAAACGATGAGCAACGCTCGTTAGTGCTTATAACTTGGGCTTCTTATCATTACTATTACACTTAAGTGGAAAGGACACAGATGAATGTTGAAATATTTTCTATTCCTGCCATGTTAGACCTAAAAGTGGGCGTTAAAGCTGAACGTCGCTTGTAGAATGAGTCTACGGAATATATCAGCATGCTACTACAAAAAAAACCCCCCACAAATATGAATTTTAAAACTTAAGAATAAAATTAGTGTAAACCCCTATTTTATTTTCATATCCTGGCACTGGTGGTATTGTAACGTTTATTTATATACATTGCAAATATATTGGCATTTGGTAAAAACTAAAAAAAAAAAAAAGTAAATTTAGATTTTTTTTTGACTATAATTTTTTTTTTTTAAAAAAAAAAACGTACAATGAAAGTTAATTTTTTTTTTACATAATTGGAAATAAAAGTAGAATTGGAGAGAACAATAGAATTCCAAAAGCAAGTAAAAAGATAAGCTAAAAGAAAAATATTTTAGCTAATTAAACATGGCTGAAAAACTTGATAAAAAAAATGAGAACTTAGTAATTGAAAAATGATAAAGACTGTATAAGATTATAAAAACAAAACACCATGATATTAGCATGCGCAGAAGTCCGAAAACTGGACCTCTAGTATAAAAAGGAGGGATTCAGTTGGAGGAATGTCTTTGGTTTGGCTGATATTCTTTTGGTTGGTTTTGGATTAAAGAATCCAGACCACTTTACGATGAAAAAGTTCTTCATATGAGAGTAGACCGGAGCTTTAGCTGACATCATTACTGATGGACACCAAAGAAGCTTACACGTCTAGCCTATGGAACCAGCACCAATGGGCATGAGCTCATGTTAACTCTGAAAAACTATGCATAGTTATCTACAACTATCATGAATTCACTAAAACTTACCGACAAAATTAAGCGTTTGCAAACAAGTCTTAAAATAATCCTGATAGAGACTTTTGTTTATACCAGAACTTTTTAATTAATTATTTTATTTTATTGATTGCATCATATTTGAATTAATATGTGTTCTCTCTAATTTACTTGATTAGGAATTCTCATTTTAACTTAAACAGATTTTTAATCTGTTATAATAAAAAATATTTCTAATATCAATTTTCATTTGTGCGTTATTAATAATAATTATTATTTTTTATTATTAAATTTATTATTAGTTTAATAAGATTTAAAAATGTAATTTACCTTTGCCAATATGTTTGAATAAGCCCAGGAATAATAATCTTATAAAAAATAATTCTCGTTACGGTATGATGCAATACTTATTAGTTTAAAAGTAATTTTCTTTTTTATTTGCAAGTCGTTATATGACGAAGTCAGCGGACTCTTTAGAATAAAAAGTCCTGGCGCCCATATTAAATAAATTAAAAGCTGATTTCATCCATAGGATAATTTTCAACTATTAATAGGCCGAGTTGATCAGGAAATATAGCTATGTTTTTAGAATAGAAATACAACTTTCTTCTTGTTTGACATAGCTTGATCAACTCACGCGCAATTTATATTAGCGTGTAGAGGCCTAGCAAAATGGAAAATGTTATGGTTGAAATATAATATTATTTATTGGATTTATAAGTCTTTTTTTTGTTTATATATATATATATATGCTTTATTTTATATGTCAAGATATCTTACTTTATTATTTGAAGCTGTCTCAAGGAGTTCACAATAAAGAGTGTAAATATTTCTATTACACACAAGTAAATTTAAATATGTTGGTGAAGTGTTCAATTTAAATTTGCTTATCCTTTTGTAATTTTCAGGGCAAACAGCCATTACATATATGTTTATCAGAAGTTTAATATTTAACAGAAATTGCATTGTGCATTTTTCTGAGAACGAATTTTTTTTTGTTATAGCCATTTAATTAATAATATTTATTGGGTCAGTCTGTCCACTATAATTTCATTAATATTTATTATGCTCATTGTCCATGTCCATATTCCTTATCTTATGCAAATATTTACTATGCTATTTTTAGGTGTTTATAGTTGTTTTGACTAATAATTTCCTTGGATTTCTGATATTGTTTAACATGTGGAGTTTAGTATTGATATAAGCTATTAGTTTTTATTATTAGTGATAAATTTGTATCTTGCCATTGTTAGAATTAGTTATGCTTTATAGCTCTAGATTTTATCAGATAGTATACTATTTATTATGTTTGTGGGATGGAGATGCTCTCCCATTATTATATGTATTTGTCATGAGACGATAATGTTTTTTCATGTTTTCAAAATATTTTCATGTATAGCTTAGATAGCTAGATTCCATGGAGAGGATCATTCGTCTTTGGTGTGTTTTCCCTTTTACTTAAGTGGTGAGACTCTGTCCACACCTAGACTTATGCCTGAGAGATAGACTTGGGAGATACCATTATTATAATCATATTGTCTTGCTCTGATGAGCTTATTTTAGTATATTATCCCTCATGTGCTATTTGAAAGATAAAATTTCCCTTAAGGGTGTGGACTATGGTATTTATTAAAATTATGGCAATGATAGCTAGTTATTGAGGTAGTCATCTCTTCAGGTACATTCAATAATTTTCAATACTTTGGTTAATTATAAGAATATCCACAAGATTTAATAATTTAATTGCTCAGTTTAAGGCATAGCATGATGGGAATACACAGACACAATGCTATTTTATATGCATCATATGGAAAAATTCGCCGAGGGATTTGTAAGTCTCATTTTAATTTTTAAAAAAATTAATATTATTAAGTGGACATTAAATAAATTAAATATTGGGGCATGTATGACTTCTGATGAATGCTTTTATTTACCATTTAGTTTTTCAAGATTAACATAGTGCTAGACAATAATCATCTAATTTTGAACCAGCAATAGTTAGATTGAACTTAATTTTCTAATTTTGTTATTATTACTTTATTAATAACAGGCTATCATGAGTGAGTGCCTGACTATAAAATATATGAGAAACTGTTAATCAGCTTATAGTGCAAACTAACCAATCATTATAGCTATTATTTTTCAATTGCACTAAATGTTTGTTTAATGTCCTGTTTTAAACTAGAATAAATTTTGATGTGTCAACTAAATATTATAGCAATTACTCATAATAGGTTAGGGTTCTAAAATTTATTTAACAATTTTAACACTAGGCAACCAAGAGGGGAATAGGCTTTGAATAAAGTTGATCTCTAGTTATTGATCCCTCAGAATTAAACGTAAAAATACATCCAGTAGCTATGATTTTCAAACTGTCATTGTATTAATGTGTTTTGTAAATAATTGTTTTTAATGTTTAACTTTTAATAAATGTATTTTTTTTGTAAATTATTAAAATTTGGTTTTTGAGTATTTTTTCTGTATGAATTTCTTTTCTTTGGTTCCACAAATCCACAAAGTAAAGTTAAGAATATATTTTCAAATCAGATAATTATTATTCTTGTGATCCAATATCATTAATACTTGATAAAAAAACATGATATAAATATTTCTTTTCCAGTTAAAATTTTCAAATTAATAATTGTTCATTTAAGCATCAGAATTCAAACGTTGTAAATTAAGTATTTTATGTGTTGTTTAGGATAAGAAAGGGAAATGAAATGTACTGTTTTCTTTCTATTATTTGAATGCCATTGTAGATAAAAGGCTATATTTTAAATTTATTATTAGTATTTTAGACATTTGTTGATTAGAATAAGCACTTCTTTTGGTCATCTAAGTGATTATCATTATGATCTTAATAGGATACATTAGTTTATTAGAAAGTGTACGTTTCTAAAGCCTGCTAGGATGCCAGTCATTTGCCTTGCAATACAGTATCATTGTTTATTTGATAGAAAACCAGAAAAAAACCCTGAGATCTTTATTTGGCCTTATTTAAAAAAAAACATTTACTTATTTAATTGATTTCTTTAGTGTTAGCATAAAAATATTCATTATTATTTGTCATATCATTATAATAAAAGATTTATTTATTCACTCTACAAGATGTAGATGAAATAAGATCATATCAGTGGATAATATTAAATTGTATAAGAGATTTTGTTAGACATAAGAGTCTATTAGGTAATATGTTTTGAAAGTGTAAATATGTATAGCTCAGAAAATGTGTTTTGGATGAAGGGACAGATTTACTTTGTTCTAAATTATTGATTAAGAAATGATTGGAGTTTTCTCTTTTCCCAAATTATATGTTATATTTAAAATAATTTATTTTATTAGAGTTAAGTTCTTCCTTTATCTTAACTGTATATCTCTGTAACTAATTCTTTTATATCTAACTGACCACTGAGGCCCTGTTATAATCCTTATTGTTATCTGCAAGAGTAACAACCCAACCCTATTATTGTTTAAAAGATATCTTGTAAAGATAATTAGACTGTGATAGATTTCTGAGACATTTCTATAGGTTAGAAATAGTGCCTCAACTTAGAAGCATGACATATGGTGATTAGGCACCATTTTTTTAGGTTAGAATATAATTGGTCTGAAGGTAATGATAGAGATTTTGAATTCTTTCTCCTTCAGCACTTATAAAAATAAAGCTTGTTTAGAGCTATTAGTAAGCTCCATCTAGTGATCATTTAAATGCAAGCTTAAAGGCAAGTTATGAAATTTATGACTATATAGATAAGAAATAGACAAATAAATAAATAAATAGACAGATAGATAGATATTTAGTCATATAAGCAAATAGTTTGGTAGAGCATTAAGTAGATGAGGATATAAATAGACAATTAATTTGATAGATGGGTAGATAGTTATATTGATATACAATATTTATAAATAAATAGCTAATTAGATAGCTAGACAGATAGATATGTAGATCAATGAAAAGATAAATAAATAAATAAAAAAAGATAGATAGATAGATAGATAGATAGATAGATAGATAGATAGATAGATAGATAGATAGATAGATAGATAGATAGATAGATAGATAGATAGATAGATAGATAGATAGATAGATAGATAGATAGATAGATAGATAGATAGATAGATAGATAGATAGATCTTAGATATGTAGATAGATATAAAGACTAATAGGTAGATAATTAGAGAGCCAGGCAAATAATTATATGTAAAGGCCGCCAGACAGACACTTTAAAGACAATGTTTCCAAGTGTTTTTTTTTTTTTTTGGAATATTAATCTACAAAACAATCGTAATGATAGCTGGAGTCTCAAAATTTCAGAGTAGGCTGAAGTAAATTAAGATTCAGATGCTATAAATAAGCAAATTATCCCAATAGGATTGAAGTAGCAAAAGAACAGATGAATGAGAGTATCTTTACTGATCTATCCTTAGAATAGGACTAATTGTACTATCAGTTTTGTCACAATCTTCATCAAAATATTGAATACATTAAAATATTATTTTAATTGACAAAATAATATCCATTAAAAATTGTGACAGACTTTCAAGATCCCTTCAGATATCCCCTGTCTCTCATACAACTGATATATGTCACCACACATACAAAATAAATGATCTACAAATTTCATATTTTGTGCTGAACCAGTACTTATCGGTTGGTCTAGATCAACATCTTCCTAATATATATATATATATATATATATATATATATATATATTAGGGAGATGTTAGGTATATATATATATATATATATATATATATATTGTAACCTCAACTTTCTCCTTGCAATCCTTCACTTATTCAACCTCAATAAACTCTCATTTATTTCAAGTAGCTTGTCAATTGAATTTTATACTAACTTTAGGATCCAATATACTGGGGGTACCAAATTAAAGCTATAAATTGTAATGCCCACCAGAGATCATCATCATTAGCCATATTTAGGACTATAGAGGATACTGGAGAAATTAATTAAATTGTCTCTCAAAAAAAAATAATAATAACAATAATCTTGATAAAACCATTCAATCTATGTGGTCTTAATTTCAAACCTAGCATTAGTCATGTAAATATTTCATGATAAATTTATTATAAAATTCATAATAATGAGACAACTTTCTTCCACAACTTTATTATAAATATCTGATCTCGAGTAGTAACTACAGAAAATACTATATACAGTTCTCATTTATATCTGGCTGGAAATAACTCAGTAATTAATGCAGAGAACTCATAATCTATGTTCATAATATAAAATTATTCTTTAATTTAATACTAGATAAAAATTATCACAATAAATTACTCCCCATTTAATTCCATTACTTTATTTTTCGTTCTCAGCATCGATCTCTTTCAATAGCTACAATTATATAACACGGATTGTCTGTGTTATGTCCTTTAATCTGAGAATCCCTAATCTTATTTCTCTATCACACATATATCTTTCGATCAACTATCAATTCATGATCCCTGTTTTCATAATAATATAATGATTTTATTATAATGTGCTACTTGACTTCCAAACTAGCTCTTAGATTAATAATTGAACTGCTCTTTCTCAAGGTCTAGATCTGTCAAGAAGTGCCCATATAAGCAATTACATTGTAATGGATATGATCCCAAATATGCTAAGTTGAATTTTGATACCAATTTACTATTGGGAATCACTCTAAACACTAAGAGCAGGAAAGGGATTTTATGTCTGCTCCCAATATTCACAACATTACAATGAATCAAAAGATTAAATTTATTAAACTTAATTTAACTATTCCCTGTCATTTTTATTCTGTTATTTCTAATCTATTGACCAAATTTTAATTAATACTTTAAACCTATCATATTTTGTTAAAGTAAACTATGGAAGTAAACCATGGACATCAATCAGATAAATCAATCAAAATTTACTTATGAAAGTAAAGTACGGAAATAAATCATAAAATCAGATTATGCAAATTAATTATGAAAATAAATTATGTGAAAATGAAGTTTATAAAAGTGACTTATATAAAATGATTCATGTTAATCAAATATAGAAATAATCAAGATAAAATCAATACTGTAATTCAATCATGGAAATAAATTATCAATATAAAATTAACTATGTGAATCGAATATGGAAACAATATAATAATGACTACTGAGAATCGATCTTGGAAATAAATTATCAATATAAAAATGAATAATTAGATTTAAATGTGAACTAATATTACTTTAAATATAGGTGCTGGATGTAGTAGATTCTGGAGATATTTGAAACACCAAAACACAAAACACAATGTAATCTTATAACAATAATAACATTTTATTACATTAACAATAATGATAAAAATAAAATAAAAACACACTTAATTATAATACTGTTACACTCAAATATATGATTCAGATCTATTAAAGACTATGGTTTGAATACATGTTAAATTAACTACTTTTCTGGATGACTTATTTATTGTTTTGACCCATTTATTTATTAAATAAATAATTAATAATAATAATAATAATAATAATAATAATAATAAACACAAATGCTGACGCACGGAATCAGAATTCCGTATATTTTTAGCTTTAAGAAAACATATCTTGAAAGAGAAGAAAATCTATAAATTTCTACTTCCCCCCTTTTTATTGTAAACATGGTCCATTGGACTATTCCAAAATAATATATTTGGTTCAATTATTCTAACTAGCAATGTTAAATAATCATAAATTTCTAAATCATTTTATCAAGCAGTAACTTTCACATTTCTAATGAAGAAGGATGATATGTCATAAAAATCCCCTACTGATTTTGCAAACAGGTTTAAATTCAAAACCCACACTTTTACATTCATACCTGTCAGATCTTTATGTTTTTGACTGTATATATATATATCTTGATAGGTCAGTATGCCCATTCAGTTTGATGACCTCAATTTACCATCATTCGCAAAAAAATCAACACTGATCGGTTAGTTTATTAATTAAAATCTCTGTCATTCCTCATCATACATATACATCTGACTGAATCCTTATCCTGTCAGGGCAACTTTATTTTGTCCCACATAAGAAAAACTCTCCTCATATCTCATATCGCCATTCAGTATTTATAATGTGCACACAGCAGCATCTTGGTAAGGGAAATTAAAAAAAAACAACAACAATAACTCCTAACTTGAACTATTTGCTTGAGCCAGAGGGAGATCTTTTCTTAAGATCTAGAGTCATATAAAGAGCTCCTGCCTAGACATCTACTCTCTATATTGGCATGAAAAACATTTTCTACTATTAAACAATACCTTTATTAATAATTTCCTGTCTTAACAAAATAAATGGAGTGAAACTCAGTCATCTCTGACTGCCATGGTAAATAAATCATGAGACAGCTATTTCCCATATATTGGGTGGTAGGATAACTTTACATTAGTAATGACAAGCATTTATAGCTTTATATATGCACACACATACATCGACTCCAGCCTAGATAAATGACAAAGATTAACCAGATCCTGAATCAAAACATATATGAACTATTTCAATTTTAAACAGTCAAGCCAACAACATACCTAACATTTATATTAATAACAGATCATCAACACTTATAGCATAATTATGGTTTTATGACCATCCACTCACTTTTCATATTTAATATTAAGCACAAATTAAAATTTTGTTAAGAATATAAAAAAAATATTTATATAATTTTTCTCTTTACTTTTAAATTTAAATTTACGTGAGCATTTATATTTAAATGGTATCAAAATCATTTTTCCTCTTTCCTTTAAACATTTTAAACATAAGTAACAAAAAAATATTAAATTAAGATAATTTAGTGATTAGACATGTGACATATTATATAAACAAAATGAAATATAAAAAAACAAAAAACAAATGACATATTATATAAATGAAATGAAATAAAGAATAAAGATCAACATTATGATAGTCTCTTTCAATGTCTTTTTCTTCAATTGTCCACCAATCAATTAATGTATTCATTTCATTTTATTTGAGATATCTATATGCACAGACAGTCATTTGGATCAAGATAGACAAAAATGTAGATAGTTATTTTAACTCAAAATGTAGCTACAGGATAATTAATAAATTTTTAAAAGAGTTCTATTCATTACCTTCCCTTTGATGAGTTTCTTCCTTGGTTTGAATTGATTTGTTTCTTTTCTTCTTCCTTTCCATTTTAGAGGCCCAAATTATAGACAATAAGCAGTTTCTGATTACTAAACATGAATTAACTTTTTAAACATTATACTGAAGTTTGCTGCAGTTCTTCAAATAAATTTTAACTAGCAAATAATTCTTATAGTATAAATCAATCTTTTAATTGCATACAAAAATTTGACACTTCTCTCCTTCAATGAATTTTTAATAAGCAGAATGGATAAGTTGTAGCATTTAGTATAAAATGTCTTATTAAAAGTTGATTTCTTCCTAATTGACATGAGGAAAAGAAATATGCACCACTTATATATGTATTAGAAATTCATATTTTGGTATACTGTAAAACTTAAATACATTATTAAATTTTTGGAAAAAAAAACTTTCAGAAATAGATTAATTTTTAGTTAGTTAGCAAAAGTTCTCAATTAGCAAAAGTTCCCCTTATTCACTTTCTCCAGTCCCTTCTATAGGGTGAGGGAGAAAAAAAAAACATATGTTACCCCCCCCCCACAGGTGATTCTTCTCCACATCTAATTAAAAAAATCTCTCAGAATAAACAATTGACCCTTTCTTACGTGTTGTGTTAATTTAACAACTTTGTCTTATCTGAAACCATATCTTTTTTTAGTTAACACATTAGTGATTAATTTATGGAAAAGCAGTCAAAGAAACCCTAATCAAAAAATTAAGCTTACTGACACTTTTTTGGTCAAACTAAGGTTACATTCATTTGATCTAAATAATTTCTTATTTAGATTTACATTTTAAATAATATAGAAAATTATGTCAATTTCTACAAAGGAAAGAAAAAAAATCAAACTCATATATCTGTATCACACACACATACATGTGCAGAACATTAAACAGAAAACTGATTATTCAGATTATATGAACATAAAATATCCATCATAATTTTTTATAATTACAAGCATAAAATCAATTATAATTTCTGATAATCACAAGCACAAATATCCATTACAATTTCCTATAACTTTAAACTTATTCTCTAGAAAGAAACTGTTAACTAAAGCCACTGACAATCAATTCAATTTTAATTCTCATCAACTCTTTAGTAATAGATAACAACATTCACAAGACTTTATCTTAGTCATATAAATATTTATTTTTCAATTATTATATTGGTAAATTATTATAGAAAAAACAAACAAAACCAATCATCCCCCCTGCATTAAATAATGGTAGCTATATTTTATACAAACATAAACTGTCTCTATATATGTTACTCTTGAGCTATATAGCCATTACTTTCTCAAATAAAACTTTTAACTTTTCTTATATTCAAAAAAAAAAAAAAATTTCCCACAATTATTTTCTTTTATTACATTTGGTTTATAGATGAAATAAACCAAAAGGCTACAATATATATATATATATATATATATATATATATATATATATTATATATATAAACTGAGCACTGATATATATATATATATATATATATATCAGTGCTCAGTTTATATTAGGATAGCAAATCTTCAAACATTAATAGACAGGCTTAAATCTTAATGTAAATTGACCACCGATTATATATTTATGTATAGTAGATGATGATTTGAACCAATTGATGATTTCTGATTTAGCATGAAATCTGTATTTTGGAGATAATTCACACGTGTGTTGTCACATATATCGGTTGTATGAGATAGAGTAGATAGCTGAAAGGAGCTTGAAAATCTGTGTTCAAATTTCCTATATTACATCTAAACTTTAGGTATATAAAGTATACTTGTATTCAAATATTTAAAAAAAAAAAAGTTTTTCTAGCAGGATATCAAAAAACAATTCTCATCTGCCTATTGGATTATAGTCATTTGTTACAATAATTTTTATATAAAATTTGAATTTGATATACACTATTTTAAAAAATAGTCCATATACTTTAACATAAAATAGATGTGAGAATTAAAAAAAATCTTTATGTTTGTGATTAAATTGAAAGTTAACTATTGAATAATGAATTAGACATTCACTTTAATCAATAGTATTCTATTCCATGGACAAGTCCAAAGACTAGTCGCAGACTCAACTCATCCATTTTCTACTCCATTCCCTTCATTGCCCAATTCCACAATTAAATTTACCTTTTTCCATCTCTTATATCATCTAACAATGTCAGTTTTTGCTGTCCTTTCTATTGCTTCCATTCATCACTTCCTCCAAAACATCTTTCATTAAACTATACTTTTTTCTTATTATATGACCAATCCAGTTTCTCTTTGCACTTTAATTTCCTTCATCAATTAAACATTCAGTTATATTTTTATACTGAAATTTCAAAATTATAGGAAGTTAATTTATAATTGAAATCTTTAAGTATATTGTTATTGATGTTTATGTTAGTCCTATATAGATAAATAAATATATACTTGTGTTTAATAAAATCTTAAATGTTTTTAATTTCTAATTCTTGTTTTAATTAGAATAAGTGAAAAAGATATCTGCTGGATGGTCATATATTAATGACCATAATAAAGAAGCCATATTTTCAATTTATAAAATCCAGCAGATAATATTCAGCTATTAATTTTCCTGCTACATCTACTATTTATTGAATATCTGAGTGAGGCGAAATGAGATACTTGTCAATGAAAATTTATCATTGTCTACAACATTTTTTTTTTTTTACAATAAAGATTTTAATTTTACTTTTTTTTTTTTTTTAAGTGTCATAGCATCGGCCGGGACGCGAACCCGCAACCCGGGCAACTGCCTGCAAGTGCAAAGCAGTCGCGCTGACCTCTCGAGTATGATATCCTTAAAGCTCTATATACAACAAATATCTCCCCTTCTCTAAAATCAAAGTATTATTAATTTTATAAATTTAATAGAGAATATACTTTTTAAGATTTAACAATCAGAGAATATGGATTCAAAAATAATTTCTTTACTACTTTTATATTCTATAATTTCAATGCTACGGCTCTATAGTAAAATAACAATTGCTTACATCTAGTTTATGAATGCTCATTTAAACAAATAAATCTTTTTCTTGTAATATATATATATATCGGTTAAGGACGGTTAAGGAATTAATCAAAAGAACTTCGGATATATATAATAGTTAATTACAGTTCTTTTTATTATTTATATTGTCATTGCAATAATTTTTAATTAACGGACATTTTATTTGTAATACATATATGCATGCACATCGTTACTTAGTTTTAGATATCAATAACTCCCAATTAATAGTGGTTCCAGTGGTAATAATAAATTGGTAGATGGATAGACATATATATATATATGGGCGGATAGTTAATTAAAAAATTAAATCAATATATATATAATGGATGGATATTTATAGGTAAGTAGCCAGAGAATGAATTGATAGATATAGATAGATAAATAAATGGATATATTGACGAATACACAACCAGATATATGGATAGATGAAAAATGGAAAGAAAAATAGCTGATAGATAAATAGATTAACATATAGACAGTTAGTCAAACATATAGATAGATAGATAGATAGATAGATAGATAGATAGATAGATAGATAGATAGATAGATAGATAGATAGATAGATAGATAGATAGATAGATAGATAGATAGATAGATAGATAGATAGATAGATAGATAGATAGACAACAATAACATTGAATTGACTTTACCAGATATTGAAGATAAATCGTTAAAAAAATTATTGAAAAATCTATTAAGTAGAATAACTAATTAATAATGCAATATTATATTAAATAATCAAACATTCTAAACAAGGTTCGTAAAAGTAGACACAAATCTTAAAAAAAACAACAACCCGAAATCAAAGTCAGTTTTATAATAAATAGAAATATATTTGATTATTAACACAAGTGTGAAGATACATTTATTTTCTTCTCTATCTCATCTGATGAACGAAGATTGTTTGTAAAGTATATTGTATATTCACAGTAAGATAGGGTAGTCGATATTTTAAACACTAGTAGATAATTGCACATGAATTATAAAAAAAGAAAGGTGTTTAATTTGAAATTTATTTAATTCCATTTATTATTCATGGAGTTATTTATCATGCGCATTCATTTCAGTATAATATTTGCTATTCCACCAATGTCATGAGTCCAGGGCAATCATCTCCACCACGGATGAAAGCAACGTTAGTGAGAGGTATTATAGACTGCCATCTCTGCTTGGTTACTTTTTTTCTATACCACAACTGTTTGTTATATATATAAATGTGCCTATTATTTTATTCAAATAAAACGGTTAAACGTAAGAAATATACGTTATATAACTATAGATATATTTCACGCATTCAAAATAGATTTCTTTGTTTTCAGCAGAGTCAGTGAGTGTGG
This sequence comes from Epiperipatus broadwayi, assembly GCA_028023455.1. Classification (NCBI taxonomy): domain Eukaryota; kingdom Metazoa; phylum Onychophora; class Udeonychophora; order Euonychophora; family Peripatidae; genus Epiperipatus; species Epiperipatus broadwayi. The sequence continues at coordinate 3,972,904 of JAQFVV010012430.1, read as the reverse complement.
TCTCAAATATTGTTATATTTATGTAAAAACAAAAAAGTTATTACCTGAAAGTTAATTCCAAAATATTTTTTGTTTAAAGTACTGATAATTAATGCTCTTATTTCAACGTTATTTATTCATTGTTTATGGCATTCTTTTTGTGTTTTTCTAATGTCGACTATAATCAACAAATTATGATAAAAATAGTGTTTTGAAATGATTTTATTTTGTTCGCGTAAACAATCAAGAATTATTGTTTTGAAAATAGTGAGGATTTATTGTAGGACTGCGAGAGAAAAATGAAAGATAAAAAATATAGACTACGGTAATCCTTTAAGATCTGGTTATCTTACCGGGATGGGATCATCATTATCGGAAGAAAACAGTCTAGCTTTTACATTCATTATCATGCAGCAGGGAGATATGCCTAAATGAAAGCAATCCAACAATGTCAACATTGATTTTAGTTTCTCTCGTCATTTAACTATGTTTTAATAATCAAAATAATAAATACAGTAGTTTTAGATTAATTATAAAAAAGTGATTTAACTTTTAAAATAGTAAAATTAAATTATAAAACTAATTTAATAAAATTGCTTTATACTTCTAAACAAATATATTACATTTTTTACCAAATAAATTGCTTTTGATTAAAAAAAAAAGTACATAAAACCGGATACAGGGAGACAGTGCGTATACATTTATAAGGAAAACAAATCTTAGAAAAAATGTACGTGTTTACAAACATAAGCATAAAGCCTCACAACCGCCTACCATATTCAAACATTGAGTTCAATTCTGGACACAATTTATAAATTTTTTCAGCTAGCTGAGAACCTTTAAGCAAATTTAAAAATTACTTTTCAGTAAATGAACATAACTAACTCGTTTAGCTATGCCTTAATTATTAGTCAATAATGGAAGATCACTTATTTTTACTAAAATTGGAATAATACCTTCTTTTACTGTTTATTTTTAGAAGTATGCTGAAAAGGCATAATAATTTTTAGATTAAAGTAATTCACATCTTGAAGTAAATAAAAGGATTATCAGCTTCATCTCATCCTATTATTAATATTAATATACTGCAATGTATTGAGATAATTATTTAGACTACTGAATATAATAACACCACAATGGTCTCATGATGCAGAACTCCCCCCCCCAGCTTTTTAATAAATGTCTAATATTTAATACAAGTAATCATTTACTGACATATGAGTGCACTGAGATTTATACTATTTAAAGTAATAGCTCATTATCAGAGTTCGACTTCACTTCCCAGCTAACAATTTTAGGAAATTGATATAATAATTTTTTTTATAAAAGAGAGACTTTATTGAGTATAAAATGTTTTACAAGGTAAATATTGATTTATATAGTGTAATATGGAGATTTGAAAAGGCACATTGAATTTTTTTGTTCATAGCATTTCCAGAAATTGATCAACCCATGGAAACTCAAAGCATTAATCCTGAGAATATTAACCATTAAAGACAAATGAATATTATAATTAGGAATTATTTGTAAAGTCTAGAGTTTAAATATGAGTAACATTTTAGGAGTAAGATATTGAGGAATCCAATTTGTGGTGATAAGTTGAGAATAGGAAAACACTTGGAGATAACAACATTGAAATAATAAATTTGATTAGGGTGAATCACTTGCAATTAAATTCATTAGGCCAAACTGGAGCTTACTTTGCAATAATACTTGGATAAAATCATTTATAACAATAATGCTAAAAACCCACTATGAATAGCATTTTTTTCTTTCTTGTGAATAAGAAAATCAACATTGGTAATAATCTCCACAGCACTCTTATCCAAGCTATCCCCCTCAAAAGAATCATTATTTAGGCCTCTGGGGCCCCTCCCAACAACCAGACTCTCTCATTCAATCAGAAAAGTTGAGTGTAATGAAAATTTTAATTAAAGGGTACAATTAGGAATTATTTGTAAAGTCTAGAATTCAAATATGAATAGTGTTGTAGAAATACAATCTTGAGAAATCCAATTTAGGTACATACATTGAAAAATAGAAAAACACTTGGAGATAACTTAAAATATGGATGAAATCAATCTACTGTTCAGTTCTTCCAAATGGCCTTGAATATCTTCATAAAAGATCAATCCTGAATACTTTGGAAAAATTATGGAAAAGCTATGGAGAATAAGGAAAAAAAATCTAAGCAATCTCTGCTGAAAAACATTCTAATCCATCATGAAAATCACATGAACAGCAAAAGACCAGCCTATCAATAACAACATTGGAAGTACTAAAATTAAATACGGTGAATCATTTGCAATTAGAATTATGAGGTCAATCTGCAACTTATTTTGCAATAATACATGGATAAAATCATTCATGACAATAACATAATGTTAAAAAATCACCATAAATAAACTTATTTTTTCAATCTTGTGAATGAGAAAAACCAGCATTGATAATGATCACCACAGCAACCTCATCCCAGCCCTCTTCAAAAGAACTAAGATTTAGGCCTGTGGGGGCCCTCCCATCAACCAGACTCTCTCATTCATTCAACAAAATTAAGTGAAATGAAAATGTTTATTAAAAGGTAAAATCTCTATAGAAATCTTTTGTAATTTCAATGGCTGCCATATATTCACATAGCATATTTATAAAAGTTGAAATTATTTTTACTTGTGATTACATTGTTGATATAGCTTGTATATGAAAAGAGACCTAAGAAACTCCCCTTTTTAATAGGGATAGTTTTAGAGAAATTTAATTACCTAAACTAGGAAAAAGGAACAAAATATGGAACCAGAAACAAAGTTAACTGGAGTCCTTGGCTCCCTCTAGTGGACTAAATTTTTAGTCAGAGTGTAAAACAAGAATATGAAAAACACAACCCTTATCTATACCTGAAGTAATGATATGAATTACACACTCTTTTTAACTTTTTTACCTTGAATTGATGGTGCAAATGTTTTTGCTTTGCAGCTGAACTATTTACTAAAAAGTATTTAATCTTATCTTTTCCTTTTTGGCATTGTCTTAATTAATTAATTAATCCGTTTTTATATAAAAAAAATTGTACAATGCTAACATAACACCCTTCAACATCAACAGTTTTGATTGCCCCTGCAATCTTCTTAAGAACGATAAAAGAGAAGGGAAAAGATTAAAGATTAAAATTAAAATGTTTAAGGGATTTATTTTATTTGTATTCATGTATTTAAAATGATATATAAGTATAGGTTTGTATATACATATATATATATATATGGGTTTTATATAATTTGTATATTTTTTATATAATTTGTATATATGTATATATATTTTATAGTTCTGAAGAAGATTGCAGGGGCAATCAAAACTGTTGATATTGAAGGGTATTATGTAAGCATTATACAAAGATAATTTTTTTTATTATAAAAACATTAATTATTAAAAAGTATGTTTTATCGTTTTTGCCTAATAGTGCCTAATAATCCAGCTGCCCTTTTATGTAAAAAAAAAACAATCTAATACAATTTCAGAATAATATCTAGCAGAAGTTAATTCATATTGTTGGTAATTGATTAGCTGAAAACCCATTCTGTGTTTATAAATTATTACCTATCAATTAATAACCATTAAAACCAAATGTATAGGTCTGTGGTTTGCTGCAATTCTTCTTATTAAGTTTTAAGTATTCAAAAATGTATTACAAATTAAGTTCTTCACTAAAAAGTAGCCCTTAAATAATTTTTAGATTAAAGTAATTCACATCTTTAAGTAAATAAAATGATTATCAGTTCCGTTTTACACTATTATTAATATACTGCAATGTATTGGTTTCACTAAATATAAATTTCTTCCCCCAATTAGTAGTTTCTTTTCCTCACATTATTCCATAATCTTGTTTATCACATTCATAATCCTTATCTTGCTTGCTCTTTTTCTAAATTGCTTACAACTTTTAAGATCACTCTCAGTTTTCATTTATCTACATCTCATTTTTTTTCTGGAAACATATTCATTCCAGGTTCATTCAACCTTTTAATTATTTTAACGAGGCCAGTGATACTTTACAAATGTATGTACTACTTCATTGTCATCTACAAGGGAAAGTTCATTTCTTACTCATTTTAATGCATATGAAGAATTATAAGTCAAAATTTTGTAATATAATTAAACAGATTTTATTTCAGTAATATAAATAATTTCATATATTTTGGCTAATTACTCAAATGCTATTAATATACTTTACTAAGTTGCTATGTTAAAGCAAAATATGTATTTGCATTTGTTGTCCCAGGTATCTATAGGGATAACATATCTAGCATGTTATTAATCGGAAATGAAATCTAATACTTTCCACATGTAGACACTAACAATTTTATATAGTCAAATATTCCACTTACAATTCATCACTTATATAAATGTTAAAAGATGTAAGAAATTAGCTCTTTCATGTGTTTACATCTAGAATGTATTAAATTTGAATTATTAATAACATATTAGATATGCTATCCATTATACACCAGAAGCTTTGCATTAGCATGACTTTGAAAGACGTATTAACAATGTTTTGATGTATTAATAATGTTTAGTTAATTAGTCAAAAAATCGGAAATGCATATATAATATTAAGAAAATATTTGTTTATTTGATTGTGAGTGTGCAGGTAGGTAAGTGATTATGTATGTGGATTATGCGGTTGGATGCATTTGTGAAAATATATCAATGAAAATTGAAATATATCAATGAAAATTGAGATGTTACCAAAAAATAGCTACCTAAGAAAAATTATATCGCTATATATTTAAAACATTTTTTGCGCTATTTTTTTTTTTTTATAATTGTAGCATAATTTATTATATTAACTTAAAAATATTTTGAATCAATTTAAAATTGTAAATATTAATTCTTATTAAGCGCGATGTCAGCACGTAATACTTATATAAGGCTAAAACCTTAGTACATGCGCCTTGAGTGCTTAATTTTATCAAGGCGCATGTATTAAGGTTTTAGCCTCATATAAGTATATTAACTTAAATATTTTTTTAAGTAATTTCTTGAGAGATCATGTGACGTTTGAACATCAGAAGTGATTCCTTCGTTTCAATTCAACAAATTTTAGTTCTCAAATCTTTTATTTGGGACTGCTTAAATATATTTATATAAATTTTGCAGAATACTTTGAAATGTATGGGGGATAGAAATGACGTTAAATATTAAATATCACTTGATTATTGTATCTACACATTTAGTTTTTAATGAAAGTGTTTCAGTCACCATATAAATATGAGCTTTAATGATGAAAACGGTAAATAATAAACAGTAATAATAAATAAATTTAAGCAGAGATATTTTCGATTATGTGGATATCATTTTAAACTGAAATTACACATGTAAAAAGCAGAGATAACTTAATTTCTCAAGAACTATATAGATCAATATTAGAAGATTGTCTATTATATGATTTGTATATAGTATTTCTGCTTAAATTTCTATAGTATTACTTTTTATTATTTATAGTTACTGCAATTGAAAGCGGTTGCATATAATACATTTTTAACGGGTATACTTATTATATTTATTTAATGGCCTTTTTATTCGACAGAAAATGGTGTAAATACTTAAAATAATATCAGAACATAGTATTTTCCAGCCGCGACTCAGTAAAAAAAATAATAATTTATACACAACGTACTGTTTTTAGAATGAGAAATGATAGGTAATTTATCGATTTCATAAGGTTGCCACAAACCGAGAAAAATAAATAAATAAATAAATAAAATATAGGAAATTAATTTGTTTTGAAATTATATTTCGAATAAAAGTAAGTATTCCAAAATGGTTTTTTTTTTTTTTTATGAATTGTGAAATATAACAGACAACATTACATATTCTCCAGAGAATGCAAATGAGTTTTGCAAATAAGTTTAATATACACAAAGATCTTCAAAGTTAATAAAACCTTATCTTCACTTTTATTTATAAAAATAATTAAATGCCATTTCTTTAATATGCTCCGTTCTATCTACTACTAAAAACGTATTTATTAACAAGATACCAGTCAGCGACAGATACCGAATTTAAAAGATACCGTAAAAAATGCAGGCACAGTATAGTATACAAAAAATTTAAATACTATTATAAATTCTATGTTATAAATAGGTACGCTTCTAAAGAAAAAATAAAATAAACTTGAGCATAATACTTTTTGATTTTATTATATTCATGTTACATTTTTATAACAAATATTTTTAATCATCATTTATGAGAGCCGGCAGCACTTTATTTTTTTTTTTTAAGAAAAAGAGTATTATATATATACACACACATGCAATATTCACCCCCACACGTAGGTGTTCATAAAAACAATTAAGTAGTTTTTGAAAAAAAATATTTTTTTTGTAAATTTACTATTACAAAAAAGACTTAAATAAAAATCACCTGCAGAAATAAAAGTAACTTTGTAGTATTAGTATTATTAATTGTAGTAAACAAATTAGACGTGTATAACTGAAGTTTGAAAAAAAATTCAACCGTGCTGCAACATTAATTTTTACATGTTTATTACGTGACAAGTGTGAAATTTATTCATTACTGGAAAAGAAGCTAATGTTGTATGATTTCAAAAATTGAATTATTGTTTATTGCTTCTTGTTAATGTATTAGTAATTTGGAAGAAACAACTTACATTCTTTGACATTTTGTGACTTCTGTTTTTATTTACTTTTTAAAAGAACTTTATAAAAAGAACGCTTAAATGTACAGTTTACGTGATTAACTTTAAACGACTCATCTTCATATATATATATATGTAAGAATTTTGAACGACTGATGTCTATAATAAAAAAAAAAGAGTTGCATGCATAGAAGAATTTATTACAGTAAATTTGTTACAATGTTAAAAAACGGATATGGGTATATATATATTAAACTTAATATATATATATTAATAGATACAATCATCAAAGTAACATATAAATTATAACTCTGTAAAAACCAGCAAAAAGTAAACATTTTACAGAAAGAACAAATATTTTATTCTTTTTCTTTAAAAACTTCGGATCTATTTATGTTATTTTTTGTATTATAGTAAATATTTATAAACTGAAAAAAAAAAACACACAAACATATAAAGAAATATAGATGAATTTTAAAATGATTATACAAATTAATCCTATGAACATAAATATTGCTTTATGCTTCTTATAAATTATTTTTTTGCAGACTTTTAGTTCTTGAGAATGATTTTAATACTTTTTCTAATTGAAATTTTATTGTATTATATATATATATATATTGACTATATTTTGCCAAAGAAAGCAATTAATGCTCATCTTTAGGTAATCTTTGAGATTATCTTTATAACTGAGGGGTCTGTTATCTTTTTATTAAATTTACTTGCTCAGTCAAATGAACATGTATCTTTATAATAGAAAAAACAAAGTCAACAAATCCATAAAGTTGAAGAAAATACCAATTGATCTTTCAATTTTGACATTATATGTTAAAAAATTATTACATCATTCATAAAGTCCACTGTTGTTATTTCTTTATTAAGCCAAATGTCTTAATTTTTATAGAATAAATGACAAAATAATAATATTATATATAATTGTGAGTTAAAAGTGAATATTCTAATGATTAAACAAAGTTTTTATTTGATATTGACGCTGCTTACAGTTAACATTTTCTTCCTCTGGATAATTTACTCTTATTCTTCAAAATACATTTACACTATCTTTCTATATATATATACATGTTTTTGCAATGAAATATCTTCTTTTCCACAGATGGGTCTTATACAAAATGTCGAATCTGCCTATTTTATTCATTATGCTTTATATTTCTAATTCATTTATTCTTCACAATATCTAAAGTGTATAACAGTATTATGGGTAATTAAAATGACAATAATATAAAAATTTAGAGAATTTAAAATATTTATTGATAAAATGCTAGATTAGCATTACCCAAGTAATTTAAAAATAAATATTTTATATATCTGCAAGGCTGTTTTTTGTATAATTTACCAGTTTTATTTATTATTTTTTTTTTGTATTTTGAAAAAGTTGAAAAATTTAAGCTAACATTATGTGACTTTATAAGTATCTTCTGGACATCTGTTTAACGAGTGATAGATCGACAGACTCAAAAGCTCATGATTCATTGGTTATAGCTTAACTTTTCACTTTTGGTGTTCAAGCAGCATCTTTCCTTCCAAGCAACAGCTTTTTGATGATATGTTTTGACAATTCATCAAAATGATAGTATGACATAATCAGAAACTAAATATATCTTTATTAAAGACTATTATAGTGATGCAATGATGAATTTAGAGACAAAAATTCTTAAATCGAAGCTCAATAGTCAGTTCTAAAGTTCAAATCTAAGTGGAGTATGAAAAGAAAAAAAAACCATTTGATTATTTTCTTTTATGCAGTATTTAATCTTTGTTTTATCACAGTGTAATACTAAATAAAAGGGGTTATTTTAGTTTTAATCATAAGACATTCAACTCACATATTGCCAAAGAAGTGTGTCTTCCATTCTATAATATGTTTTTCAATATTTTGTTTTCTGATTGATCTTTTTTGAGTAACTGCTCATTGTAAACTTTGTAAAGCTGTTTATTTTAAAAAACAATTTGTAGCGTATTATTCCAATAATATTTCAAAATTGAATAACAATCTATCTTTGTTCTTTGTTTAATTAATAATCTACTTTTTACTTCTTATTTATTTATCCACAATTTTAACCCCAATTTCAATATTTCTATTAGTCAACTATTTAGCTTTGTTTTCACTATATATTTTATTATAAATTATAGTTTGTATTTTAAAAAAAAATAAGAATGACTATTGCACTAAATAAATTTTGTTTTATTATTATTATTATTATTATTATTATTATTATTATTATTATTATTATTATTATTATTATTATTATTATTATTATTATTATTATTATTATTATCGCGTATAATTATTATTATTATTATTATTATTATTATTATTATTATTATTATTATTATTATTATTATTATTATTATTATTATTATTATTATTATTATTATTATTATTATTATTATTATTATTATTATTATTATTATTATTAAGGCAAGAAAAAGGCAATAACTTTCAAAAAGATGCAGTGCAAGCTTCAGTTTATAATAGATTTGAACATTGTAGCAGTACAGCAATTTGTGATTACTTTTATATAAACCTGACAGGGTTGAAATCAAATTATGTTGGAGAAAATGAGACTAGCTTTCCATAAATCAGTAAATATTAAATAAATAAATAATTAAGATATTCTAAGTAATTATGATAACAACTAAAAATCACAATTATGGTTCAGAAAAATTTCATTTGACTAGAAAAGGGCTGGAAATTTCATTTGACTAGAAAAGGGCTGAATTTCGATAACAATATCTACATTAAAAATTATTATTTACTTTTTAACTTACATTATTTATTATGCACTATTTATTACCTATAAAGATGACAAAGTATTATGATATACTATTATATAAAACCAAGGAAACATTCTCGTAGATTAAACTAAATACCTAAAATACATATAAACCTACATTTAATTAACGTGTAATTAAAATAGATAATTACAAAACAAATAAAATTGAAAATAAATTATTGCATCATTTTAATGTAAAAATGCCCTGAATAGCTATAAATGACATCATAACATAGATGCTCATTATCTCTGTTGATAAAACATCAATTCCAGTGTGTTCATAGAAAGAATAACATTTAATATTAAGATATAGAAATGAAGGGAACTAGGTATATATTTCTAAGATTTGGCATTTTTTCACTCTTGAATAAAGTTATGAGTTTTTAATTTAAATGTTTAAACATTATTATGCTCTGAATGTCACTGATGAAAAGTGAAAATAGATAATCATATCAATGTAAAAAAAAGCACTGGTCAGCTATCATGACACCATGTCTGTTTATAGAGCATCAGCCTCAGTCGATTAATAGAAAGAATGACAGAATGACGTTAATGTTAAAATTAGAAAGCTATATTCTATTAAAAAATAAATGGAACTAATTATTTTACTATATATATATAATTCAAGGTTTAGATTTTTTGCACTCTTAAATGAAATCATGAGTTTCTAATTTAAACATTATGTTCTGAATGTGGTGATATTATATTATCAAGGATATCTGAATGAAGATATACTTCCATATCTGATTATATAAAGTATTCTATGACATAATAGTTGTCAAATTAAGCATTATTTGCTGTACGATTAATTTATAGTAATGATAACAAGGAATATAAATAGAAAAAGTTCGGATATTTATTTTATAAGTTACTTATTAAAAATTTGAACAATATTTACAATTTATTATACAGTGTAGACAAAAGATGATAAAAACAATGAATTTATAAAAAAAAAAAAACAAATTAGAATAAATGAATATGTACAAAACGTTTTGGTGCATAGCATGTTGGGATTGGCTACTAATAAGAATCACTTTTTATGTAATGTTATTGAATGGAGTGAAGATAATGATATAAAAAAAACAGAAAACATAAACGGATTTGGTGTTTTGGATGCACTTGCATAGAGATTTAAAAAGTATGACTGGTCAAGTGATTTTTTATTTCGTAGATATAAATTTTTATATTCTTTTACTATATTAAAAACGAACATTTTTATGGAAAATCAAAAATACTGATCTGTATATGCTATTAGCAGAAACCAAAATAAACTCTATTCTAGAATAAAATATTCATCATAAATGTCTTTTTTCATTTATTTTTAATACTATGCTTTCACTAAAATAAATCATATATTCCATTAAAATAAATAAATAACTGAAACAAGCACATTAAGTTCTTCCAACTGCTAACAAGGAAAAAGCCTAATATTATTTATATATTTTGTTTCATCACTTTTTTTAATAAGAAGTAAGAGAAATTATAATGTTTTTAAATAAAATCCTGTTAGTTAGAAAGACTAGCAAACTTTTTGTTTCTAATGTCTTTTGAAAATATGTAAGAAATAAATAAATAAATAAATTTCTTATGCATCATTACTCCATTAATTATGTCATGGTTTTGTCTAAGTTCTTCATATTTTTTTCTAATAATAGTTTTCATTTCATCTATGTATATCAAGAATTACAGAATTACTTGATACAAATGGAAAATAAACATATAATCATCATTAAGTACCAAAGAAATCAGACAATATACATTTAATTTATGGAAAACTTTTATAAAATTATCTATGCATTTTCAGGTATAAAACAAACAAAAATGCATATGGCTTTATTGCCCAAGAGTTCATAAGATTGCAAATGCCAAAATCGACTCTTAGGCCTCCCAATCTCAAGTTGAATGCTCTACCATTTATAACCAATATAGAACATATTGTCATTTATGATTTTTTTGTCTTTATAATTTTTTGCCAATAACTACTAAAGCTAGTCAAATAAAAAAAATAAAGTCACAGATCAAATGACCCCATTTTTTTAAGGTTGTAAGATATAAACAATGAGTATTGCTAATTGCTCAACAAGCTTTGTGATAAATGCTTAGCCAGAGAAAGCATTTAAATATCTCTGTCAGGAACCTCCCTAACCTCTGACCAAGGTTGGTATTTTTAGTTCTAGTGTCTGAAGCTATCCTAACTCCTCTCTGAGGAGTGCCAAAGCACAAAACCATGATCAGAGGTTGGAGGGGGGGGGTTCCTGACAGAGATATTTTAAATGCTTTCTTTGGCTAAGCATTTATCACAAAATTTGTTGAGCAATTGGCAATGCTCATTGTTTACTACTAAAGCTATTGCCATGAAACAAACATTGCTCTATTATTTAGAAATTGGAATCTTTAATGAATAATCTAATGCAGTTGTACTGTGGCAGATCATAGAGGACAAATGTTCATAAAGCACTGCCCTAATAGCTGTTATCTCTGGTTTTCAAAGTTCTTTTGAACTCACATCAATGCAACATTAAACAAATAAATCATTCAATGATGATGATAAAGATTATTATTTTTTTAATATAAAATATATTAATATTCTTGCAATACTTGATTTGCAATATTTAACTAATTCTAAACAAAAAATAAGCAACCCTTCACACATGTACAGTACTGTTAGGTTTTTGTTGAATGTGAGGAAACTCTAAATCTAAGGTACAAGTCATCATATTTTTGTATCTGAATTTAATTATATAGGCTAATCTTAAGTATCTTGGAATGAGAGCATCATTTTAATAATAACAAAAACTTATTACAAGTAAATTCAATTCTGAATTAAAAATGTAATGACTATGATAAGATTAAATTATTCCTTCTTAATAAATTTCAGAAATAAAGTAAAAAGATTTTTTAAATTAATATCACTATAATAAATAACTAATAAAATCACAAATATTACATGAGTACTAGAATCTTTCTTCTTAACAAAAATCTAAAAAAGTATGTAGTGAGAGTTTGTAATAAAAGTAAATATAGAGAGAGATGATTTATCAATATGTTATTAATATTTGATTGAATACAAGTATAATTCATGTAATTGGAGTTTAGATGTAACAATAAAATACTTGAACACAGACATTCAAGCTTTTTTCATCTATCCACTCTATCTCATACAAGTGATATATGTGACCGCACACACGTGAAAAAAAAAGATCCCCAATATATTTATTCTGTGATGAACCAGCACTCATCAGTTGGTCCAAATCACCATCTCCCACACCTATATATAATCAGAGCTCAGTTGATATGAAGATAGCAAATCTTTGAACTTTAATGGACAGGCTTCAATTTTTTTCACATGTGTGTAGTCATAAGTATGGATAGTGTTAGATAGAGCATATAGCTGAAAGAAGCTTAAAATTCTGTAGTAAAGCCCTTTATTGTTACAATATGTTACTAATATATATAATAAGCTTTTGAGATGGTTGAACAAATTAAAAATGTCTAGTAAATAGCAGGACATTAAAACTACACAGCGTTGTGATGTCGCAATTGCCAGGCAAATGAGGATCAAAATAACGTAATTGAGGATATTGAAATGTTATTAATATCACCACAGAACCATTATAAAGCTGTTTCTACAATATTTCTTAATACAAATGTGTACTATAGGATGGTATAGAGTGAAAAATACCATTATTGATTAGTTTTTACTCATTACATCAGAATTCTCTGCTTAGATTGAATAAGAATTAATGCCATTGCTTTAATCAAAAAGCTTTCTTACAAATTATATGATGTGTAAGTCTTTTTATTAAAGTTAGATATATGTAATATGTTTTGAGAAGTTATTATGTATACTGTTTGTAATAGATTATAAGCTTTACTGAAAACTTTTTTAAAAAAATAATATTGCAATATAGCTTAAATTTTTTTATGCTATTTTAATTAAAAGTGAATGCCCTAATATTAAGCATAAAATCATGAATATTTACAGATGACAAATTCAAAACTGAATAAAAGACAATCATTTGCAATGTCAACTAATAATTTGGAAGGTCAATTTTCTCATAATTCCATGATCTTAACATTTGCTGCCTGCCTATTTATTAAATCTTGCTTGTATTTATATATAACATAGCTTTCTTGATTTTTTTTTTATTATTATTTCATTCAGTTTGCAGTATTTTTACATTATTATAATTGAAATCAAAACCATATATACATACTTTATTTACAAATAAAAATTGTATCATTTATAAATGGATGGGTAGGTGTGCTGGCAATATATAGGTGAGTCAAGATGCACATTGGAGAAAAGAAAAAAAAGAGCACATGTTCTTATTAATAAGGGTTCAAAATATAAAAAATTCTAAAGATAATAATAATTTATTCTCTTTATGACCATAATAAATCATGTATATATGGTTTTGATTTCAATTATAATAATGTAAAAGTATTACAAGCTGAAAGAAATAATAATAAAAGAAAAATCAAGGAAGCTATGTTAATATATAAATACAAGCAAGAGTTAATCAATAAGCAGGCAACAAATGTTAAGATGACAGAATTATGGGAAAGTTGACCTTTCAAAGTATTAGTTGACAAAGACTACAAGGATACTCAAAAGTGCTCTTAAGTGATGTTTATATTTTTTGTTCTTTGTAAAAATTTTAATTACTCTATTTTCTAATATTTATTTATAAGTTTACATATATATAATTAATAAAACAAGACACAAATTGTGTAACTTGATATTAAACTTGTATTGAAATGTTCACTAGAGGGAGTTTACCAATAGTTCTAATCAAGCTTTAATTTATAAGTGCCAAAAGAGAAAGAATTGAAAATCTTTATTGGAATGTCCTCATCCCCAGACTCATTGGTATTGAGCTTATGGATCAGTTCAGTGAGGAGTCAGGACTCCAGACACTAGATCTAAAATACTAGCTCAAATGTCAGAACTTATCTAATATGTTACTATCAATTTGAAAAGTTGAACTTTACTAACAATTTGAAAACCTGAAATTTTCAGACATGTAAATGTAATAAAATCGAGCATTACAAACCAGAGATAGCTATATGGGTCTGAACTCAGTTCAGTTTCACCAAATATTAATAGCCTCAACAATATAACATTGCAAAATCTTCAAGGGTACATTTATAATAATTAATAAAACAAGACACAAATTGTGTATAACTTGCTTTTAAGCTTGTATTAAAATGTTCACTAGAGGGAGCTTACCAATAACTCCAATCAAACATTAATTTGTAAGTGCCAAAACAGAAAGAATTCAAAATCTCTATCAAGTTTATGGCTCACCTCAGTGGGAAGCCAGGACTCCAGATACCAGATCTAAAATATCAACTCAAAAGTAATCACTTATCTAATATATTACTACCACATGGAAAACTGGAACTTTTCAGACATGTAAATGTCTTCAAATCCAGCCTTACAAACCAGATAGCTATATGGGCCTGAACTTAGTTCAGTTTCACCATATATTAACAAGCTCAAAAACAATTGTTTTGGAAATGAAAACATTTCAATAATGATTTTGAATTCTTTCTATTTCAGCACTTATAAATTAAAGCTTGATTGGAGCTATTGGTAAGCTCTCTCTAGTGAACATTTTAATACAAACTTAAAAGCAAGTTACACAATTTGTGTCTTGCTTTATTAATTATTGTAAATGTACCCTTGAAGGCTTTTGCAATGTTATATTGCTGAGGCTATTAGTATATGGTGAAACTGAACTGAGTTCAGATCCCTATAGCTATCTGATTTGTAAGGCTGGATTTGAAGACATTTACGTGTCTGAAAAGTTCAAGTTTTCAAATTGATAGTAATGTATTAGATAAGTGCTGACTTTTGAGTTGGTATTTTAGATTTAGTGTCTGGAGTCCTGGCTACTTACCGAGATGATCATAAGCTCAAAACCAATTGGTTTGAGGATGAGGACATTCTGATAGAGATTTTGAATTCTTTCTATTTCAGCACTTATAAATTAAAGCTTGATTGGAGCTATTGCAAAGCTCCCTCTAGTGAACATTTTAATACAAGCTTAAAAGCAAGTTACACAATTTGGGTCTTGTTTTATTAATTATTATAAGTGTACTCTTGAAGGCTTTTGTGATGTTATATTGCTGGGGATATTAATATATGGTAAAACTGAACTGAGTTCAGACCCATATAGCTATCTGGTTTGTGAGGCTGGATTTGAATACATTTATGTGTCAAAAATTTCAAGGTTTTTAATTTGATAGTAACGTATTAGATAAGTGCTGATCTTTGAGTTGGTATTTTAGATCTAGTGTCTGAAGTCCTGGCACCTCACTGAGGTGAGCCATAAACTTAAAATCAATTAGACTGAGGATGAAGACATTTCGATAGAGATTTTTAATTCTTTCATTCGGCACTTATAAATTAAAGCTTGATTGGGGCTATTGGTAAGTCCCCTCTAGTGAACATATATATAAAATTTAATATAACACGTTTAAACATTACTAAAAATAATTAACCCTAAAAATAGTACTGTTATGAAAAAGCACACAATAGTAAATTCAGGGGAAATCGTAACAATTGCTTATTAAACCTTCATATAATTTCTGAGTATATTTTTTTGTTTCTTATTTAATCTATTATTGCATCACATAAAAGAAAAAATTCATAGCAACTTCTAGATTTAGAAGAATGGCCTTCATCATTAGTCTTGCATTTATAAACTATTTTAAACATTTTTATTTAATAATTCATTTTCCTGTTTAAGAAAATGTATATATATAAATTATATATATATATATATTGTACCCGTCACTATGTCCTACCTCCAACGTGACCTTAGATGATGGAAGGAATGCTGAGCCATCCTGATCTTCATTTGATCTGAGAACAGTTTGGATTTGAACTCCATCCCAAAATCCCAGATCAAACCCCAAAGTATGATTTCTAATGACTGTACAACGATAATGTGTGCCATGAACTAGCTTAACAGATATTATTATTAATGAGATTACTTAACTGATTCTAAATAATGCAGGATAGAACCACTCACGGATATCTCTGCGTAAATCAATATATATATATATGGGTTGCCAAGTGAACATTAATACTTATTCTAATTAACGAATAATTATGGGTTGGACACCAAGTATAATATATAATATTTAATACAAGCAATGATCATATAAATAATGATGATGATCTGCATAACTTATCTCTAGTCTGAAACATGAAACTACAATATACAAGTCTGATGGCAGGTTTTCTATATATGCCAATAATTAGGTATATATATATATATAATCTATACTCCGACAAAACAGACATGTGTGATTACAATATGTATAACATATATGCCAATAAATTATGTATGTTAACCATTAATTTGATATTTGTCTAGAAAGAAAACACGCTTTTTATTTATATAAAGAAAAACAAAAAAAACTAGATTTATCTCCCACTTCTCTATAAATCAGTTTATGGAAAGCATGAGAAATACAAAGGTATTATTTCAATTAATACCTGGCAAAGTACGATTATTTAAAATTTCATAGAGATATAAAATAATTTGATTTTAAAAGAGATCAATTCATCATGAATTACAAAGCAACAATGTGGGCCGTTATTTGAATTCAACAATGAAAACGGTACTAACACATTATGAGCATTGGAACAAAAATGAAGTGAATGGTTTTGTCGATGATTCAAGAAGACTAATGACTACTTGTCTCATTAAGCACATTTGCCATGCAAATAGTTGTGGAACATGGGGAAAGCCAGGTTGGGAATTAGCCACAAACCTTTGGTGTTCTAACAAGCGATGAACGAATGACAAAATAACATTTATTTTATGTTTCAATCAATTAAAATAACACCACAAGAATGACCAAACCTAAGAAATCAAGAATATAGCTCATGCCAGCAATGTTAGGAACAGAAATAATATAAATGTCATAATATTAAATTTAAAGCCCAAATTATATAATATAAATGCTTGATGTGACAACTTGGTCAATAAGATTAAAATCAACCTTACGATAGGCAAATGCCTAAACCCAATTATATAATAATAATAATACCCCCTATATCATGCTCTCCTCAAACACAAATGCTGGAAGGCCAGGCTTAACTCAGAAAATATATTTTTCTCACTTGCAAAACTTTGTCAAACCCTTAATGAATTCAAATTAACACTTGCAAGTAATTTTGTTTAAAACTTAAATGAACCTAGTCGGAAGCATAGTGGCTATAAGTTAAGCTAATAGAATTTACATCAGCTCTTAGTAAAATTATATCAGATAATTAAATAAATATTTTAACCTGATAATTAGTAGAACTATTATTAATTAAGTTCTCATAGGCAAGAAATAAGCTATAAAACTTTATACAGTAAATATTTTCTTAGGATAAGTTTAAATGAAAACATTATCCAGTTGAAAGCTTTATTGGCATATCATATCACAATTAAATGACATTAATAATCATTAAAACAAATACAAGTAAGAGTTAGTAAAAATAGACCACCATGAGAGGAGAAAAAAAAATTATCAAAGTATTAATTTAGGACTAGAGATATATCGATATAGAGAATTACTGTGTAACAATTTTAAGCATAATTAAATGAATAATAAGATTTAAGGCAATAATCACTTTTAATATAATTAGCAAGATAGTTCATGAATATATTGGAAAGTTGTGGTTTAATAAAATATTAAAAATTACCAGTCCTTCATGTCTTGCTTGTTGATTCAGGAGCACAGAGTCCGGTTATATTTAGAAAAAAAAAGTAGGTGCGCACTTAACTCAAATAAATTTCATTTTATAGATTAGTTTCATTATGGATTTTAGGCAGCTTATGATTGGGCATTGGAGAGTTCTACTTTAGTAGCAACATTTGAAGATTTATTGGAGAACTTCAGGATCCAGCAGTCAGATCCTTGAAGTTAGCCATGTACCATATTGCAAGTACGGTCAAAGTTCAATATTGAAATGGACATAATTTCTGGTGGCAACTCTTCTTAAAATTGAAACTAATGCCTGCTTCTAGATGATTTTTCAGAGTATGTATCTCATCTTCATGATTTTCCTGCCCATTCTGATCTCTGCCTTACAGCTAAAGCTTTTATCTTGTTACCAAAAGGAATTTTCTCTAATTGAAATACGATCCATTACCTCGATAAGACTTTTAAATCCATTATTTTGAATTCATTTTCTACTTAGAAAATGAATTCGCAAAATCTATACAAACGATTTTAAATTAGAACCGCCCTTAAACTTTAACTTGTCATTTTAAACTAATTAATGAAGGATTCCCCATTGTCTTTGGAAAAGGACGATTTAAAACTTATCGAAGGAATGTGACTTTTAATCATAAAAGTTTGGACAAAATTGCAAAATAGAAAATAAATATTCCAATGTAATGAAATATTATACAAATGCATATTTAACTATTTATAAGTAATACACATGTAATCAAATAGCTAAAACACTCTTAAATAGCATTATTTATTAATATTTTACCACAAGGTAATTGGTAATATTAATACAGTTAAATATAACACGATTAGTTTTAATAAATATTTAAATAACAAAGCAGTTCCAACCAAAGTCAGACATATATGGAAAAAGGAATAAAATCTCATTACAGAATTTGGAAATATTCCTGGTTATTAACAGGGTTTAAACAAGGTAAAGAGGTGTAATATCATGAAGCTTGGATCGAACTTAGATCCAACTCTTCAATATATATATATATATATTTATATATATATTGTAACTATCAGTTCTTGCTGCAGAACTGCAGGTTAAATGTTGAAGTGATATATTTAAAAAAGATTATAGTTTATTTTTTATGCAAAAAGAGTTGTTGCAGTAATAATAGTTAAAATGCATTTGTAACTTATTAGTCATGTCATAGTAGCTATTATAAAGTAGTATTAACTTAAAAACAATCTTGTATTTTTTAAGGTAGTTGTAACTTACACCACATGTGGCCACTGCCTCAGAAGTGATAAAATGTTGATTTGGAGGGGGTCATATTTTCACCAATATCTGGTTTTTTTTTTAATTTGAATTTTATAGCATTTTGGTTCCATTGATGACTTGTGTGATTTAGTCATTTCAATTTTTGCACATTCTTCCAATGTTGTTCGTTTGATTTAGTCATTTCAATTTGTCAATTTGTTGTTTGTTTGTCACTTTCAACCATTTCAGTTTTTTTAATTTGAATTTTATAGCATTTTAGTGTTTTTTTTTTTTATAATTTGTACTTTTGATGTATTTGTTTGATATACATTGCCTCAGAAGTGATGAATTGTTGATTTGGGATGGGGGTTGTATTTTCACCAATATCTGTTTTTTTTTAATTTGAATTTTATAGTTTTTTTTTTTTATATAATTTATACTTTTGATGATGATTTCAGTGATTTTTTAATTTTTTTTTCCTTTGATGACTTCAGCCATTTTTGAATAAAAATTTATCACTTGCATGCTTCTTGCGGCTTGTTGATGGTACCGCAGTGTCGCCAAGTGCCACATGTGGTGTAAGTTACAACTACCTTTTTGAATAATTTTTAAATATAATAGTTTGAATTCTTGCAATTACACATGCTTAGCCATAAACTATTATTTATTTAAAGGATAATTAGTTTTACATATTCTAGAATAGTAAAGTTGAAATAATCTGAGCTTGAGTGTTGTATCTTTTATATTAAATCAAAATAGTATGCAAGAACTTTAAAATAGATTTAAAATTTAGAAAAGATCTTAAACATTTAAGCTAGTTATAAATAAATTGTGTTATTTAATTTTTAGTATTGTAGCTAATTCATTTATAATCTTGTGAAAAGTACAGTTTATAAATACTAATTTGGTAGTATTATAATCTAAATGGTTTGTTTATTATAGAAAATCTTATAAAGTTCAGCTAATTAATAAATTTGTTGACTTTTAAAGTAATAGTTAACTAATGTATTTAAATTATTATTCCTAGGTAATAATTAAATATAAGTATGTGTGGAGTACATGCATTAAATTTGTTAATTATATAAAAATATTTCCGGATTTTAAATTTAAAGTTTAAATTAAATTTAAGTATCTCATACTTTGATTTGTATATATTTTTAAAAATAGATATAGTGTAAATTCCACAAAGTTCTCAGAATTTAAAAAAAAAATAATAAAATGCTTTTAAACAATATATTTTTTTATTACTATAATTTATTTTATTCACTAAATAATCTGTTAAATAAATATTTTTAAAAAAAATATGTAATATTTAATTATCCTGCTTAGGTAATTATGTCAGGAATGTTCTAGAATTAGATTTATTTTTAGTAATTTATACCCATTAACTGAAAAATTGTGACCTTTTAGTTAATTAGGTCATCTGTGATGGATAGTTCAGTTGTTAATATCATACCCATTCTTAGGTCATCTGTGATGGATAGTTCAATTGTTAATATCATCTCTATTTTTTATTACTTTTATAATGCTTTTTTACAACTCACTATTGATAGTTTCAATTGCCCCAGCAATCTTCTTTAGAACTCTAAGAAACACAATACAAATACATGAATACAAATATGCATGAACATATAATTTTACATTATATATATATATATATACTGTCTTATAATTATTATTTATATACTCACACATATCTTTATATAACTCTCTACATAATTATTATCTTTGTATATATTAAACATTTTATATGTTCATGTACATTTCTATTCATATATTTTATTGTGTTTGTTATAATTTATTAGAAGATTTCTGGGGTAATCAAAACTGTCAATAATATAGATGATATTAATATTATATGAATTTGCCAATGCAATAAGAAAGATAAAGTTATAATAGTTTAGTTGTCAATCATCCAATTAATTTCTTTCACATTACTTACTTTATAAAAGTCTGAATTGCTAAACTGATACACACCCATCTCTTCTTTTTACACATCTCATTTTTTTTTAGTGCTTTCAAATTGGAACTTTTTATAACTAATTTTTATTTGCTGATTTAAGTAAAATGTGCAGTCATAAAATAATTATTTATTCAGGTATTCATTTAACCTATGTGTTCAATTCTTCAAATTATTCTAACATCACTATGGAAAATTGTTCTATAACTCTATGTATATATTTCAAGAAATGACATTATGCCCCATTGTATTAAGGCAGTGGTATGCATTATAAAAACTTTTATTAATTCCAATTTATTTGTTTTATTATTTCAATATTTTTATTGTAAATTACTTTTAAACTTTATTTTATTAATTCTGAAAATAACTTATCTGCCATCTTTAAAAGAACTTTAGAAACAATGTTTATTTGAATATTGAATATTGTTATCATTTTCTAAAGAATTCTCTTTGGTTTAGTTTAATATTATTATTGAATTTGAACTTTTATCCAAAATAGCAGAACTCTTCAAACAAGAAATAAATTCAAAAATGTTAATTACTAATGCATAAATGTCTATTGATAGTCATTAGAAAATCATTCCTCTAATTATTTTAGAAATGCTCATTTTAAATGCTTAATCGCCTTCGAATTATTTTAAAGAAAGATGTTTGTTTATTCATTCATAAAATTTGATTTATGCAGATATTTTAAAAAAATATTATAAACTATTTGCTATAAATATTTATTAATGAAAAGAACATTATTTATGCATTTTTCTGTTAATGAAGTTTACATTGCTGAAGATTATAGTGAAAATATTTGTTTTATCGAGTAAAGATTATACTTTAAAGTAAAAAAATATTACCTGAATTTGATTTAATCTGAGTACAATTAATAAGAAACATATGTTTATTAAGTATGCTATATTATTTATGAAATACCTTATTTCAATTAAGGTATGAAATTTTATTTATTGTTGTTCTTATTTATATGAACCTGTTCTTTATTAAGGTGACATATTTTATAAATGCTAATTTTAAAATATTATTATGTTTACATTAATTAAAAGAATGAAGTCTATAGTCAATATGCTTGCTCCAAGTTATTAAAATATGTTTGCTCTTCAAGAGATTTATTCCAATTTGTTATCATGCTCTATTTGCTCTTAGATAATATTGATTTTTAAAGCTCTTCACCATGCTCTATTTGAATGTTTAGTCTTCATTTATATTACTCATAAAATAATAAACTGTGCTCTTCAAAAGACATATTAATCTCATTTATCAGATGTGTTATTTAAAAGTTACAACCCTCATTGTATTGTTATTCAATACACTATTATAAAGTTATGTAATGTTTGTAGTATTCATCATACTATTTATTTAATCCATTTAGAAAAGCTATTTTTGTTTGCGTCAGTAATTAAAAATTTCTGCTGACTTCATATTTTATATTGCCATTATTGCTTAAATTTCCATTGTCATCTGGAAAATCTGGAAAGACTTCAATGCATTCACAGACTTTTATTCAATTTTATCCAGTATAATTTTATGAACATCAAGATTTAAGGACTCTTAATTTATTGGTAAATGGGTATAAAATATTTAGTTTAACATATATTTTTATTGCTCTTCTATTAAGTGTCCAAGTCTCAGATCTATAAGTAAGAACTGGTAAAACACATTTGTTAAAAACCATCCTTTTCAAACACATAGGCATATTTCCTTTTACCACTCAAAGGAGTATGGAGAGATGTATGTTGGGAGTAACAAGAAGAGATCGAAAATGCAATGTATGGGTAAGACAACAAACAGGGGTTACTGACCTTATTGAAAAAATTAAAAGATTGAAATGGAGTTGGGCTGGACATATTGCTAGAAGAGATGATAATAGATGGACAATTGAAATTTTAAACTGGATTCCAAGAGATTGTAAAAGACCCAGAAAGAGACCACATGTGAGATGGATGGATGGAATAAGAAAATGTGCAGGGGTGTTGTGGAGAAGAGAAGCTAAAGATCGGAGAAGATGGATTAAACTTGGAGAGACCTTCATTCTACAGTGGATTGATAATGGTTGATGATGATAATGATGATGATATTTTTATTTTATATGCATTTATATTTCTTTATGTTTCTCTATGATTTTATTTGTAGGTTGAAAATATATTTCATGTTAAATTCTCAGAATATTAATATTGTACCAAATAATTTACAGAGTATTATACTTGTCCATTTTTGGAGTTATTTTGAATGTGTGTAGATGTTTGACAGAATTCATGAAGTTGATGTATATTTGATTATTAAATTGTTTTGCCACAATTTTAAATGACATCCATATTTTCTTTATATTTACTTATTTTATTGGTTTTACCCTAAACTTATTTATCATTATTTTAAGAGATGGTAATGCTTTTCTCTCTCTTATAAATTATTGTATTATGCCAGTGACTTTTGTTATATTTTTGTGATACTAAGCATATGATGCTATATTTGGGCAATCCCATCCCTTGTGATGTTTCATTCTCACATTTCATGAATAGACACAAAGTTCTAGTCATTATTGCCCTCATTTGTAGGTGTTTATTCAAAGTCATGCCACCATTTTATTTTGCTTCTTTTTTTAAATTCCTTGATTTGGATCTTAGTAATATATTTATTTAAAGTCATGGGCTATATGCAACCATTACTTTATTCTGATTTTTTGGATGTTTTAAGGTGACATGATGCCAGCCATCTCTTCAGTTGCACTCTTTTTAAATCAGAGTGGTTTTGATGTGTACATCTTGTTGATGAGCTTAGCTAGAAAATACAGATGCTTTCAAACCTGATAAAATAATTGTTATTGAATTTATAATTGTACATATGGCTATACAAAATATATATACTTCTATAGTACTATTGCTATCAAAAGAGGGTAAGAATTTATCTTTTTAGCACTATTAAACACATTTCACATAGGGCCTCTATAATAGCAAGTGAAATTATAAAAGGTAAAAACTAAACCTATAGGAAATCGTGTTAAGATTTTTAGTTCACTGGTAATTTTAGGATATATTTTACATTGTAACTCATATTTTTTTTATATATTTTGAGGAATATTATACTTTCCAAAGTTTGTGCAATATCTCAATGTTTGCTTTAAATGTTATCAATGTCAGTAAATGTTATTTTAATTCTTAATTTACAATTTCTCATTTTTATCATCATCATATACATTTTAAAAAATCTAATATTATAACACATCTTTATTTATTTTATGCATTGGGATTACAAGAGTACAAGGAAATATAATGTAAAGTCACTTTATTGAAATTATATTACTTATGTTATCAATGGAGAAGATTATTTTATTTATCATAAATTAAAATAATAAAATAATTGTATTCATCAACCATAAGATCACTTTATTCTATTTTATTTATTTTGGTAAAACTATAAAATCACTTTAATTTATTCATCTTGAGTTAAGATTATAAGATTGCTTTACTTTATTTTAATACAAGATTAGAAAAGGAAACTTATTGATATGATATTTGGGTAGCAATAAAATTCCTTTCCTACTCATAATAACACAAATGTTATCCTAATGTGTTATAATTATTTTTAATACAATAATTTTTCCATGTTTAATTTTAATTCTAAATTTAATAATCAATTAAATTAATGAGATAATAACTTAAAGATAAGGTCATCTCTTATCATTGCTATTATTTATCACTAGGATCACAATCTTGTTTGGTTTTAAAAAAATAAATATAAGAATAACATTATTAATTATTGAAGAAGTCATTACTGAAATAACTCTGAGATTTGTTTATAAGATTATTTAAAAAAAAAAAATTATTATCTGAAATTTGATTATACTAAACATTTCAAGGAAGAGTTGTGTTGCTTAGAGGTACTAAGTGATTTCAATAAAGAATGACTATAACTTAGTAGTGATAATTTAGAAGAATAATTGTGATTAAAAGATTTAATGTTATTTTATAAGATTTGTTAAACATAGAGTATTAAAAGTAATCTAACCTCTTTTTGTGTAATGTACTGCATAAGATATTAAAAGTTATATTTTAAAGAGAGTATAAGAACTCATCTCCTAATTTGATGTTTGCATTTGTCCTGATGCATGAAATGTTTCTTTTACAGCAGAATATACATAAGAACTAGCTTATTTAGTTTTGAGCTGATTGTTTGATTAGCCTACATATAATTTTTGAGCTTAAAGTTATGAGCTGTTTATATTTTACTACCTCCTACTTCATCTTTCTTTGTAAGTTGCAATATATATATATATATATATTGCAATCTGATAGAAACGTTTTGCATAAACACTTGAGAGTCAGTGTTTTAGATCTAGTTTCTATACTCTATCTCCCACTGAGGATAGCAAACCAGCTTGAAATCAGCTGATCTGGGAGTGAGCAAATGAAAGAGGTAGTTAATTTCTGACTCTTTTTTCGTTTATGTAAAACAAATCTTACACTTGTTCGGCGGTTTTGGTATAGCGCCATCTTTTGGACATAAATAACAAGTGATAGCAGGTTACGTGATTAACTTGTATTTGTTTTTTCATAAATGTACCTTTAGAGTTTTCTTGCAAATGATATATATTGCAGAGACTTTATTATATGGTGATTCTGAACTGAGATCAGACCCATATAAATATCTAGCTTGCTAGGCTGGGTTTGAAGACTTTTCCGGTCTGAAAAATTCACGTTGCAATCTGATAGAAACGTTTGCATAAACACTTGAGAGTCAGTGTTTTAGATCTAGTTTCTATACTCTATCTCCCACTGAGGATAGCAAACCAGCTTGAAATCAGCTGATCTGGGAGTGAGCAAATGAAAGAGGTAGTTAATTTCTGACTCTTTTTTCGTTTATGTAAAACAAATCTTACACTTGTTCGGCGGTTTTGGTATAGCGCCATCTTTTGGACATAAATAACAAGTGATAGCAGGTTACGTGATTAACTTGTATTTGTTTTTTCATATCGGAATAGCGTCGTACCTTTAGGAGTTTTCTTGCAATGATATATATTGCATATACTTTATTATATGGTGATTCTGAACTGAGATCAGACCCATATAAATATCTAGCTGCTAGGCTGGGTTTGAAGACTTTTCCGGTCTGAAAAATTCAGCTGCAATCTGATAGAAACGTTTTGCATAAACACTTGAGAGTCAGTGTTTTAGATCTAGTTTCTATACTCTATCTCCCACTGAGGATAGCAAACCAGCTTGAAATCAGCTGATCTGGGAGTGAGCAAATGAAAGAGGTAGTTAATTTCTGACTCTTTTTTCGTTTATGTAAAACAAATCTTACACTTGTTCGGCGGTTTTGGTATAGCGCCATCTTTTGGACATAAATAACAAGTGATAGCAGGTTACGTGATTAACTTGTATTTGTTTTTTCATATATATATAAACACTACTGGGAGCACTCACTGAAATTTTTATCTAAAAAAATTAATAAAATAAAATTCTCATAAATAATGCGAAGGTTTTGGTTTGAGAGATTGTTATTTATAAAAAATTTAAAGAGTTTTTTTTATTAAACAAAATGCATATCACTTAAAAAAGAAATAATTTATAAAAGTTACTATTAATTAATTAGAAGGGGGAGAAGGTTTAACTTGATAAAAGTTTAAGAAATAAATTGTTTTATAAAATTTAAGGTACCTTCTCTCTTCATTTAAAACTATTTAAAGAAAAAAAGGTAATCTTAAAAACTAAATAATGAGATGATTTTAGAAATACATATATATATACATGTGTGTGTTTAATAATAAGGAATAAATGAAAGTTAAAAAATATTGTATAATCATTATATAATAAACACAGAATTTGCAATAGCTACAAATTAAAAATTTACAAAACAACAAATTTGCAATGGCTATTAAATAAAAACATATAATCAAAAGCTTATCTAAGGAATGTATTCAAAAACAGTAGAGGAATTTCAACAACAAATATAGTTGGCGGAAATAAAAACCAATTACCAAAGTGACAACAGGTCATCACATAAATAGTTTGGATTTTCATCAACCTAGCAGTTGAGTTCAATATATCAGTTGAGATTATAATCAGATTAAATCAGTCTGTCCATCAGTTTTACAATCATGCAGTGTTGAAAAGCTTTTAGGGGCAGACAATGAGCTCCAAGCCTGTCCTAAATACCAACAGCCTGACCAAGATGGAAGTAATGAACACCTAATAATCTGAAGTTTCCCCGATGTCTAACTGTCTTAAAGAATAATGACATGGAATAGTAAGCATATAATATGTGAAGCAGCAAACAGCAAGAAATATCCGTGTTCTAAAATCCTAGGTAACAAATAACATTTTCTTATTTCCATTTATAATTAATGTAGCCAATGCAATAATTTCAAGCCTCCCAGAGTCAGTTAATAAATGAACACTATAGCATGCATAAAGAACTATTGATGTGC
Source organism: Epiperipatus broadwayi (assembly GCA_028023455.1). NCBI lineage: Eukaryota > Metazoa > Onychophora > Udeonychophora > Euonychophora > Peripatidae > Epiperipatus > Epiperipatus broadwayi. The sequence continues at coordinate 3,945,133 of JAQFVV010012430.1, read as the reverse complement.
ATGTTTTAAAATGTCATGTATGTGAATGCTTTATGGTATTTTATATTGATTTCACATGTTCATTAAATGCCTTGTATTATTTAATATTCTTTGTTATATTATATTGTATATCTTACTATAATATGTGTAAGCCTGAGATGGTGGTAAGTCATTGTTTCATTTAATTAAGATTTATATAAGTAGTGAAAATTAGAACAATAAATGTTTAGTTAAAATAAATTATCTTTAAGCTTAATTTTGTCAGTCAATTTTTTTATGACCAATTACAGCAGTAATGTGTTAGATTATTACTTTTGATTGAGCTAGTCATGGGATATTTCGAGCACTGGATTATGGGACTACTGTCCAAACACGTTAGTTCTCATAACTAGCTGGTGCTTAAGGTTTATCTCAAAATAAATAAAGTATTGGATAGTAGGGGTTTGAATCTAGCAGTCATGGTGGGCCATGGTCTGTGAATGTGATCATCTTATGCATTGCATAGCTCAGGCTGATTGTAGGTATTATTGATAGCTCTGCTATTGATGGTATTCTCCTCTCTGCTTGAAGGGCCGGTTCATTCACATAATATTTATAATATAAAATTATAAATTTATGATAAATAAGGTTTAAACCCAGTTAAACCTAGCAAACAGTGTTCCAGATCATATACAAATGCACCCGGTACAATATATATATATATATATATATTAATTTTGTTGCTGTATTCCTTTAAAATATATGTCAATTTCAACTTGATATATTAAATGCAGTAATATTCATATAATTCAACTTATTCTGTTAGAAGTACTTTTGATCATATTCATTTTAGTCTTTGTTAATTATATAATGATATAACATTGAATAATCAAAATGAGACATTGTTTTATAATTCCTATAATTTTATTCAGTTTTCACACAATTCTTTTATTTTAAGGTTTGATGATTGACAATTCATTAATATTTGATGATTCTTGAAATTAATATAACTTTTCTTATTTTTCATTTATTGTGGTAATGTTTAATTTGCATAATTTTTGTTTTTATAATCAAATTTAAACCTGCATTTACAAATTTTAGTATGATCAAATATAACAGATACTGAAGGTCTATTTTTATCTTTTCCTAATTGTTTATTTTTTTGAACTCTTTTATATATCAGCATATGTTCTTTTATTATTTTTTCTAATATACATTTAGACTCTCCGATGTATTGTAAGCCACATTATCATATAAATTTATGTACAACACAATTTTGATTTGAACTTAAGTTTTTGCTTTCAGACTTGTTAATTAATCTATATGTATTATTTATTGAGAAAAAAAGTAATTTGACATAAACCATTATAATTTTTCTCATAAACTTAATTTGTTAATTTGATACAAATGTCATTGCAATCCATTTCATCTTGATATTACTTTTAGTTTTATTATATTTTTTACTCTTTTAAATTTTTTTAATAGTATGAGTAGCAATATTTTAATCATAAGCAATTTTAAACAAATTATTAACAAATAAATTTACACTTTTTATTTTATCACTAGAATACTTACATAATTTTTTATTTTGTAATAAGAATGACTTTAATCCAGACAAATTGTGTGCATTGTTTTTCTTTCAACTGATTGAAATATTTAATATCTATATGTTATTTGTAATAAACCAGGATTGTGATTGGAGAGTAGTTATGTTAAGTTTTTAGTTTCAATTTCATGTTTTTATTATTCTTACTATTAATTAATTAATAAAATTATTAATAATTATTTTAAATTATTAAAATGAATTTATTTAATATTAAATTAGATGTTTATGTTTCTACATTTCTACAAATGTGTTCAGCAGTTTTTTATGTTGATAAATTTTATATATTTATTTTAAGAATTGGATTCTCATCTGATCTTTCATGTCAGCTGTGGGATGGCACTATTTCTAACCAAAAACACATTAATATAATGTTCCCGGGCTCGCAATTCTCTATTAATATTGACTTTTTTTGTTTACAAAGTTTACTTTCTTTTGTTTCTGAATCATTTTTCCCAAATAATATTTTTGACAATGAGATAATAATAGTTTTTTTTTTTAAATTTTATTGACAAGAGGGTCTTTTTTGGTGTGTGTTGAAATAGTAATTTGTGTTTTTTTTTAAATAGTATTACTGTTTTTGTAAAATTGGATTGACAAAATTCAAGAGAGAATGGGTTTTTTGATGGATCTTTAAATAATAATTGACATTACTTTGATAGGTTTACATTTGATTGCCGACAACAATTAGTGGGAGACATGTTTTTGTGTATGATTAAATAATAATTTACATTGTTACTTTTATAGGTTTACATTTGATTGCCGACAACAATTATTGGGAGAAGTGGGGTTTTTTTTTCGTGTGTGTGTGTGTGTGTGTGTATGTTTAAATAAAAATTTAAGTTATTTTTTATTGGTTTACATTTGATTGGCAACCGATTTGATTTCCTTTCATTTATAAATTATGATTTTTGGTTCTACAAATAAATATTTTTGACAAAGGGACAATAATAGTTGTTGTTTGTTTAATTTTCATTGACAAGAGGGTGTTTTTGGTGTATGTTCAAATAGTAATTTGGATTACATTTTAATAATAAGTTACAGTCTTACTTTTGTTGGTTTACATTTGATTGGGAGGGGTTTTTTTTGTGTGTATTATTGTAGACAACAATTATTGGGAGAAGGGGTGTAACCGTTTAAAGAATAGTTTATGTTACTTTTAGTGGTGGTGTACATTTGATTGCTGACAATAATTAGTGAGAGGGGTGATGATTAAATACTAATTTATGTTACTTTTATTTTACATTTGATTGCCGACAACAATTATTTGGAGAAGAGGGTTGTTTTTTGTGTATGTTTAAATAAAAATTGAAGTTACTTTTATTGGTTACATTTGATTGACAAACGATTTGACTTTTTTTCATTTATAAATTATTGTTTTGGTTTGACAATGGGACAATAATCATTGTTGTTTCTTTCATTTTTTATTGACAAGAGGGTCTTTTTTGGTGTATGTTCAAATAGTAATTTGGATTACATTTAAAAAAATAATTGTTTACCTTACTTTTAGTGCTTTACATTTGATTGCTGACAACAATTATTGGGAGGGGTGTTTTTGTGTATGATTAAAGAATAATTGTACATTATTTTTATTTTTTACATTTGATTGCCAACAACAATTATTGGGAGAAAGGGTTTGCATTTGTTTGTTTGTTTGTATGCTTAAATCTAAATTTAAGTTACTTTTATTGTTTACCATTTGATTGACAACTGATTTGAATTTCTTTTTTTTCATTTATAAATTATTTGGGTTTCCCAAATAATATTTGGTTTGACAATGGGACAATAATAGTTGTTTCTTTAATTTTTATTGACAAGAGCGGGTCTTTTTTGGTGTATGTTCAAATAGTAATTTGGGTTATGTTTAAATAATAATTTATGGTCTTACTTTTATTGGTTTACATTTGATTTCTGACAACAATTAGTGGGAGAGGTTTTTTTTCTATATGATTAAAGAATAATTGACATTCTTTTTATTTGACCATTTGATTGCTGATGACAACAATTATTGGGAGAAGTGGGTTTTTTTGGGCTATGTTTAAATAAAAATTTTAGTTACTTCTTTTATTTTACATTTGATTGCCAATGACAACAATTATTGGGAGTAGGGATGTATGTTTAATTAAAAAATTGAAGTTACTTCTTTTATTTTTTACATTTGATGAAGGTCATTTGAAATCCCTCAAACAATCTGCCCTTTATGAAGTGAACATTTTCGTCGGCAACAACGAGACTTACAAATGAAAGTCAAAAGATGTTTTTGGACCTCAAATCTGCATATATTTGCTGCACAATCCAATCTTTTCTTTCAGCAGCAGGGTGTTTTTTTCTGCAGTAGAACTATGTTCCAGCGCCGGCTTCCATGTCTGGCAATTCCCATAATTTCTAGTTTTCTGTGTTGGAATTAGCCATCTTCTTGGTCTCGGAAAATTTCTCACTAAAATGTGACTCAAAGCATGATCGTTAAAAATTTTACACTACCCCACCTTAATTGAGAATTTAGGAAGCTTATAGCTTTATGAGGAACAATCACAACACTGTTAAAATTGTTAAAAGGTAACAGTACATCAATTCATCTTAAAAAAGTCACCAATAAAAATTTAAGTAATTTTGACATGATCAAGTTAACACACTCTCATACGGTATTGTTACATCAAATACATAACACAGCATTATGATGTAGTGCATGACACAAAAAACTATGGCATTTTTCTCTGCTTTTAGCATCAGAAAAAGCCGCACTGTTAGCTGCTAAGCCGAGTTAACACTCTTACTAGGTTTTATCATAGAAAGAAGACTTAACTCCGAGTTAACAGTCTACCTTTTAGCTTAAAAAGAAGACTTAACTCCGAGTTAACAATCTTTCTAGGATTTATTGTAGAAAGAATACTTAAAGGCTTGGGTGCAGCTGCAGAAATGGCATATTTCTAGAAATTTAGCTAGAAATAGTGCCATCCCGTGACTGACATGAAGGATCAGATGACAACCAAGAATTGTATGGATGATATTAAGAGGTTCAGAGTCATCTTTAAAGACTATACTTTTTAAAACCATAATGTATTATAGTTTATTTATGTCCATGTTCTTGATACTATATGACCCTGATCTGAGCATTAATCTATGCTTACATCATGTTAATAAATATGTTTATACTGTTGAATAAATGCACCATTTAGTTAATAATACATATGATTAGCTTTTATACTCTTAACAATCATTAAGAACTTAATACTGATCATAAAATATTCATCACTCTATTCAAAGATTATCTTCTATAAACTTAAATGAAATTAAAAAATGTCAGCAAAAATGTGTTTATTAATCATTTTATATTGGAGGCTATGAATCTTATGTAAACTTACTTTTAATCCCAGGAAAATTAAAAGATATCATTGGATTATTAATAGTTATATGAGAGTGCATATATATATATATATATATATATATATTGGTTTTGTTGGTAGTTTTCAACTGACAAAATTTATTTGTTTTATAGGCAAAACCATAGTTCTGATAAAGAAAATTTTCTAAATTTTGATTGCATTAGTATTTTATTGTTACTTTATTCTATATATATAAACTTTTGTAAATTATTGATTTTGTATTTAATTGACTGGGAGTGATGATGATTTCCCATCACCCAATGTTCACACAGTTCAAATCCTTCAATATCCTACTACCCCATCCCATTAGAATATATATATATATATATATATATCCCATCCCATTAGAATATATATATATATATATATTGTAATGGGATGGGGTAGTAAGATATCGAGGGATTTGAACTGTGTGAACATGGAATGATAGGAAATCATCATCACTCCCAGTCAATTAAATACAAAATCAATAATTTACAAAAGTATATATAAATAAGATATACTTAAAGGGAACATGATATCAAGAGAACTCAGAGATCAGCTCATCACTCCTCAGAGTAACTAAAATAACTATATATCAGTCCTATATCAACTATCATTATCAAAAAGTAAATATCAGTATAAGTAAAATACCATTCATCATCATTAATGGGATTAAACAAATCAGTACAGTAAATCAACAGTCAACCTTGTGACTGGATTGGAAATGGGTCTTCTGTAGACCGGGCTAACTATTGAGCCTTTGCCACCTTGGGCAATTATTTAAACATAACTTGGATGCACCAACTTAGTGCCCATCCATTAAAATACACAATGTACTGGCCCATTATAAACTTAACTTTTAATAAGACTAAACTAAAAATAAAATATAGTGCATGGACTTTAAAGAATGTTCTCTTTTGCATCAACCAGGATGATGATGATTGATCATCACTGGATACCCCAAAAGCACTAAATACACATTCCCATTTACATATTCATCCTATGCATGAATCTAGCTCAGAGAACACAAGCTCTATTACTGTATGTGACCAAGAGATGATGCAATACAATGTTTAACAATTAAAATACAAGTTTATTAACAATAATAAAAATAAAAACAACATTAAAGTCTCTAGAATTAAGTTACACATATAAGCCCTCCCACTTTTATTTACATGATTAATACAGTACATTTACTTAAAATCCACTCATCACACAGGCATGTGGCTTGATACAAAATGAACATGTTTAAATTGACATATAATGGAAAACAAATGATTAAAATTTTACATCTAAGTGTTGATTTGACACACATTGGTATTTACCATACAATTGACATATAAATGCACACATACATGCATGTGCATGAATTTTCTGAACATATTTGACTTGCTACAAACTAATTATCAAAATCTTAAGTTATATAAAAATACAATAAATGATTAAAGTTTCAGTTAAATGATATATATTTTACATATTAGGTTTATTGAAACATGTACATATAATTTGCACAGATTGTGAAACATTAATTTATCTACATAATATTTGTATATATCACAATAAAAGTATTAAAGATTATTTTTGCAATTGAATTCTCTTTGCTGAATATAGTTTTTTTTCTTTAAAATAAGAACTACCAAATTTTTGACAGTTAATTGATTTAAAATATCTTTTTTTCCCTAGTCTAAAAGATTTTTGGAAATCTTTTTCTTGACTATTAATTATAACTTTGTTTGTCCTTTTTTTTCTAAATTATAAATATAACTTTAAACAGTTTTTTCTTCTTTAATAAATGATTTTAAACTAATATCATTTTATATATTTCTATCAGTTATAAAAATATAATTTTACTAAGGAAATTATTTAAAACTTTGTTATCATATATAATGCTTACTCACCACCAGCTGTATATATGATTATCCATGCTTCTCTGCCTTTATCTGATGCAGCATCCATGTAGTTAATTCTTTAGCCAGCTGGGATTCCCTGGGCAATCTGGAAGATTTTTCTTGGTGAGTTTGGTTTTAGTTATCATCATCAGGAAAAAATATAATCCACATAAAATGTTGGTCTGTAGTTGGTCTCTTTCTATCCAGGATTGTTTCAGGCAAGAGCTGTCTTGGTTTGATAGATTTCAGGCAAGCAAATGTCCTCTCCACATTTAAGGTTATGAATCTCAACACAAAGAAGTGGGTCATTTTCTTCATGTAAATTCAAACTCCTGTGAAGGAAAATAGTAGCAGTTTCTAAATCTATTGTCCTGCCTTCAGCTACATCAGTTCATGGTAGCTATTCTGCCAACTCTCTACTACAGCCAACAACAAACTACAGATATCTATTTTGGTCAGCTAATTTCTGCCACTTACTCAAAAAATTATAGTTGCCAAGCTGTTCTGTTCAGTTCTTACAAAAACTACAATCCAGACTGACTAATATTTTTATGAGTCCTTTTTATAATAGACATAGTGACTATTTTCAATCTGTCTAATCCCTTTGAAAACAAGATGAACATTTTTATCAAAGTGTGATATTCATGTTTTTACTTTAATCTTTGGAATTTGACCAATAGACTGATAATTCTTTAGAATTTGTAATATATAAAGATTTTTAACTAGGTAGTAGAAATGCAAATAAGCATCAATTAAAAAAGATATTTTATACAAGTTTTAAGTAAAAGATTTAAAAAATAAATTATGCTTATTTTTTTTAAATTTAAAAATCAGAATTACAAATATTATTATCAGACCTTTTTAAAATACTTATTTCATAATGAAATTTTACTTTAAACCCAGAGTTATTTTAACCCTTTACTTATTATTATTTTCTTTTAGGAAATATAGAAGATTATCCACAAAAAATATTCTGTGTTTATTTCTACTTTTATTTTACATATACATATGCACACACACACACACTATATTATTATGTGTGTACTATGTAACCCAACTGGTTACAATATATATATATTGATTTATGCTAAAAAAATATTTTTAACCATAATAAATTTGAAGTCATGTTTTTTTTTTCCTTTCTTGTCTTACTTTTTAATTTTCATTAAATCTGTTTGTGACTTGGCTCAGTTGACGATTATTTTTTTCTACTTTTTTCCGTGAAACCTTAGAAGTAATGAAGATAGCATATCTTTGAATGACTGAGGGATTTTCCAGTGATGCATATATATTTGAAATATTCTTGTTTTTTATTTATTATAAATAAATTAATCCTAGATAAAAAGTCATTATAAAAAATAAGAAAGAGAAAGAAAAGGTAAATCCTTGTTTATAAAACACAAAAAATTATTTTCAGACAAATTTAATAAATATAATAATAAAATATTTTTATTCACTTATCATAGTGATAAAATAAATTTATATATATATATATATATATATAGTAAGGGGCTCATTATAGTATGGTAGTAAATTTAGATATCACGATTGTGATCTAGGTTTTAACATTGATAAAATATGGGTCTAATCAGTCTTAAAAATTAAATTCAGGTAGACAGTTTTTATCCTAAATTAGTCATTTAATATTGACCAGTAAATAAGTATTCTCATCTAAGAATAAACGATGATTGAAAATTATTCACGCTTATTATGCCTTGACATTGGAAAATTCTGTCAGTAATTGTAGAAACAGAAAGACGATTAATCTACAACTAGATGTGAATGAATACAAACATCCACCTTTTTATGTCAGAAAATTTTAAGAATAGTTCGAACAGAGTGTTTTTTAAGCCTTCTTTAGCTTTTTGACAGTGTCGAAATTCAAGAGCAGAAATGATTTGTACTCCAAAGCATTATTAACAATAAAAGATTAAGGAATATTAGGTCTAGTTGTCTCTAAAGAAACTTAATGTATGTATTTATTTACAGCTAGTTGGAAATTGTCTGCTTCTGTTTTTTATTTAATACTGTCATATCGTTATCAGTTGTATAAGCACGTCAAAAACCATTTTTCGATAGATACATATATGTTACTCATCTATTTACCAGCTTAACCATAATAGTTCAAAGGTATTTCAATATCTATATATTATTATTGTTTTATGATAGCAATTTGGAAAGTGTCTACTCCTATTCAAGCATATTTTTATTAAATTTATTGGATACCAGTAAGATAAAAATAACAATTTTTATTTGCTTTTATTGTATATAATTTCTTAATTGTATTTAGAGCTTTTGTAATTTCAAAATGAAAAATACTATCGATATGTCTCAATTTAATTGGTAAATAAATGATAATAAAGACAAGAAGACCACCTTGTATAACATGATATAACATAAGAAATTTGTTGGTCATGCCTTTTAAGTTAATAAAAAATATGAATTCACTTGGCTTTAGTAATCATTTGTTTAAATATATAAAAAAAAAACGTATAACATCTTTAAATCATATAGAAAAGATCTAAAGTTAATGATTTTATTTAGTTTGCCTCATGATGAGTGTGCTATAAATATACAAACAGTATGAAATATTTTGATTCCCAATGAAATGATTAAAAAATTGAAAAAAAATATTTACATTTTTAATTATGGCAATTAGAAATCTATAGTCATGAAAATAAAAATGAATTCTTCAAATAGAAGCAACTACTAGATGCTATGCATTTGTTTTGCTGTTTTCATGATGTTTAGACATTTTTAAAACTTTCCAATCAATAATGAATGATTTAATAAATTTTGTCAAAATGTTCTCAACTATAGTCATAATAAAATAAAATGTGTTTTTTATTTGTTGTGTATCATTTGATGAGTCCACTGACTGCAAAAATATCTTAGAGATTGCAATTATACTTAGGTACTATTTAAATGGAAAAAAATCAGGAATGATTTAGAGAATTTGGAGATATTAGTCATGGTAAAAGCAGAAACTGCTTTGAATAAATAATTGTTTTAATTTTTAAAAAAGCATGATTATAAAAAAAGTTAAATAATAAATAATAATAAATGTAAAATTAAAGAAGCTATAGTAATAAAAAATGGAAATGAACATTTGATAAATAGACAGGCTGCTAATATAAAAATTAATGAATTGTGAGAAAATTGGTGTATGACATAATTCTTTTTGTATACATTTGTAACTGTGTTTTGTAATATAATTTGAATCTAATTGATAATGACTACATAGATAGTTGAAAGTACTTCTATTAAATTATAGTATATATTTGTTTTTAAAATATTTTTTACTGTATTAATTATTGAAGATAGTAATTAATTTCCAGAGTGCACAGAAAACTTATGTAAATAGTCTGAAAAGGCACTAACCTGTATTCAATGCACTTTAAAATTCACAATAATCAAGCATATTTTGCCGATAGAGGGATCTTCCAAACCACGACACAAGTTAGTGACTTTTATAAAGCTAAGAGTGACCGTTTTGTCTTTAACCTAAATGTCCATTTATTCTTTTGAATAATTATATATATATTATTATAATTGAAATACAGACATTGACTTAATATATATATATATATATATATATATTAAGTTATTATAATTGAAATACAGACATTGACTTAATATATATAAGACATTTGTCAGGGCTTCAAGCAAAAATAACGTAACCATGTTTTGATGCTTTTTTGTTCATTTCTGTTCTTAGATTTATATAACAATTCAGTATATTGGTTTAGGCTTAAAAGAATAGAGTTATTTTAATTTTATGTTTTTAATTTAATAATAAACAAAAAATTAAAGATGTTTGTCAACAGTAAAACTGTTTTCATTTCAGCTTTGAATCCAAATCCTCACTAATAAAGATAAAAGTCAATAAATCTAGTAGATGAGGATTAAATTATCCGAATATATAATAATCACTGATTATTCAGAATTATTATAGATCAGGCATTTCAAACATAATTGAAGCAAAAGCATTTTTTTTAAAAGTATATCTCAAGTGAACCCACAAAAAATATTTGGTCTAAAAAACTGTATTAATTAGAAATAAAGAGAAGTGAAGGAATGAGAATAAATAAAATATAAAAAATAGTAACAGACATTCTAAACCCTTAAAATACATATAGAATGATAGTATAATGATTACCATAACCCACAAATAAAGAATATTTTGATACAATTTATTTTTTAAGTTTCTGTAAAAATTATAAAATAATGCTCTTCTAATAATATAAAATAATTTAAAGGTAACGTTAATTTGTTAAAAAATAGCTAATTGCCTAGTGAAAGTACTTCTGTTTAAGTAGTGATTTAAGCCCTATCTCTTGTTTTAATATTTACTTTAACTATAAAAATCCTTTCTAAATTCTCATAACTCAAAAAAACAAAATGCTATTTAAATTTTAAATTAAAATTATATTTTACACATACCATTAACATTTATATGGTGGTATACCAATTAAGAAAATCAAGGCTTCATTCTTAAATGATAGAAATTTGGGGTCTTCATCTTTTATATATTTCTACTTATACTTCTTTCTAGGAAAAAGTAATATAATGACTATTATTTATATATAAAATCTTAAATATGCTATGAATGGAAATTAATGATATCAGACTGCACATGTATATGCTTAAACACTCGTACAACTAAATGTGTTTGATCATATCTATTAAAAAAGATGCCCAGTAATTCATAATTAAGTGAAAAGAACCTTAAAATAAAATTTGAAAAGATTAGCCACCTAAGGAGAACACTTCTTTCTCAATTACTTTTGTGAATTAATCACAGTTATATTAATTAATGTTCATATTTTTATTATTTATTAGATCTAGGACATTTATAAAATTAGTTTATTATCTTAAATAACTGATTTATTTGCAAGTTGATCACTTTTATCATCTAAACCAAGTGTGTCATTTGTGAGAGATGCTCTTTACCTAATATCATATTTAATGGTATATGTTGAGTTTATTGACCTATATATTCAGATATGTCATTTCAGCAGTAATCCCATGACTTTAACTATAGCATATATGTGTAGAGATGGTAATCTGGACCTACTGATGATTGCTGGTTTAGCATAAAATATGTATATTGGCGATTATTTATCTTTTCAACATATATGTGTTCAAGTGTATCAATGTTATGAGATAGTGTGGAGAGTGATGGGTCATGTGAAAGTCTGTGCTCATATATCCTATATATTACATATATAGACACAGGTATATAACAAGCCTGTGTGATTCAGTTATTACATAGTAGAGATGTCTGTCCATCCCTTGTATATGTATTAAATGGATTATGTCCTATACATGAGGGGTCATATTGACCTTAGGTCAACATGGGTGGGGCAAGAATCTCAGCAACAGGGTAGTCTTTGAGCAGTCCATCATCAGATTTTCAATTGGATGGATGGTTGAAAAGTTGGAGTGTGGAGTAGTATGAGGTTTGGCTATATTAATATATATCTGAGCACTTAAAGCATATATGTGTAGAGATGGTAATATGGACCAACTGATGATTGCTGGTTTAGCATGAAAAATGGATATTGATGATTATTTATCTTTTCAACATATATGTGTTCAAGTGTATCAATGTTATGAGATAGTGTGGAGAGTGGTGGGTCATGTGAAAGGCTGTGCTCATATACCATATATATTACATATATAGACACAGATATATAATAAGCCTGTGTGTTTCAGTTATTATATAAGGGATACAAACTCAGACTTTTACATGACCCCCAACTCTCCATGCCATCTCATATTGCTGACCCACCTGATCACACACATGTTGAAAAAATAAATTATCACCAATATATGTATTTTATGCTAAACCAGCAATCATCAGTTGGTCCAGATTACTATCTTTACACATATATACAATCAGTACTCAGCTTACTACTCCAACCCACAACTCTTCAGCCATCAATTTCATTGAAAATCTGATGATGGAACATTCAAATCTCACATCAGTGCCAAGGTTGTCATTCTACCCATGTTAACATTAGTCATTCTGACCCCTAATGTACTGGAGAATAATCCATTTTCATAACTATGCAAGGGATGGGCAGACCTTTAATGCACTATGTTATAATATGTAATTTAATACACAGTACAGGCTTTCACACACATGCACATATATAATGTAATAAATAAGGTACTTGAACTCTGACTTTCATATGACCCCAAATACCCAGATCATCTCATATTGCTGCCTTGTCTGATCACACACATGTTGAAAAGATAAATAATCACCAATATACATATTTTATGCTAAACCAGCAATCATCAGTTGGTCCAAATTATTATCTCCACACATATATACAATCAGTGCTCAGTTATTATCTGTAGCATAGATATTGTATAATCCAAGGTCCACTTCATTTCAACAAATATATTTTCAATTTTATTTAAAGATATGTAAGAGATCTCAATTTATATTTAATGTTATTTCATTTTTAAAACAGATTTATTAATAGTTTAAAATATATATGTAAAACATATATATTTTTAAAATGTATGAATACACTCTAATATACATGCAAGACATATAGATATGGATTTAATGACAACTTACAATTTAACTATTCAAAACTTTAAATTTAGATTAATATTTTTTAAAGTTAAAAAAAAATTTTAAAAATTCAAATATGTACTTAAATATGTAATGAATAAACTCTGACAATGTCTTATATAGTCTACCGCAATAATAGGATAATGGATTCTAAAGCTCAAAACACTTATTTTGTAAAGGTATACATTTATATAGGCTTACATAAGAATGAACCATTTGACTCTTCATCTATTTAATTTTAATGATCATAGTATGGCTATATTGCTTATTTTAATACACAATTCAAGACACAATGAGTTATATGTTGCAGAACATATTATAGAATAATGTTGCAATTTTTCTTACAAAGCAGAAATAGATTAATATAAGGAATCTTCAAAAATCTTTCTGATTTGGCTTTAATATAGTTTGCATATCAATATGTATCAAGTAGAATCAATCCATTCCATATTCATGCAACTAAATGGATTATTAATAATCATGTTATATGGGATATATATAATATAATATAATATAAATAAAAACTCATAGAAAAATATTTTCGATTATATTCATAATCATTATTAACTCAACTCAAATTTCAAAATGGAATCATGAATCCATTTTGACATTTGAGTTGAGCTGATAATGATTATGAATATAATCGAAAATATTTCTCTATGAGTTTTTATTTATATTATATTATAAGTTGTTTTACTGTTATCTGGAATATATTCAAGTTTCATTATTATATTATTAATATTAGCGGACATTTTATTTTGTTTTAATATATATATATATATATATATATATATATTGTCATGTTCATGGTACAAATACGATTTTGTTATATGATTTATGATCTCATATTCAGTGACCAAATTGAATTAGATTAGATTATATATCACCTGTCTGCAACATTTTAAGTAACTTATCCACAACAATTATTTTTCCTGGTCACTTAAGCCTATTTTAAACAATTCAATTCTACTATCCAAAAAAAAAGTTATATTTTTAACCTTATTAAGAATAAAATTTCAAATTCATATTTTATTCTTTTTATGGGGATGGATGATATTGTACCATTTACAAATAGATGGTCCAAATATATTGGCATTTGAAAATACTTAGAAGCTTAAAAAAAAGTGGAAAAGATCTATAAATAAAATCACCATCAAATAGAAATATATATAAAAAGGGGAGAATTTAATAAAAAAATATTTAAATTAATATATATAATGCACAGATTGCAAACTAATTGTATAATTATTTAAGTTTAAAAATCTAAAAACAAGATTGATTTTAATATAAAAGGATAAAAAAAGCTCTCAATTAGTTATTTGTCATCTTAGAATGGAAATGATTTTCTAAATAGCAAACATGCCCTTGGGTATAAAGTCAGATAAATTAAAAAATACTAGTGATAAAATTTTGACTTTTCCACTCTAAAGCAAGCGGGCCAATAGAAATGAAAATGAACACATGGTCCACAGAGAAAGGTTATCATCATCAATGAGAGCATTGCCAAGCCAGGCAAGATCAATCCTGGAATTTAATTATAAGAATTCAAAATGATATAAAAAGAAAGCTTCTAAGTGGAGATTTAGATTTAGAATTGTTCTTGCTGTTTATATATTTACTTAAACATAGTTTATACATATAATGCCAATCTCCAAAATGTAGGGGTCATGCAATAAATTGCATTTCCTATATTTGCACCAGCTGAGATAGCCTCCAGGGTGATGGTTCTCTGAAAGCCATAAACAATTGACTTGTCTCCACCTAGAACTATATGAAATGGAAGAAACTTTGAATTGTGTGATATATCAAGGACCCTAAAGATAGACATTCAATAAACCTCCAGCATTGGAAAGTATAAATTTTTGCTTTAAATGAAGTTTGAAAATTAACTATGTAATACAAACTAATCCAAGTATTAATTTTAAGTGTCACTTAACTTTTAAAAGAAATCTCCACAACTTATCTAAGTAGAAATTTAAATAATTTGTTATATATTTTTTAGGTTAGCTAATATCATTTCCATTCTCATAAATTTCTTTTAAATTAATAGTTTAAAATAGGTGTAAATGGTTGCATATGATCATAAGATTATGTTAGTTTAAGGTGTATGAATTTTGGGCTTGTTGTTTCATAGTTAAATCAGTGCTGGTGGATAGATGTATAGATGTTTATGTTAATGTAATCTGGGTGGGAAAATTGGATACTCATTCCTTTGTGTTGCATTAATATACAGAGCACAATATCCACTTGAATACATGACCTAAAATGGTAGCTATCACACTGCCAGTGGTCATAGACATATTTTCTACACCATTGATTTTCTTACACTCTGTTTGGGACAATAAGCCAGCAAAGATGGCTATCCCCATTTACAGAGCATCTTTATATATATATATATATATATATATATATATATATATATATATATATATATATATATATATATATATATATATATATATATATATATACATACATACATATATCAAATGATTTCATTTTTGTATCACCAATTGGTCAGTGAATCATTCCTATCTGTGATGAAATTTATTATTGATCATGGGAAAGATGCTCATTCCTTTCCACCATGATTCATTATTTATTATATATCATAATAGAGATGTAGATTTCTGTGAGCATGATAGTGTTATTCTAACAATCTCATTTTGCATTCGTCACATTGGTATTTCAGTAAGCTAGCATTGGTTTAAATGCAAGATAAGGGATCGGTTTAGTTATAGGCATATTCTTTGTAGCATATTTATGCCTAGTAAAATATTAAATTGTTATAAATCTATTAAATGCATCCATCTGTGCATAATTTAAATCAAATATATTTACTAGTTAATTTAATTTTCAGAATTTTTCCTTTTAATGTGTGTGTGCATTATAATAAAAATGTTTTGTTTAATTTTTGGCAGTAATTTATTTATATATTTTTAATAATAATATTTCATTAAAATCAAGAATTAGAAATTTTACATATTAAGAGTGATATTTTAAGCTCAGCTTCTCCCTGATCTAGTGTTTGGGGCTTTTGGTTTGATAAAAATTGAACCTCACCCATATGTATCTACCACCTTTATAAATTTTTTAGGTTTAAATAGCTTATTGGCATACTGGCATAGCAAATAAGATTGTGAGGTTCTGTTGATCATTATAATAAATGTATCATAAATTAAATTTAAATTTATGGAAAACATCTTATTGATCATAGATGAATTAGAGAAAACTTGTTTAGCCTCATAATTATCAATTTATAATTGATGTTTTAGGGAATGTTAGCCCTGATTACATTGATATAATCTCTTTTTCTATTTTTATTAAATTAAAAATCCATGAAAATACTTAATTCAGCATGTATATAGACAAATAAAATATATGTTAATTAAAAACTAATATAATGACAATAAAAATAATAAATATAATGGTAATTAACTTTTATATACAGTTTCTCAATCCACAGAAGTATACATTTGGTTAATTTTTTACCCCTCCTCAATTGCTGTTAAATTAAATAAAAAATATAATGGAAGCAAACTTCATCAACTCAATTCACATGAATTCCAAATTAATTATATTCATTTTATTTCTATCTATTAAAATTGCCTCAAGGTGCACTATTGAAAAAAGATTAAAGGAATATGAATTGTTATACAAGCCTGTGAAAAGTAAAAATAATAGTGATTTAATGACTGTTTCAGTTTTCTTGGATCATGGCATGACATGTAAATATAAATTAAAGTTTGATATTGAAAGTGTTAAGATTCTTCATGAAGAGAGAACCATAATTAAAGAAAAGTTAAAGAAGCAATTTTAATAAATAGAAATCAAATGAATATAATTTATACACAAGCTGCTAGCATTAAAATTTGGGATTCATGGGATTTGAGTTGATGATGTTTATTTTTACGGTTATATATATATATATATATATATATATATATATATCATCAACCATTATCAATCCACTGCAGGATGAAGGTCTCTCCAAGTTTAATCTATCTTCTCCGATCTTTAGCTTCTCTTCTCCACAACACCCCTGCACATTTTCTTATTTCATCTATCCATCTCACATGTGGTCTCTTTCTGGGTCTTTTACAATCTCTTGGAATCCAGTTTAAAATTTCAATTGTCCATCTATTATCATCTCTTCTAGCAATATGTCCAGCCCAACTCCATTTCAATCTTTTAATTTTTTCAATAAGGTCAGTAACACCTGTTTGTTGTCTTACCCATACATTGTGTTTTCGATCTCTTCTTGTTACTCCCAACATGCACCTTTCCATACTTCTTTGAGTGGTCTGAAGTCTCTGTATTGCTCTTCTATTAAGTGTCCAAGTCTCAGATCCATAAGTAAAAACTAGTAAAACACATTTGTTAAAAAACATCCTTTTCAAACACATAGGCATATTTCCTTTTAGTATCAAGTTATTTCTACCAAAAGCACTCCAACCAAGTTTAATTCTATGATTAATTTCCTCCATTATGTTTCCATCTGTATTAATAATCTGACCAAGGTATTTGTAACTGTTAACTTCTTCTAATTCTTCATAATCAATCTTTATTTTCATATTTTGAGCAAATCGATTAAACATTACTTTAGTCTTTTTAACATTTATCTTTAGTCCTACTTTTCTACTTTCATCTGCTAACTCCTGCAACATTTCCTGCAGCTCTGAAGCATTATTTGCAAAAACAACTACATCATCTGTGAAATCTAAATGACTTAAATACTCTCCATTTACTTTCACTCCTTTAGTTTCCCATTTTAATCCACAAAATACTTCTTGCAGCACTGCTGTAAAGAGTTTTGGAGATATGGAGTCACCTTGTCTTACACCTTTCTCAATGTTGATTTTTCCAGTATCATTATGTAATCTAATTGTTGCTGTTGCATTTTTATAAATATTCTTTAAAATATGACAATATCCTGGATCTATACCTTGATGATCCAATGCTTTAATCACTGAAGAAATGTGTATAGAATCGAATGCCTTTTCATAATCTACAAATCCAAAACATAATGACAACTCATATTCATTTGTCCTTTCTATGACTTCTCTCAATACCTGGATATGATCTATTGTACTAAAACCACTTTTAAATCCAGCTTGTTCTCTTGGTTGGTGGAAATCCAAAGTTCTCTGTAGACGAGTTGTAATTATCTTGGTAAAAATTTTATATAAAACTGATAAAAGGCTGATAGGTCTGTAATTTCTAATATCTTCTTTATCACCTTTTTTAAATATTAATATTATTACTGCATTCTTCCAATCTTCCGGTACATCTTTATCATTTAGACATTTGGTATATAACTTTGCTAAAATTGTTTCTATTTCTTCACCTGCTTCTTTTAATATATCAATTATAATTCCATCATTTCCTGGAGCCTTTCCTTTCTTCATACACTTAATTGCATGTCTCACTTCTTCATTTAAAATTCTGGGCAATTCGGAAGATGTAATAGATATAGGAGGTACTTGTTCTTTATTACTATATAATTCTTGATAAAAATCTTCTACCAATTTCATGATGTCATCTCTCTTTTTAGTAACAATTCCCTCTTTTTTTCTTATTGCAGATATAAATTTCCTACCAATACCAAAATGTTGTTTAACATTTTTGAGACTTTTATTTTCTTCTACAGCTTTCCTTGCTATTTCACAGTTATACTTTCTTATATCATTTTCAACTCTTTTCCGTACCATTTTACAAAATTCGAGATATTCAATTCTTTTTAATACATCATTTTTGTATATCTTCATATTCCTTCTTTTCTTCATAAATTCTCTAGTCTCAGTAGAAATTTTATTAGTCAATTGCTGCTTTTTTTTACCAGCTATGTTTGTTGCAGTTTTTAAAAGTGTATCAGTTATTTTCATATTAATTTCATTCAAATCTGTATCATGTTCAAAATCTCCTAACACTTGAAACCTATTTGTAAGTTCTAATTTAAATTCATTAGAATGTTTCTGAAGATTAGGAATATCAACTGTAAATATTGTTTTTCTTAATAATTTTTGTCTCTCTAGTTTTACATTAACACGTAACTTACACCTTACTAATCGATGATCACTTCCTGTGTTAAATTTATTAAGAACATTACAATCTTGAAATATGTATTTTCTGTTAGTCAAAATATAATCCAATTCTGCTGTACCTTCATTTGGATGCTTCCATGTCCATTTCCTTTTAACATTTTTCTCAAAAAATGAATTCATAATATAAAGTTTTTCTTTTTCTGCAAACTCCATAAGTCTATGTCCTCTCTCATTTCTATTACCATAACCAAAATTACCTACAGCAATTTCATCTTTCATTTGTCTACCAATTCTAGCATTAAAGTCTCCCATAACAATTTTAAAATGTTGTTTACTCTGATCAAAAGTCTTTTGTACATCCATATAAAAATCTTCTACTACTTCATCACTATGAGAACTTGTTGGGGCATAAACCTGAATTATCTGCATTTGGTATCTGCTATTAAGTTGTATAACTAATCTTGCCACTCTGTCCGATACACCATCAATCTCCACAATATTGTTCTTCCACTTTTTATTTATAATGAATCCTACTCCACTTGTATTTCCAATATGTGTGCCTTTATAATAGAGTATATGTCCACTTTTTAAATCAATTGTTTCTTCTCCTTTTCTTCTAACTTCACAAAGTCCAATAATGTCCCATTTAATATAAGACAGTTCTTCTTCTAATTCTTGCAATCTTCCTTCACTTGAAAGTGATCTGCAGTTGTAAGTACCTAAATAAAAAGTCGTCATCAAATGGCAGCATGGGTCCGCAATCAGGGGATTCTTAGCACCCTCCGCCTTCAGTCACCAACCGCTGCCTTGGTTGGTGACTTTACAGCCTCCTGGGAATAAGGGCCATGCTTTATTTTTGTTGTCATAATTGTATATATGTATTGAAAAAATATTTATCATTTACACAAACATTCATTCTGCCTTATCAGGCACTGAGAAGAAAGACCATGGTGTTTCTTGATCTTAAACTCAGAGGTAAAAAGCCAATAAACTCACCATGCTGGCTAATGCATGTTCGTGAGCAGCCCATCCATGTTCGTATACTATATGAATAATCACATAGTAATAACAGCTCTAACGACAAGAACATATGGAGTGGACATTAGGAATTTGCCCTGCTCATAGGCACATATAATTTTTATCTAAAATTATTATTAAAGTAATCTTTCATAAAAGAAAAACATAAAATTAAATGTTGAAGAGTTTATTGCAGCTTGTTTTCGAAAAAGATAAGAATTAAATAGTTTTCTAGCGTTAGTTTTTGAAATAAAAAAAGCTACAATTAATTAATCAAAAGGGGAGAGGGGGAGTCTTGGTTTGAGAAATGAAACTAAAGGTTTACAAAAGGAAATAAATAGTTTTTATTAGTATTCGTAAAAATATAATTTAAAAAGTTAAAACATACAAATCTCTTTTTATTCAAGTTTAATTAAAGAAAAAATAATGTTAAAACTAATATATGTGGATATATATGTGCGATTGTCAACAATAGAATAAATGTTATTATAAATAAATGGAAGTTAAAGAAGATTATCATTAAAAAACACGGCAATGGCTATTAATTAATTAGAATATAAAACAACATTTCTGCATGGCTATTACTAATTAAACAATCTTCCAAAACACGTTTATCAAAGGATTAATTGCTAAAGAATTTTGACAACAGATATTTGCCGGAGGATATGAAAGGGACAACACGTTGTCAGTATAAATACTGAATATTTTTATCGGACAATCAGTTGAGACAGTTCAATTCACAAATTAGTTGAGACAATCAGTTCACAAAAGTAATTGAGTAGTGCTGTTCAGAAATTAATTGAGTCAGTTAAGAAACAAAATGCAGTGTTGAGAAGATTTTGGGAATTCACGCCTCTCCACAGCCTAAAAAGTCCGATGAAAACAGCACGATCTGCCCGTGAAATAATGTCAACGTAACAACTTAGAAAATCTCCGTCAGTATTTAATTGTCTCCGATAATAATAATCGTGAAAATCAGGAAACTCAGCAAGGAAATGTCCCAGCTGGCTGGTAAGCATTCATAATGGAAATATTCTCACCGAAAGCAGCCTCCAAAGAGAACAAAATTCTATGTCTATATTCAAAAGCCTAGGTAAAAACATTTGCTTATTTCGTTTATACTGTAATAGCCATTGCATTACATTAATTCGTACGAATCTTTCAAGAGTCTAATTATATGAACTTTATATCATACATAAATGAACTATTGATATGTGTGGTTAAATTTCAAATGCTATGTAATACTTTATTATTATTATGTGTGTGCGAGTTAATATGTGCGTGATCATTATATCAATATTTATTAGTTAAATTAGAGTGTTCTGTTATTAAATCTATAGGAATATTTAAACTATTTAGAAATGTTAATTTAAAATATGCATGTGTTTTATTAGAATTATAAAATGTTTAAATTTAGTAAATAAATGTTAGTTAATAAATTATCTTTAAAATTAAACTTTATTTGTTGGTCAATTCTTTTTATCAATTCCTTTTATCAAGTCTTTTAACCACTAATTAAGTATAATCTATTAGTGATTACAAACAACTGAGCTAGTTGTGGATTTAGGCGTTGAGTTAGTGGCCACTGTTCAAAGTGCATTGTCTATTCTTTTAGTATTCTTTTAGAATAAGCAGCTGGCGCCCGTGTTTATACACAAACAAAACAAAGTGCTTTGAACTTGGTGTTGAACTCAACAGCCAAGAAGAAGCTATGTCCTGGAAATGTAATGCTAGTTATATACTTTATAGCTATCGTTTGGGCATACATACTCTCTGAGTATGTTCTTCTCTGCCTAAGAGGCCGGTGTTTTCGAATGCACATATTTGAACACGGTTCAATATATATATATATATATTTAATTTAATACATGAAAAATTTACAATGTAATTTCAATATTTGCATACATATTTTGATGATAAATAAAAGAGAAATAGACAAAATAAAGCAAAGTAAATAATGGCAACTGCATTCTGATGTTCCAAATATATATATAATACATTGGAATGTATAGAAATATATATTTTATATATGATACCTTATGCTTGACCATGAAATGGAATGGAATAAAAAAATGCTAATGGCTATATTGCTCAGCAGTTCATAAGAAAATTTGGGTGCCAGATCTGGGATTTCCAGAATCAATTCTGGGATCTCCTGATCCCAAGACACATGCTCTACTACTGTGATAAACTGTGCATGAATGTAATGTAATGTGAGAAATAGCTATTAGAGAGAAATAACCAATTAGTTAGTTATATTCAAAATATATAAAAGTAAAATCTGAAATGCATTCAAATGAATTTTTTTCAAAACAATTTGATGAGTTTTTATGCTGAAGTAGCATGAATAAATGATGATGATCTCTACATATAAAAAGGTGCCATTTGCTACATGATTTTACCTACACTTTTATAAGTCTAAACAAAAATTAATTATTCCCCAAAATTATTAACCATTTCTCTACTGTTCAGCCTTAAAGTGATGCAATGAAGGTGGACTGAATTTATTATTGATAATGATATTATCTTAACATCACCTATGCCTTAAATATAAAATACAAAAGTTTTAACTTTTAACAAATAATTTAATAAATTGTGCAAGAATACAGTATAAAATGAATATTTTCCAGGCTAAGTGCTGAATAATTTTCTTGGCACTTATTAATATTCCTATTCAAAATAGTAACTTTGAAACTCATATATTTCCAATTAGGTATGTGTTAATTAAAAAATATTAACATATAAAACTTTTTATATTTGATAACAAGAACTCTCTATACTAATATATTCATTTTTTAAATAAACAAAAAATGAAATGAATTATGTTTAAGCCCAATCAACATTTATTTCTCAAATTTCTCATGAAACTGAATTGTGGACTCATGATTTCATTAGATATATATTGCTAGAAGAGAGAGAGGGAAAAATATTGTAATTTTTAAGATATGCATAAAACATTAAGTATCACATAAATAGACACTGCATTAAAAGTACACACACGCACACTTATAAAACCAAAATTAGTAATAAAAAAGTACAAAACTAGATTAAATTTTCCAAATAAATATAAACTTCTCATATCAGCTTTCTAGATTTTGAATTTCAATTTTTTTTTAAACTTGAGTGCAGACTTTTGAATTGATACTTTGTTCGAACAATGGTATGAATCCAGAAGAATATTTCTGAAATTTGCTTTTTTTCCAATAATTGTTTTCTGAGGAGTGCTTCCTTTACTGTTGACAAATTTCTTCTTGTTTTTGAGTTTAAATTTTCTTTTTTTTGTTTCCTATCAATTAAAATTCTATTAAGCTTTCATCATTACGATTGGAGATTTTGAAGATAGCTATTTTATATTCAGTTAATGACATTATAAATGAGAAAGATAAATTCAACATGTAGAGACAGTACATTGGAAATTTCAGAAGGCTATATTCCGACAGCATTGGATATAACTATGTCAGTGATTATAAACTGCGTGCTGAAGTTATTCTACTTTGCAATAACATAAGACTTCATATTCTAGGCATTACCAGAACTTTTTATTCCGTCATAACAAATACACAACTAATTGAAATCTGGCTTGCTAGCTAATTTCATTTGCAACACAGCCTACATATACTTAGTAGACAATTATTAAATACTGAAATAGATTGCCTCAAATAAGAGACTACTTTTTCAACTTATAAACAATCTAGACCAAATATCAAAATCTTTATTTAAATAAGTGCATGATTTTGATATATCCTTAAACAAGCTTTATTGTGTACTCTATATTGATTTTTTAAACTATTTCCCAATTAATACAATTTCTAAATAAATTAATTGTTATTTTAATTAACTTGAAAACAAAAAATGATTTTAGCTTTTATATTTATTTCCTAAAGTGTAAAATTTTTCACATTTAAATTTACGATATTTTTTATCTATTTTCATTTTATAATTAAAGACGAATAATGTTTATTAATTCTAGCTAGTATTTTTTATTATACTAAATTATTTATTTTTATAGTATATAAAAATTAATATAATAATTGTGCATTCATTCAATCAGTTTCCAACTTTCTTTCACTAAATAAATTAATAAATCTCTGATTATGATCAGTATTCTCACGATATTTCTTTTTAACAGGGGATTGCATAAATCTATTATTTGGTTGTTTTATTAGTTCTTATTTTTATTTTATTTAGTAAGTCTTATTGAAGATTTTATGGATTTTTAATAAGGCAATATTCATTTATTATGAAAAAGCTGAAAATTCAGTTAATGACTTTATCTTTCTATATATTAAAATTGGCACGATAGCAAACTCCTTTACAACGACTTATTTATTCATCCGTACAAAACACTTTTCAATCTCATATTAAATAATATTATATAAAAATTAAAGTGACTTTTATCTATATATAACTGTACTTTTTCTATAAATTATTTTTAGTAGAAATTTTCATAACTCAAAAGCAATAATATTATTGATTTGAAATAAAGCAATTATTTAGAAAAGATGTACAATTTTTGTCATATATTTATATCATTGATATATAAAGATCTTTGATTGTAATTTCACTATATTTGCAAAATTTTATATAATTATTTAATATTCTTTCAATGTAATGAACAAGAAAATATTAAAACATTTAAAGATCAAACAGGTTTGAGTTTGAAATACGAAATAATTTATTTGAAATTAAATTCTTTCCATACCATATAATACTATAATCATAACATAATAAAAGAATAGGGAGTTGCGATCTATAAATAATGTAAGTGTTGAATAATAAATTGAATCGAAGTCAAAATGAATATTTAAAGCTGAATTTTACGTACTAATGAGAAGTGAGGCGGCTATAAACACCATTTCTTAGAAAGAGGGATACTGAAGTCTTTTTAATTGATGGCATGGATATATTTGGCAATTGACAAAGCCTTCCCATATTTTCTCTTTAGTATTTAATAAAGAAATAAATCATATGAAAATAATTAGTAAATATTTAATCTTTATGTCCTGTGTGCTTGCTGCAATGGTAGAACGATTGGTTCTGGAACTCAATATTCATGGATTGCAGTTTCAGTTTTGTTACTTCCAGTGTTTAGACATTCTTATAACTCTCAAGCATGCATTTTTATGATTTTTTGTAAGTTTATAAAGGATTTATGTATAAAAAATTATATCATAAAGTCTTTTTTATTCATATGTCATAGCATCTGCTGGGAGGCAACCCGCAACAACCATCTGCAAACAACTGCTTGCTTCCAAGGGAACTGCGCTGACCTCTTGGCTAACAATGCTTGAAATCATAAAGACTTATATGAGTCTATAAAGTAAAATTCTGAAAATTAAACAGAAAATGGAGAAAGCATATGTATATAATTAAACCATCCCTGAAAATAAAACAGATGGAATAAACAAAAATATATAAGAAGGAAAAAAAACTTGCATTGTATTGTTTACATTCAGTTGTCAGTAAAATAAAATAAAATAAAATTTAGAAAATAAAATAATCTTATGAATAAATCAATAGTAATACAGAAGCTTACTTATAAAAAAAACAGAGAATTAAATCATCTTAGAAAAAAACAAATTATGTAAAAATGGCTGAAGACTATTTATGACAATGCATATATAATGATTAAGAAGAATATAAATAATATCCAAAAGAAATAAGAAAAAAAAAAACACATTCTACAGAGTGTAGACACAAAGTATAAGTACAGAAAAATGTAAAAGCTTTGACTAGGAGTAGTAAAATTTTTAATCAGAGATATTATTCAAAAGATAGAAGTAAAGAAACAAGTTGATGAAATAAAAAAAGTCTTATTAAAAAAATTATTTACAATAATAAATTGTGTTTAAGCACAAAAGTAGATAATTCATCTTTGCTTAATAAATAATCAGATGTTTTTATTCCATGTTGTTGATAAAAAAAATTATGCATCAAGCATGTCATCTGGCCATGAACCATGAAACTTGAGTTTCAGAATTTGTCACTTTATTATTATACTAAATTACACAAGGTGGTCTTTGCTAAAAGGATGCAGAAAATATCCATAACTCAACTTAAAAAAAACAATAAGTAATAAATTTATCCATAGCAAATTTGAAAAGCTATCTAGATATATCAATTTAATAGTATAAAGAAGTACTTGTGGCAATTATGGAAAATATAAATTGTGCACTAAACAAATGAAAGAAAAAGTTAAAGTGATTAATAATATTCAAGAGAATAGAAAATCAATAGTAAAAGTAATTATTATTATTATTATTATTATTATTATTATTATTATTATTATTATTATTATTATTATTATTATTATTATTATTATTATTATTATTATTATTATTATTATTATTATTATTATTATTATTATTATTATTATTATTATTATTATTATTATTATTATTATTTTTATATTATTATTATTATTATTATTATTATTATTATTATTATTATTATTATTATTATTATTATTATTATTATTATTATTATTATTATTATTATTATTATTATTATTATTATTATTATTATTATTATTATTATTATTATTATTATTATTATTATTATTATTATTATTATTATTATTATGTTTCAAAGCAAAACTTTATTGAGTCTAAAAAGTTACAGAGTCATATATTGATTTTTTACAAATGAAAAACAAATTACAACTTTCAGTATATAAGTCTTTATCTTTTCTGCATCCTTTTTTTTTCTTCTTGTTTTTAAATTTGGTCTTCTATCTAGTTCAGTTTATGCTTGCATTTTTTTTTTTTAAAGTTGGAAAAAATGCTGATGTTGAAAATGTCATCATCTATCTTATTGGTCTTTATATTTCATAGACTGGATCTCTGTTTCAAGTGTGACCATGTGGCTGCAAATATATCTGGTTGAGCTAGGATGCTGTCTCTTTTTCTTAACAGTTCTAGTTTTATTGAATATGTTGCTGGGTGGCGTCGAGGGTTATTGGCAAGTGCAAAAGTGCATCTGGTGCACCAGTAGGCATAAAGGCTGTATGTTGCTGCACGAATAGCAGGGTTATTGCCTTTTTTAAATGTATTTATTATTTCATCTATTGAAATAATAGCCTTTCTGTATGTGGTAAACATTGTGCGACGTATTGTTTCTAGGGCACTGCAGGAATGAAGAAAATGATCTTGTGTCTCTTCTTCTCTATGACATAGCCCGCACCTGGGGTCTATATTGGTATAGAATCTACGAAATCTAAGGAAATGGGTTGTGGGTAGAGCATTGAGATTAAGCTTAAGCAGAAACTCGAATAATTTTGGTTCTAATGACCATTTTCTGAATTGTTGCAGTAGTTGCCTGTTGTCTATTCCAAGAACTGATGGATGTAGATTGGGTGTCTGGTTTGGATGTAGTATATTGTAAATGTCCCAGTATGTATACTTGTTGTCATTATTGAGTGATATTTTGTTGTATATTGGCTTGAGTTCTTCAATCAGTGTGGATAGATATCCATATGAAGGGGGTGGTCTGTCTGTGGGTATTATACTGATTACACACTCCAGGTCTGGAAATCTTTTTATGGTTGCTGTTATTAGATTTACTGATTTCTGTGTGTAAAAAACATTGATTGTATGGAGTCCAAGTCCATTGCTATGTGGTGGTCTGCTCAGATTTTTTAAAGAGATTGCCACTGTCTTTCTCTTCCATATTAGTTTGTTACAGATTGACGAGATTTTAGATATGAATGTTTTTGCAAATTTGATTATAGGTGTATAGTATGTAATTTTTGTAGTTATAAGTTGATTAAATAGTGCTACCTTTGCATATATTGACAGGTATGACTTTTCAAGTGAGGCTGTGATTTTTTCAGCATCTATTTTTAATTTATTTTGAATTTTTTGCCTCATTCCATTGGTTCCAAGGTAGAATGGGAAACCAAGGAAAGCAGATGGTTTACCATTAAACATCTCTGTACAGTGCTTGCCTGTGTATATTGACCATGCTGCAGTTTTATTTGTGTTAATTTTTAAATTAAAATTTGAGGTATAATTCTTGATTATCTCTTGTAATATGGGGAGGTTCTTTTTAGAGGGGAGGAAAACGGTTACATCATCCATATAGGCTATGCATGATATATTTAAAGCAGTGTTTGGAATTTGAATGCCTTTTATTTTTTTCTGTATCTCTATTAATAGAGGATTTATATATATTGTAAAGAGCAAGGCACTAAGGGGGGATCCTTGTGGGATGGATTGACTCGGTCTGAAGGCTGGTGATTTTTTTCCATTCAATGTGATGTGAATTTCACGGCTGAGTAGCAGATTTGCTATTATATATAGTAGGGATGGAGGTGTTGTTGTTTTTTTCAGCACGTCTAATAATTTGGCTATAGGCACTGAGTCAAAAGCTGCCTCAATGTCTAGTTGAACTATAATTGGTGCATATTTCTTTCTTTTTTTTTACTACTTCGATAATTGTTTTGTACATTAAGGCACCCTGGCCAATGGATGATCCTTTTTTGGCATATTGTGCTGATGATAACACAGGGAGTATGTGTTGTTCTATTTTTTCCTTTATCACTCTTTCAAGAATTTTTATTCCTAAAGGTCCCATTGAAATTGGTCGTAGATTAGATAAAGATGATATTGCTGTTTGTTTTTTGTTAAATGGAACCATTGCAATTGGGTATAGACTTTGTATGTTGTAAATTTTTTGGGATATGTAATTGGCTAGATTGCACAGGTATTTTGCTGTGAAGTGACTAAGATGTTTGAACACAAATTTGGGAATTCCTTGTGGTCCTGGGTGACATGTGTTTGTTATTGTTGCAAGTTGAAATACAATGTCAGTTGTTGTTATTGGTGTATCTGTTTCAGGGTCTCCAAATATGTCTTCATTTGGTATGTACACTCTCTGTTTTTGCAGTATTTTTTTAAAGTGTTGATATATTGGGTTTATCATGTTATGTCCAGCTGTTATAGAGCCATCTATTTCAAGTGCCATAGGCACTCTGACTGTGGATGGGTATCCCAATGCCCACCGTATGTATGCTCTGGTCCAAGTATGTTGTTGTGTAAGGCATATTTTTTTCTTTTTTTATTGCTACATATTGCTTTAGTGTATTGCATGTATTGTTGTACATTTCTGTAAGTTTTTTAATTTGTGTTTGATTATCTGTAGTTGGTCTGGAAATGGTTATTCTTTTATGTAGTTCATCTGCCAATGCTAATAATCTGGTGGGGGGTGTTGAGTTGCAGGTAATATGATTGATGTTGAAAGAAAGTATATTGGTGAATGCTATATACTTTTGTACTGGATCGAGTGACATGTTTTGAAGTTTTTGGAGCATTATATATGTTTCTGAATATAAGAATTCAGTTGTTTGTGCTGGAAGAAGTATTCGCATAGTCTTTTGGAGGGCTATTGTTGTATTTTGTATTTTTGTTAGGTCGAGGGTGATGAACTGAGCAGCATGATCTGAGATTATAGATGGACAGAGTTCAAGATTAAAATAATGATGTAACATTGGTGAGTAGAAACACAAATCAATAAGTGACTTATATCTATTGTTATTAAAAGATATTGAGTTTGTTGGGAGAAAACCCTCAGCACTCATAAGTGGGATTGTTATTTGATGGATCCATTTGGTGACAAAAGTTTGGTAGGTCATGTTGAAATCTCCCAGGAGTATTATGGGATTTGGTGTTGCTGTAAGCATTGAATTTATTGTTGCTATTATTCTGGAGATGATGACAGGGCCTGGTGGTATATATACAAATACTAGGTTAAGTGTGATATTTTTATGATGGAGTGTTAATATGATAAGATTAGAGTCAATATATATAATTTTAAAAGAATCGAAAGGGCAGTTGTGTGAAATAATTATGCCTGTGCCACCTGATGGTGATGATGATTGCCTTGAGCAGGCACAAAAACCTTGGTTGACTAAATATTTTGATGGATCAATTTGAGAGCTGCTGTATATTTTTGTTTCCAAAAGCCCCAGTATGTGTGGTTGTGTTGTATGTAACCATTTTTTGAGATCAAAAAGTTTTTTGGTGGCATTTAAGCCTCTAATGTTGAGCGATCCAATTTTTATCTTCATGTTTTAAATAATTTTTTAACAGGGTATTGATTTTTATTTTATTTTTAATACTAAATGTTTGTTTATATTGCAGTAGATGGATGCTGATACATATTTAAGACATTGTTGGGTTTATTATCAGTTTTTTTCTTTCATTTAATATTGCTTCAGACTCTATACAGGCAATTTGCGATGAAACCGAACAGGTGTCCATTTGTTGTTGGCTTACATCCATTTCTATTTCATCATTTTCTAAATTGTATATGTCTGATGAGTTGTGCTTTTGGTCTGTTTTTTTTACCTTTTTGGATTCATGGTTCTTTGGTGGTCGACCTGGTTTTCTTTTTCCCTCTGGTGTATTTTCTTGAATAGGTGGAAGAGGAGCTTCTATTGCATCCATTATGTTTGATGCAGTTTTGTTTATAATTGTAGTTTTTTTTATTATTGGTATCTTTATATTATCTGGATTTATATTTTCATTATATAACTGTGTGTGTTTACTTTCTGTTTGTTGATTTTTACTTGGTACACATTTTGTTTTATTGAGATGCTGATCCTGTGATGTAATTGCTGTATTTTGTGTTGTGGTTTCTTGAGAATTATTTTCGTTTGAATCTTGGATTTCTGTGTTAGTTTTTGTGTTATTATTTTTTTGGTTGGTCTTTTGGATAGGCAATTCTGATCCATTATTATTTTTGTTTGTGGGTGTTTGATCCTGTTTTTTTCCGGTTTCTATTATTTGGTTGCCAATGGATGTAGTGTTATTATAAATTTTATTTTCATCACTGGGTTGTTCTGGGGAGAGGATTTTAGTTTGTTCACAGTGATTGCTTTTTGTGTTATCGCACTGAGTTGCTAGGTGTCCTCTCTGTCCACAGCCAAAACAAAGTGGCTTTAGACCTCTTATGTGAAGAGAGAGTGTCGCTTCTTGATCTGTAATCTGTGTTGGAATCGTTGAGGCGTCTACGTTTTTATGTAGTTTTATTTTAAATTCAAAACGATTACTACATATCGGTATAGGTGTGTCTTTTAAATATATAGGCTGTAGGGCAATTACTTTTCCAAACGGGTTTATCATTTTTTGAAAATCTTGTACGTTGTATTTAAGATAAGTATTTTTAAGCACTCCAGTAATTATATTTTTCCGGTTTTCATCTATAATTACGAGTGCGTAATTATCAAGTGCTAAAATAGTGGATTGAAAACGTTCTTTTTGCTGCTGAGTATAAAAATCAATGGTTATATATCGAGTATTTGGGTGATCCGCGATACAAGAGATTGTTTCCCATAGTGCATTTTGCGTGATTGCTTCATATAATAAAGCTTTTGGGAAACGATATAATGAGCATTGATTATCGGTTACTGCGAGTACTAACGAAGTTGGTGAAAAAAACCTGCGAAATGTTTCAAATAACGTACGAGGCACCGTATTACTGAAACGGTCCGTCACATTTTCAAGCGTTTCTTTTGTCCAGATTGCGGCTGGGGGTTGATTTTCCTCTCTAGTGTTTAGATCAAGATTTTTTATATCATTTGTGTTTGTTCTACGGAAGCGCGGTATTTGAGTTGGTGCTGTAGTATTGCTATTACTTTTAAGTACTTTTGCATACGAAATAGGCGATGTTGAAACTAACGATGTTGTTAATTTCGTATTGGTGCTTAATTCGCTCACGCTTGATTGGGCAGTAGCCATGATTTATTCTGACTCAAGTCAGTATTTTTTTATTTTTTTAAAAAAAAGATATTAAAACACACCGATATTTTTCAAAAAACACTATTAATCTATTATATAATTCGATTTTTCCTGTATTATGTTTGTTTTGCGAATAACAAGTTGGAACAAAAGTAAAAAATAAATACTTACATCGGAGAACTTAAGGATTGCTTCTTACCTCAGCAGAGATTTGCTGCGGGATCTATTATTATTATTATTATTATTATTATTATTATTATTATTATTATTATTATTATTATTATTATTATTATTATTATTATTATTATTATTATTATTATTATTATTATTATTATTATTATTATTATTATTATTATTATTATTATTATTATTATTATTATTATTATTATTATTATTATTATTATTATTATTATTATTATTATTATTATTATTATTATTATTATTATTATTATTATTATTATTATTATTATTATTATTATTATTATTATTATTATTATTATTATTATTATTATTATTATTATTATTATTATTATTATTATTATTAGAGAGTACAGAAAAAGCAAACAAATTAATGTGAGAAAGATTCAAGTATTTGAAATTTAAAAGTAAATAATTGAGATATATAATTTTCAACCTTTGAAAATTAAGAACATATATTGGAAGGATGTAATAGCTATTTAAGAAAATTATCAATACATGACTAAATGATAATATAACAATTTTATATTAAACCGAATGTCAGAATTCTATTAGTGAATTTTTTTAAAAATAAAACTTTTAGCAATGATAATGCATAAAGTACAATATATCATCCAGATAGGATTAGAAATGTTCCTTTGAATAATTGTGCCAGAAGAAATAATAAAAATTGCAATAATATGTAACAATAATATGCAATAAATTTGATAGAATTTTTTATTTTCAAAACCAAAAATCCAGAAGATTATAAGAATTTTATAATAACCAATTTTTTGAGAATAAAATGTTTGAAATGGAGTTCAATGTAAATGTAACAAAAAATATGTAGGAGAATAATGAGAGCAAATTTAACCCTTGTGAACCAGAAATATCACAGCCATTGTAATAAATGTATATAATAGATTGATAAAGTAAATTAATCAACCAGAAAGATGTATTTTTAATATACCTGTAAACAATATAAACTCATAAAACTGTCAGATGATATTCATTTAATTAACAATTTCTATTTTTGGGTAAACAACCTTGTTTAGATAAAATCGCCCTTGGCAAGCCAAAAGAGAGACTAAAATTTTATTATAGAAACATTATTTGCCTGAGAATTGTTTTATAAATTAAGAGTACAATAGTTCTAATATATTTATCAGACACTCATATACCTGGCTCACTGGTGATAGTGACTTCTTTTGAAATTTTTAGGTAATAAAAGAAGAATGGTTAGTGGAAGTTATATTATAATGAGTTATATTTCTGGTACTGCAAAGTTTAGACCATTATGTAGGTAATGGACTTAAAACCTAAAGGTATATCTATTGAAACCAAACTCAACTTTATCTAGTGCTCCAATGCCACATGGCTTCTAAAGAAAAGCTCAATGGATTTTTAGTTTATATTTACTTAAAAGTGTGTTTAAATTTGCATTTCTGAATAGTTATAAGAACGTGTAAAATAATATTATGTATTTGCCTGAAGGTTTGTATATATAAGAATAATCTGATTTATATATTAGATAATATGGTATTAGATTTTAATAAGCGCACGATTTATTTTACCTTGATTCCAATTAAAAGTTCTAAGCCAAGATTAGTTTTTTTCTTCTTTTCTCATATGATTGTATAATTATTTTTCTGTAAATATGTTGAATACCAGAAATAATTTTCAAAAAATTATACATCAAGAATAAAATATTTAAATCAAAGTAAAATATTTAGAACACTACTTGAATTAATTATTCTTGATGTATCAAAACACATGGTAATACATTAATAGAAACAATACAATTTAACATCTACGTATAATTTATTATTAGAATTATAAAAAATTTTATTTGGATCAAAATTTTTAGTCACGCAATATATTACTCTTAACAGCTTGATATCTTAAAGAAATTAGTTTTGATATTATTACTTATAAATATAATTTCAAAAGGGAACGTATAGCATTTATGAAATCTGAAATAAAAAAACAAAATTACTCTTTTATAAAATAAATACAGACAATCAAATATAGAAAAATAATATCAGGATGTATATTATTTAGATTTTATTCTAGTCAATTGTTTAATTTTTATTTCTTTCTAATTTATTGTCCATGGATATTTTTATCGAGGAACCAAGTCAGATAGTGCAATAGCAGTATATATACTCAATTGCCATCTGCCAACATGAATTTGAATTCTAGCTGCATAAAAACTTTACATGGACAGATCTGTTTTAACTTAGATAACCACTTAATATTGCTCTGTAAATGGGTACTAGTTATTTTAGCTAGATAAAAAATAAGGAATTAGGGATCAAGAATCTCAGCAAAGCAATTGATAAGATTAACCGTAAAGAATACAATATTTCTTATCTGGAACGTGGGAAAGATGAAAGGAAGTCAAAGTTGGTAATGTTAGTAGATATAATTATTTTAATATAATCTCTAGTTTATATATATATATATGTGTGTGTGCGTGTTTTCATGGTTTTATGATGTAGATAAATTGTTATTTTTGAAAATAAACTGTATTATTTTGCATTACAATCCGATATTTTGACGACCGCCATTATCAAGGTTAACTTTTGGGAAAAAATCATTAAATCTCAAAAAATAATGTGACTCAGTGTGAGATGAGAAATGAGATTCAACTTGAAGTAGTTCAGCATTCACAATATGAGGCTTATGAAAATGTTTATTTCCCTCAGTTTTTTCATTTATTAATTTAAGTTAATATTAGATAAAATGAGAGGTTTCTACATAGCTGGAATATGTTGTGCTTCATCATCCCTATTTAAACCAGTATCTCTCTTTCACTCGATCTTCTCATAGTTCTTAAATCACATATTTCCAAATTAGCAAGTATTTTTGTATTGTCAAAATCAAGTTTGTGACCAATGTCCAAAAAATGGGAAGTAAAAACTGATGTGCTAATTTTTTGATTAAAAGCATTTCTATGTTCATTAATTCTGACATTTATTCATCTATTAGACTGACCCACATAGCTGCTTGAGCAGTGCAAACATGGAATTTCATAAAATCCTTGGTGTTGCAAAAATATTCTGTCTTTAGGTTTATACAAAAAATCCCCAATTTTTTGGC
Organism: Epiperipatus broadwayi; assembly: GCA_028023455.1. Lineage (NCBI taxonomy): Eukaryota > Metazoa > Onychophora > Udeonychophora > Euonychophora > Peripatidae > Epiperipatus > Epiperipatus broadwayi. The sequence continues at coordinate 3,909,648 of JAQFVV010012430.1, read as the reverse complement.
CAGTACAAAAAGTAATCTTTATATTAAAACAATATAGTCTTCTATTGATTTTATCAGTAACTCCTTTAACATGAGGTAAAACCATTCTATTAAAAGAAGAAATTGTCAATTCTATCATCTTTTTTTCTTTTTAGCATTAATGTTATGTAAAGCCCTACATAAGATGTTTTCACTATAATCACCAGAAAGCAGAACATTTTTCTTAAGTTCTATTTCCCAAGTAAGATGTTCTTTATTAGATAAATTATAAGCTTTAGTCAAAAGATTTTTTTGCTACAGAAAAAAATTGTGCAGAATGATGATGAGAATTAAAATTAAGATAGATGTTTGCATGGGTGGACTTTCTGCAAACTGACATTGATAATGTTTCATCACATTTTCTTGCAATTAAAATATCTAAAAGCAATCTATTATCTTTCACCCCCATAGCAAACCTAATATTTAGATGCTAATTATTTATAAAAACAAGAAAAGAATTTAAGGCATCAATGCCATGAGCCCATATGACAAATATATCATCCACATATCTAAGCCAAATAGAAGGTTTTTTAGTATCTGCACAGAATACTTGACTTTCAAAATTATCCATGAAAAGATCAGCAATTACAGATGACAGTGGAAGATCACATAGAATGTCCTTTAATTTATTTAAACTTTTGAGAATTATAAACAAAAAATGTATTTTCAAGGCAATGCTTTGCTAATGGAATAATAAAATCAGGCAAATCACTGCACTGTACCATTATACTTAATGCTTCTTCAACAGGAATATTATTAAACATAGAAGAAACATCAAAACAACCAATAAATCAGTTCCAGTTAGTTTTAAGTTTTTAATTATAGAAATAATCAGATTGTAATGCAAACTAATACATGGTTTATTTCCGTAAATAACAATTATATATATATATATATATATATTGTAACAGTATATAATATGCCATTACATTAATTTAAAATTAGAATAAAAAATTTTTAAGTTCGTAAATAAAAAACTAAAAGCTAAAATTAAAAAGAGTTTTTCAATGTATGTATGTATATATATTCACACAGATGCAAAACTTTAAAAGTCTATTTCTTTTTTAAATAAAAAAAAAGGTATTTTAACGTACTTTTTTATAAAAAAAGATAAAAGATCTAAATATAAAATATTTTAGTAAAAAGTAATGTAAGTAAAAATAGAATCATTAAGATTTAATTCCTGAAATCTCAAAATGGAAATGATTGTGTTATTAATTATCGAAAAGCAAACTAGTCCTTGGGGATCTTACATAATTAAAAAGTCAGATGAAAGATATAGATAAAAATTAAAGATTGTTTCCCACTCTGAAGCAGAATGTCCAATAGAAGCAGAAATCAATGCTCAGACCCTAATTAAAATGATTGATTGTTCAGTGAATCCGGACGATGTGTATAAAAAGAAAAATATTGAAATTAAGAACAGTTCCAGCTTGATTTTGTGAGAAGGGCGATAAGATGCACTTGTCGCCCTCTCTCACTTATTTCAAATGAAATGACTGTTGAATTATAAATGGTACTGTTGCAGACCCAAATAAAATAATACCAGGATTGAACCAGCTAAGGCCACCTTCAGATAGACCGTTCTTCAAATAAAGACTTTGTGGGAATTGACACCAGGAACCAGGACTCTTCTACTGTAAGAGATATAACTGAAAATTTTTAAAAAAAAAAATAATTAAGAACTTTCAAGATTTGACAAGCTAAACCTAAATCTTTTAAAATAAACTTTAATCTGATTTTTCAAATCAATTATTAATGTTTAATTTTTATACTTTTGAGTTTGCTGACTTAATCATTTCCATTTTTTTAATATTTATTGATAATATTATTTAAATGCATTAAATTTAAGTTGGGTATAGATGACTGCATGGATTCATTAACATTTAATTATGTTTTTTATTTTCATATTTGATTAAAATATATAGATATTCGGTAAATATGATACCTCACATTGAGTATCTAAAAATGTATTTATTCAAGTGTCTTTTAAGTTATTGGTGTCAATGCGGCATCTTGGGTTTCTTGTAAATTTCCCTCTGCAATTACATCGATGACTTTATATTTTGATCATTTATGTTTATTTTGAAATGTTTTTAACTGAGTAATCTATGTAGCCTATCTATACTCAACATTCTAAAGTAAAATTTATTAAAATGTCCATCTGTGCGAATAGTTTAAAATAATAATTTAAATTTAAAAATTAATATTAAAATCTAAAGAAATTTTATTCCTCAATTTTATTTATATGTGCATTAATAAATGTTTTGTGTGTTAATTACTGGTAGTGGTTTATTTTATTTTTTTAAATATTAATATATTTTAAGAGTATACATCTTTATTAAAACTTATAAAAATGTTTTAAATCTCTGCTACTCCATGAGCTAGTGACTAGGGCTGATGGTTGAAATAAAATATATGTGTAAAAATGTGAATCTTTAACTTATGTTTCAGCCTACTATATAAATTTTCCAGGTTCAAATGGCCTGGTGGCACCCTGTTCAGCAGATAAGGTAAGACTGGAAACTTCTTTTAATCATCTGACCATTATAATATATATATATATATATATATATATATATATATATATATATATATATATATATATATATACTGTGCCAGTCAGATTTGTATGTTCATATAACAAGATCTAGCATCTAGGCAAAAGTACCTTGAATCCAATCATGCGCAAGATACATAAGTCAGGAACACTCATGAATTCTGCCCTATTTGCCTATTTCCCAGATCTACCAACTTATGAGCAACAATCCTGATGATATCGATCTAATTTCATTTCTCACTGCCGGCATCGCTCATCGGAGACACAAAAAGACTCTAAGCTAACTTTAATGACAGACTAACTTAAAATGAACTATGATTTAGAAGCAATGAAGGCTTATGACCTTGCATATTAATTATGTATTTTAGTGGAGATCATCTAGTTATATGAGCATAACATATCTTAATAATAATTTAAATAAAAGAAAGCAATGATTTGAAAATTGATATATATATTTTAAGATTTATTAGATTAATAAACATAAATAAATGTGTCTGATTATTTGTCAGACACTAGCCTCATAAATATTAAATACTAGTTGATTTTAGGAACTACGATTGTCTCTGATTTATACATCAGAAATCAGATTTTACAATAACTGTGCTTATATTTGCGGCTATGCCAATAATAAATACCTTACATAATTAGCGCTATTAGAAACATACTATTGAAATACTATTCCACCCCCAGAGAAAACAAAATAGCATTTAACTGATTTGAAAGAGAATAATGGTTTAATAAGGAAGCATTACATTTTTACAGAATATAATTATTAAATTGGTCTATAAAGTGGCAGAAGTGTAGGATGACTAATGAATATTTATATTAATAATAAGTTTGTCACAATGATGCACATCTTAAATAATGGACATAGATGTCTGTTTAGCAAAATCACAACATTACGGCTTATGGATGTTCATGGGTTTACTAGAAATATAATGAAAGATGGTACGTGCATGGCGGCAGATTTATGTGGCCCACTTATGGATCCTGGTGTGTGCTTCATGAAATTTATTAGACAATAATTACCGATTTACTCTGCAGACATTGGCAGGATTGGTTTAGAAATGAAGAGTGGTCAGCGGTGCATTATTGGGCTGGTTTTTCCAGAGTGATCCCCATATAAAGCATGCACATACAACCAAATATGTCCCCAGGGTGGTTTTACAGCCTGGTTCATGGACATTGAGAATGACGATGGGGCTCGACTTTGCAAATACCTCCATATAAGAGAGAAGCATGAATATATATATGAAACGAAGTGGCCTATATGCATGCAATGCTTGAGAATAATGAAGTATATATAGCTTTATAGACTATCTTTTTTTATTTAATACCCATAAATTATAGAATACCCTGCATAATGGTATGATCTAATCGCTAAACAGGCACGGATGATAAATTTAACTAAAATATAGAATTTTAAGACATAAAGATACCCCCTCCCTTTTACTTTAAGTTATTCATAACTCCCCACACATTTAATAAATACCAAACTTGGCTAATACATGCTTTTATGAAAATAAATTTGATACATAAATAAATGAGGTGGTAGTAATAGTTGGGATAAAATATAGATTTTATACATATAAAGTACATGAAAAGTTAAGAATAGCGCATTATTATTTAGAAAGAAAAATAAACATTTTTAGGAAAACAGATGTTGATCTGTTTTCTATAGCAAATTTTATAATTTAATGACTTTGTTTTTCCAAAATCGCGAACACCTGCATAAGTTGAGTAAGACTTGTTTTTAACTAATTTACGTTCTTAATTACCCCGTAAGTAAAGGGTACAGAAAAAAAATAAAAATAAAATATCTGTTAGCAATTTTGGAAATATTATTGGCATTTTAAAATATAAATACATAAACATATTAATCTAGAGTTAATTGCCACATGGAAATAAAAAAAAAGGAAACATATTAATAGAGGCTTAATGAGAGAATAGTTATATAGAGTTATATTATAGAAAGTTACATAATATGAAAACATTTAAACATAGTATCAGAACAGAGTGTCAGGATTATAAAGAAGGCTGAATTTGATAATCAAGAGCAACTAAAGTTCTTTTACCTTGATATCTGGAGTAGCAGTCCTTGACATGAGTAATGTTCATCGGCATTAGTGCATCAAATCTAGGGTTTAAATACGATATGATAGGTAGCATTTACTTTATCAGCAGATATTTAGAGTTCATAAGTACAGGGTCCGGAGCTTTATTACGGGAAAAGCATATTGGAATGGAGGGAAAGATGAAATTTCCCCTACTCACGGCACATTGGATAACATCTCATACTGATGTGGATTAGGTTTAGCATCATGAAATTTATGGTTGTCTCCCTCTTTGTTGGATTCAAATCCAGCAGTATGTATACTCCTATTTTGGTGATGTAGCATAGCAACTACTGCTGGATCTGAGGCATTTTAAGCACTTAAGCACAGCTAAAATCGGTTGACTGGATCCTTTCTTATCTTGTAAGACTTTTGAAACAATGCAATTCTGTTATCAGTTTCTCAAAGGATTGTTTTAAAATAAGTCTTATAATTTTAAAACAAGTTGGCATGGACAAAATTTCCACTAATGGATTTATTTTACTATTACAAAATTGTAATCTTTTTATGTTTAACTAATGGGCTTTTCCGGGTAATTGTTTTCGAGAAACTTTTTAAAAGAATTGCATCATTTCTGACTGCTAAATTAAATATAGAAAAAATAATGTTTCATATATGATTTCTAAATACAATTTTATATATAATATAACTTATAATTTATAAGCAATCTCCTACACTAAAATATATATATTTATCCATTATGCACACATACACATGAAAATAATATTAAATATTTATTTATTAAATGGTTTTAGATTAAGATATATAAATATCTACATTATTTATGTTAAAAATAATAGAGCAAAAGAAATATATGTACTAATAAATAGATATACGTGCATAAGGATAGGTTTGAACATGGTTAGATGGTAGGAGATTTGATGTGGCCTGTGAAGCAGGATCTGAGCATCAGATCATCTGCTTCAATACTAAATAATAATTTCAGTGCTAAATATTTATATGTAATGTTTTGAGATTAACTTATTACAACTGTTTGAATATAATTTAAAAAACCTCTCCTGTCAGCAAATCACAATACACTTTTACAGTTAAAAATATACCTCTGTAGTTTTTATTCTCCTTCATATATCATCTATAAAACTGTAATTCATGATAATCTTGATATTAATATATATTAATAAAAATATCCTATTAAAATGTTAAATATGTATATACAAAATTAATAAAATATTAATAAGACTTCTCTAATAAATAACTCAGTAAGGTTACTATTTGGTAACTTAAAAAAAGTAATTCTCATTTTTACTATCACTTAAGAATAAATTCATAAATGTTGATGGATTCAGTTTGATTCCTTCTTAGTAGCTTCTTCTTTAATAGGCAGACTATGTGATTATGGCTGTTGGCAAGCAAGAGCTATATCTTATACTATCACTATTTCTGGATTCACTAAAAATCTTTTTCACATTTGAAAAAAACGATATTATTTTCACTTCACCTGTTGCACTTTGTTTGATTTAGCATATTGTTTTTATCACTTCTACCTTTCAGAAATTTATAACTAAAGCTTTGTTTAAATTAGTACTGAAAGTACATTAACAGCTATATTTTTGAAGACAAAAATAGTAATCATGCACTTAAAACTACAAGAGACAACTGCTATAACTAGAAATTTCTCCATACATTGAAGATTTTCTTAATTATCTATCAGTTATATGATAGTGTTGGTACACATTTTGATTCTTGGTCTATGTCTTCTCCTCTTCCCTTATTCAGTATGTACATCTATGGCCAATGTACAATGAGAACACATCTTCCCATCAATTTCAGCTTGAAAAAATAGCAAACTCTCTATACAGTAATACCACTCAGTGTAAGCCATATTAATCAATGAATGCAACAATATTTGTGTTTAAAAACCTATTTAGTGGCTACTCATCCACTATCCCCAAACTAGATAGGAATTTTATGCACAAACCTGCTTGCAACTATTAGTTAATAAATGTGTTTTTCTGAAGGTTTGTGATGATGGTGTTCTAGCTGTATTTTTATATTGGACTATTTCCATCATCTAATATGTGTGTTGAATGTCTTTAGAAAAGTTTAATTTTTAGTTAAATATTCCAAATGCATTCAACTGTTAGTAATATCACAGCAAACAGGTTAGTATATGCACCAACTGTTAGTAATATCACAGCAAACAAATGTTAATAATATCACAGCAAACAGGTTAGTATATGCACTAACTGTTAGTAATATCACAGCAAACAGGTTAGTATATGCACAACGTTTCGAGAGGTATTTTTCTCCCCTCTTCTTCAGGTGTTGCTGGCCTGACCAGTGACAGTACTAGCATGGGATTCGAACCTGGGTCCTTAGATTCTTGATTATTGAAATTTAAGGTAACGCTCTAACCAACTGAGCCATCCTGCCAAAGGCAACAGTATGTAGTAATTTCATATACTTATCTATGAGGTTCCTCCTGATTTCTCCACTTTTTCCTCAGAGCAAAGTTGATTAGTGATTTCCATACATTATGTATAGTCACACTAGGTTGGCTTATGGGATTTTTTGCCATTGTCATGTGAGCAGCTTCTTTAAATTTTCTTCTTTGTACCTTTTCTTCTTTATCCAATATTTTTGTATTTTCCCAATTGAACGTATGTTCATTGGTCCATACATGGTCTGCTACCTTAGACACATCTGTTTTCTCTCTTCTAATCATCAGTTTATGTTCTTGCAAGTGCTGTAGTGTATCCATACATTCCAAAAATAGCAGACAAATTAAGGAAAATCTGCAATCAGTATAACATCAGAACAGCTTTTCAGAGCCATACCACACTATGAGGAATTCTAACATCTACAAAGCCTAAACTTGAAATGCTGCAAAGAAAAAACTGCATCTATGAAATACCATGTGAATGTGGAAGAACATATATTGGTGAGACCAGCCGTCCCATTCAAAAGCGCTTGCAAGAACATAAACTGATGATTAGAAGAGAGAAAACAGATGTGTCTAAGGTAGCAGACCATGTATGGACCAATGAACATACGTTCAATTGGGAAAATACAAAAATATTGGATAAAGAAGAAAAGGTACAAAGAAGAAAATTTAAAGAAGCTGCTCACATGACAATGGCAAAAAATCCCATAAGCCAACCTAGTGTGACTATACATAATGTATGGAAATCACTAATCAACTTTGCTCTGAGGAAAAAGTGGAGAAATCAGGAGGAACCTCATAGATAAGTATATGAAATTACTACATACTGTTGCCTTTGGCAGGATGGCTCAGTTGGTTAGAGCGTTACCTTAAATTTCAATAATCAAGAATCTAAGGACCCAGGTTCGAATCCCATGCTAGTACTGTCACTGGTCAGGCCAGCAACACCTGAAGAAGAGGGGAGAAAAATACCTCTCGAAACGTTGTGCATATACTAACCTGTTTGCTGTGATATTACTAACAGTTAGTGCATATACTAACCTGTTTGCTGTGATATTATTAACATTTGTTTGCTGTGATATTACTAACAGTTGGTGCATATACTAACCTGTTTGCTGTGATATTACTAACAGTTGAATGCATTTGGAATATTTAACTAAAAATTAAACTTTTCTAAAGACATTCAACACACATATTAGATGATGGAAATAGTCCAATATAAAAATACTATTAGTTAATAAAGCCTTGTAATTACATATATATATATATATATATATATTCTAATATTTTAATTTCAAAAAAAATATATATATTCTAATATTTTAATTTCAAAAAAAAAATCAAAAGATGTCAAAATAATCAAATACAGTTGGTGATCTCAAACATTGCAAAATTACTTCAAGAAAATATTATGATGGTCTCAAAATTTAATTTTTTGGAAATTCTATGATTCTTTTTATATTGTAATTGTGTAATAATTAATAGAAATCAAAACATATATTATTACATATTTATTTTTTACAGAAATGTTTTATTTTTAAATATAAAAAATATTATTTTGTATAATATTACCATATAGATTAAGGTCGCAGGAAATGCAACCATCTAGATATGTCATCACTACAACAGTCTGTTATAACATTTAATGATATAACAAAAATTATGAAATTTTTTTAATCTTTTAAAGAATATTATTTGAAATACAGGCATTCTTCATATACCTGGACCTTAATTGTAAATATAAGGAATTTGAATGCAGACTTTCAGGCACTCTTCAACTATCCACACTATCTCATACTACTGATACACATGACCACACACATGTAGAAAAAATAAATAATCACCAATATGCATATTTCATGCTGAACCAATACTCATCACTTGGTCCAGATTATCACCTTCCACACACATTTATAATAAGTGCTCAGTTTATATTAAGATAGCAAATCTTCATACTTTAATTGACAAGCTTCAATCTACTCCAACCTCCAACTCTTCAGCCATTCATATGATTGAAATTCTGATAATGTAATGCCCAAATCCCATGTTAATGCCAATATTATTGTTATGCCCATGTTGACCTCAAGTCACTCTGACCACTTCATGTATAGGATCTTATCCATTTAAATACATAAAAGATGGATGGACAGGATGCAAGCTCAATGCATAATATTTGAAATACAGGCATTCCTCATATAGCTGAAGCTTAATTGTAAATATAGAAGATTTGAATATGAGATAGTGTGGATAGTTGAAGAGTGCTTGAAAGACTGTATTCAAATCTCTTTTATTTACAATTAAACTCCAGGTATATGAAGAATACCCATATTTCAAATGTTACACATTAAGCTTGCATTCTACCCATCCCTCTTCTATATATTTAAATGGATAAGGTTCGATACATGAAGGGTCAAAATGACTTGAGATCAACATTCACATAACAATAATATTGGTATTAGCATGGGATATGGGCATTCCATCATCAAATGTTCAATGATATGGATGGCTGAAGAGTTGGAGTTTGGAGTAAATTGAAGCCTGTCCATTAAAGGATGAAGATTTGCTATCTTAATATAAACTGAGTATTGATTATACATATCTGTGGGAGATGATGATATGGACTAACTGATGAGTGCTGACTCAGCACAAAATATGTTTATTAGTGATTATTTATCTTTTCTACATGTGTGTAGTTATGTCTATCAGTGGTATAAAATAGAGTAGATAGTTGAAGGGTGATTGAAAGTCTGTTTTCAAATATCCTATATTTCAATATTTTAAAGCATAAATTAATAGATTTACTAGATATTAAAAATAATTTGTTCAGATTTTTAAAACAAACATCAAATAAAGAAGATTTTATTCATTTTGCAAATTAAAACTGCTCCACCTGAAATTTGATGATGTGGCACTACTTCATTTTGATTAAAATTTAATTTTTATGATAATTCCAAAAATCAAATAAAAAATTTGAAAATTTATTTAATTTCTAAAAAAAAAATCTATCAAATGAGGTCTAATTTATTATATTTTGATAAACAATAATCGTTTAATATTAGAGTGAAAAGTGAAAGCGTAAATCTAATGAGACGAAGAGATCTGTCAGAATGTTAGCATAGTGCAAAAGAGTTAATCAACATTTATTAAATTTTAAGAGGAGGCGAAATCTCAACTCATTCTAACAAAATATAAATGCTCTTAATATTGAAAGCATATACCAAAGAAAAGTTAGGATAAACCATGTTCTTTTTGATAATATATATTTTATACCCCCTCCAATATAATAACACATCTCACCACCATTATTCTCACCATTTCATTGTAATGATCTGATTCATAATTCAAAACTCTTGATAAAATTAATAATGTTCTTAAGTTATATTTGTACCACTTTACATTTCAAAATAATTTTTCTTGCTAAAACAATTTCTTTTTGGACATTAATCACAACAATAAGATCTCAGGATTCCTTATTAGATATTTTTAATATTAATATTTTCACTCTTTTACTTTATTTATGAGTTATTAAACAATGAATGGCAGTCCTAGTGAAAATATGAAAAAACATATTCTTACCCCTGAGATAATGTCTACCTAATTTACAATAATAATAACAAATTTTAAAAGAAAATATGTTAGTTAAAGTAATATACATAGCAACTCTTAATTTATAATAAAATAATAATCCCCTAAAATAGCATTTGAGTACCATAAGTAAATAAGAGACATTATGGCCACTCACAATATTCTATTAACAACTCACACCAACTTTTTTTTATAAAGTTGAGATAAATAATTTAAGAAATAAATTTATGATGGATAATGAATAAGCAGATAATAATTTTATCACAAAAGCTGTCTTCTTTTAATAATTGCCAATGGATTAAAGCGATCACTTATGATTTAAAAAATGGATGAATATTTTATTTTTTACATGTATTTATCCCATCTATAGACCCTTACAATATATATTTATTTTCTGTTCATGTATTCTAAACAACTAGAAGCAAATATAATTGTATCATTAATTATATAATGTTAAGATTTCTGGATAAATCATATAATGTTAAGATTTCTGAATAATTAATATGAGATTGAGATGATATTGAAATTGAACACAAACATTTAACAATAAAATATCACATTTATTTACTAATAAGAATAATTCAATAGCAACACTTTTGGAAATAAGACTCAAAATGAGCTGTTTAAATACAATCCTATACAATTTTACTGCATTGACAATTTCACAAGTTTGCAGTTTATAGTAATAATCAAATAAATTTATGAATTAATTTGTAATTAATTATTTTTAACTAGACTGATTAACTTTCTAACATGAGTATTATTACAATAATATATGTATTTTTTCTGATTGATAAAAGCTTTTATTGACTTAAGCACTATTACAAAATGTTCGATATTGTTGCATACCATTCCAACTATAATACTGTCCCAACAATGAGTACAACTTAATAAGAATCATATCTTACCAATCCAGTAATGACTTGATGCTTAAGATGATCTATATTACTTATTTTAGTCTATAATTAAAATTTTAAAAATTTATATAAAATAACTATTGGTTTTATATTCTAAAATACTGGCAAAGTGCATCAAAACAGATCTACATACCAGAACATTCTCTAATCTACACTAAGAGTAGTCAAAAGTGCAACTGAAGAAAGAATGATACTCTTTACTAAAAGTAACAATATCAATTGCCATACTAATTATGAAGTGATGTCATACACTACATATGGTTATATACAAAATATGATATGTCTGAGAGAAAAAGATAAATAAGGTAATGAATCTAATGATTGATTGAACTCAAAAGAACACTTACATTTTGAGAACAAATACATATGCTGGGATCTTTGTCTTTTAACATATAAGAAAAATGAGAATTAACCCCTGTAAATATTAGGAACAATAGAAATTTATCATCAAACAAAGCATTTATATGAAATAAGAAACATGAAAAATATATATACCACTCAAGGGAAAATACCTTCAGAAGAGAGAGAAATGCCACAATCTCTTTATAAAATATAAGCACTAATAAAATAATGTTATCAAGCAAGAGACACAGCTACAAATTTTGGAAAATGTAATTGCTGTAAGCATAAAAACAAACAAAAGAGAGACTAACACTACACTGTCAAACAAATATAATAATTATTAACTGATGTATAAAACTGATATCAAAGTACTTGTCAAATCTGCCCTAATAAAATATGACAAACAATATACAGTAAAATAAGAATATATAATATTTTTATTGAATTTGCATACACATCTTCATTCAGATAAATAAATTACTTATATTAGGAACAAAGCAATATTTTTAAAATGATATAATATTAAGACAATATAATATTAATAAAGTAGTAAATATTCTGTGAGCTTCTGAATATTACAATTGACAACTAATGCATAAAATATAACAGACAAGAATGCATAATATAACTAAATAAAATACATAATAAATTAGAAAAAGAGCATAAAATGATAATTTGACATTATACCCAATTTACGAAAATTTAAATTATTAAATCCCTTCATTCTGGAGGTTTCACCAATTATGATGATACCATTCTTTATCATATAAAATTTTCTCCATTTGTTGAAATTAAAGCCAATTAAAATATTAGATGCATAACATTATATAATAGATTTCCTTAAAACATAAGCACACAAACAAATTAATGGCCATTCAGTTTGTGAAATATTTTTTAAATCAAGTAAGGCACTGATAAATTATGTGATAGCATTCATTCATCCCAGAAAAATATAATTTAATACTGAAGACTAGGAGCAAATATTCTTAGAAAATAAATAGATATTATTAGAGAGAGAGAGCAGGGTTTAAATTCATGATGTAGCATTAATAATAATAATGCAGTATATAATAAAGAAGGTTTCATTGAAAGTTAATTGTATATAACTCAAATTATAATTCATTAGACATATTCTGCCCAGATGTATTTAAATAATTATAATAATGGAATTTTAAGTAATAAGTCCATGATAAAGATAATGATATTATCTTTTTTTAATCATCAGTATGGACATAATACTTTCCCAATAAAAAAAGGTAAATTTATAAATCTTTATTTTACATACTTGAGATGTATTTTTTCTTATCAAGCTTGCATAAGCATAAGTTGAAATATACTTGGGTGACTATTTTTCACTTGAGCCACAATGATAATAAATAATTTACTATGATAATCATTAAAATGTCATTTTAAAATTAATACAAAGATCTTCTATCTAGGATTAAAATAGTCCATTCATTAAAATAAAGTTAATTTATCCTGGAAAAAAACCTTCATTTAACTATAATAATTTTGAAATGATATATTTCAAAAACATTACTGAAGACAAAACATTTTAAGGTCTTTGAAAACATCTTGTACTTTTTTAACATTATTTTAAATATTAAAGTAAAGCACTTAAAAACATAAAAAAAACTGCTACAAATATTGCAAAACATAAGTCTTTAACATCCTTATTCTTAAGATATAAATAATACTAAATTTAAAATAAAGTTTATTGTAAGCATAAAATTGAAAATCACAAAAAGTTATTATGCAAGTGATGCAAGATATATATATATATCCCACAGTGTGTTATTATTGCATATATATACAATTAATCAATTGCAGAGATATAATTGTTTAAATTTTCTAGTATTTTCCTTTTAAAACCATTGATTTTAGAATTCCTAGTAGACTTTAGCTTAATAGTTTTTGAATTAAAACTTATTTAAGGACGTATATTACTGAGGAAAAAAAATAAAATTGTTTAAAAGTAATTAAGCTTATCATTAATTCTGCGATTGATTAGAAAATAAATAAGTCAGTTTTTTTTCTATGCATATCTTTTATCCATGTGTGTGTTGTCTCTTCCAGGTATATATTTATACCCCAAATCATGTGATTGATTTGATTGATTGAAAATTAACATTTTAAAATGACTGCCTCTTGATCTCTTATATTATTATTTTTTAAAATTAATTTGGTATTTGGGAAATCAAATTAAAAGTAGAAACTCATTAGCATACAATATGCACTATAATTGAAAATGTAATACCTTAAGAATAATTATGAAATTAAACTTATTACATTGAAATAAAAATAAAATATTACAGCATGAATTATATTGTTTTGAATATAATATTCCATTACTCTTTATAACAATTCTAAACTATATTAAATAAATTAAAAGTTCACCAAAATACCCATATTATTTTAATTAAAATACTTAAGAATGATATTTAAATATTATGAACCAGGAAGTGCAAACTAAAATTAAAATAAAATATAAGCACCATCAAATATATTCTCCTAAATTTCTCTTAAATAAAAATTAACAACTTTTTAATAGTAATAAATTAATTATTTATCCATGAAGTTAAATAGCTTAACTTTATTTACACAAATTTAATCTTTAAGATATTAACATGAACAAATAAACTTTTACTAATAATTAATTTAGACAGAAATGCTTTATTATAAGAAGAAAAATTAAATAATATATAATATTAAAGATTTAAACTTAAGTATTATTACAGTTTAATTTAAACACTAACTTTTAAGACATTAGAGACTATATGAAAATAATTTTAGCTGTTAA